>OX459114.1:101379633-101979633 GCA_949775065.1 Brachyopa scutellaris | reverse complement strand
ACTCTTTATATGTCTTTCGCCAAACGCCACGCTCAAATCTGGAGTCAAATCCCGAAATGCAAGGCTGCCAAAGGAATTTTAGAAAATCCAAACACAGCGGGCAAGGAAAGCCATGTTCAAATAAAACTGATGATTGGCCTATATACGGGACACATTAACTTGAATAAACATGCAAACCGATTGGGACTAGTGCAGCACCGCACATGCCCGGGTTGCGAAGAAGGGTACGAAAGTATCAAACACTTCCTCTGCGATTGTCCGGCTCTATGCTCAATAAGGCACAAACACCTGGGAAGGCACGTCCTACCTAGGCTAACATCGCTCAAATCCATCGATTTCTCGAAAACACTGGAGTTTGTATGACACACAGAGCGTTTTTCTTGAATTCCACTTTTTCCTCCTAAACTTTCCATTCCATTACACAAGCCTCTTTCACTAACAAAAACCCCAACCCCTTTTCTTTTCACATTAAAGTTTCTAGAGGGTAACACAATGAGCCAGACTCGTGGCCTACGTTTAGAGCGGAATATCTCACAAACCAACCAAGTGTAATTTCCAATACTTCATCCTAGAACACTTAGGCCGGCAATTACCGACAGCTCATAAGTTAAGAGCCTCATAAACCTATTCACCAACCGCTTTTAGTGCGTATTTATGAGCGCTCATAAGACTTATGAGTGGTCCCAACCACTCTTAAGTTACGAGCGATAATATCAGAGACAATTATTATTGTCTCTGCTAATGTCTTAGATAACTTCGAAATAATTCGAAATCAGCTGCCTTTTCAACTTTAAATTATTTCTGTTGATTTTTAAAGTGGATAGAAAAGAAAGAAATGTGTCATCATACGGCGAGGAAAATAACATTATAATGAATTTAGTGAACATGTTCCTTATTCCACTATTTAATTCCTAATAAATTTGCAAAAAAAAAAATGAGTCCACCAACATCAATTTCACCATCTACAGCTGTGTTGCATCATCCCCATATTTACACTGCCAAATGTCACTGACATGTTCGAAAAAGAGCGCCATTGACTCCGAATGTTCGAAAGAGAACGCATTCGGAAATCCGAAAATTGAGATCGCTCAAAGTCGAAGTAGCATAGACAGCATAGACGAAAACCTATTAGTGGTCGGTGAATACCAACCAGAAATTTTAACTTATGAGCCTCTTAACTTTAAGAGCGATTTATGAGCGGCCGGTGAATGCCGACCTAAGGCTGGTAGCTATCGACCGATCATAAATCTTTCTTCCATTTTCAAAATCAACAGAAATTATCTAAATTTGAAATGACAGCAGAGCTCAAATTATTTCGAAGTTATCTAAGATAATTACCGGATACAATAATAATTGTCTCTGATATTATTGCTCGTAACTTAAGAGTGGTTGGGACCACTTATAAGTCTTATGAGCGCTTATAAATACGCACTAATAGCGGTTGGTAAATACGTTTGTGGGGCTCTTAGTTTATGAGCGGTTGATAGCTACCGGCCTTATTCTCATCCTCACCTACATATCCTAAACTTGCCAAGCCCACATCAGATTCTGGCTCTTTGTCATTTCCATCCTCGCAATAAGGCAGACTTTTTAAAGGTATGTATTTTCATCTTAAATAAAAAATTTGAAAATTTCAGTTAACTTAAATAGCTATGTTGTTGTTTTAAATAAAATCTTAATCGAAGCTCTAAAATTGTTAGACAAGGCTGATACCTATCTTAAAATAAATGGCTGCGATTTATGGTGTGGCTGATGTTACCGTTGGTGATTGGAGGAGGAATCATCAAATTGAAAATAGAGCAAAGAAATGTATTTTATTGCGTTTAACACACAACACAATAAGCAGTTATAGGGTAACTTCGGGCATTATAGCGTAGGCGCTGGGGGTATTATGGAGCACCTTGTAAATACCACATTTCCGGTTTGCTTATAGAAAATAAAACGATTGGAAAACTTGAGTCTTCCTTGATAGAGTGCCATGTTAAGTTGTAAAGCTGTTGCGATTTTTTTTACAAGTGAAAAAAATAATAAACAAAAAAATACCCCACTTTTGTCAGCTGCATATTATATTTTTGGCTCTTTTTCATTTGCGTGTCGCTCCTTAAGTATAAAACGCACGGGGTTAGTGTACACAGGGAAGTGAAGTGAAGCATATTAGTTTTCCTTTGGTGGCATTGATTAGTAACAGTAAAAGAAAATCTGGCGTTTTTTTTTTTAAATTTTGTGCAAATGCGTCTTTTTTGTAATATGGCGCACCTACGGTAGGGTCCTTATGGAGTTCGCATGTAAAGCATGTAAAAAAAAATGTATACTAAGACTCTAGAGCGATGACGACAGGAAGCATGTTTAAGTGCTCCCATATGCCTAGGAGTACAAAACAAGCAGAAAATTGTGGCTCATGTAAGAAAACTACAAGCGTATGGATTCGGTCCTAACAGAAAAGAGCTGTTTTGTATGGGCTTTGAACAGGCAGACAAATACAGGCCAAGTCACAATTATAATAAGTCGTAAGTGGTCCCACGACTCATGTACCTTATTCAAAAACACTTGTGATAGCTGTGACAAATCAAACCGCGATTACAGCATTATGCCATATTGCCCAAGAGGATGCGCATTATGGCTTTTTGTAAAACATTTTTAACTTAACTTTATCTTTGTTTAAATCATTGAATTATTATAATTATTTAACGTATTTTTGTTCTGATTTTCTTATATTTTCGAACTGTTTTTGTTTTTTAATAAAAAAGCAGTCCATGTTGAAATTATTTAAGAAACAACAAAAGTGCGCCATAATGCCCGAAGTTGCCCTACTCATTTTTTTCTATCTACTATCTCGAATATTCGAGGCGCTACTGTATTAGAAAAACTAATTCGGAGTAGCTTAGCTAGAGCTACTATGTATGTATGTATGTATGTATGTATACATATAGATTGGAATTCACTTCGAATCTTTATATTCATTTGGCGTAAAAAGCGTTCAGAGTTCCACACATTAAATGGATTTTCTTGCTAAGAAGATACAACGCTACTTATTAGGCAGACGAACTCATCCAGAAAGTTAGTCCTTCGCCGGCGTATTACAATACTGTTTGGAATGATTTTCCTCACAGAAATGAAAGTATGGTATTATCTGCAACCCACCCGGTCACCAGTTCCATTTTAGTTAATTAAACTCCACATAGACCAAACCTCCTCTTCCACATCGCATTGGCCAATTCAATTCCATCAAAGTGATCAAACAAATTTACATTGCATCAGCAAATAGGTCACCGAATCCGGATACTAGATCCGAATCCATTTTCCTGTGGCTGACCTGAGAATTAAGCAAATACACCATACGGGATGATTCCAATTTCATTCCAATAACCACTTCACCGAACCATTCAGCTGTACATCTATGAGTACGAGTCTGTCCTGGGTCATGAATATTATCCAAATCTATCTTACGTGCGGTATCGATGAAAACTCAAACTCGGGTCGGAATAGCTGATTAGCTACGTGTACGTTTGTGTACCTATATCTAGGACATCAAGACGGAACATATCCAATCGAATGTCGGTACAAGAGTTCTATATCCACCAACCAACCCCGCTGGCACTACATTTTCTATGTAATCCTCCACTTTTGGAACTCAATTTGAGTACAAGAAGTGCTCTAGTATCCATATCCTTGTGTTTGCTCTTTCACGTGCTCATTCCGAATTTATTCGGCCGTCCAATTATATTAACTATTCGAACCAGTAGCGCATACTGCTACCGTAGCATAGTTCAGCCGGCCATTGATTGAGGAGGCACACATTTCCTGAAGTACACAATCATATCATGGCCAGTAGCTGTCATTGCAGAAATTCGGGCAAAGGCCATAGCGGTTGACAAGGTAAGTCGGTCAATCGCATAGTCATCATATCATAACTAAACTTAGTTCACACCTCCTATCGAGGCCAACGGCAGTGAAGGACGAAGATATTGTTGATTGAAACTGGGTGTGCTTTTGCTGATGAAGCTGTAACGCTTCATATGGTCGAATGTAAACAGAAATGCTGTCCATGATGTGAATGTTTCCAGTTTCCACTGAAATCAGTCAGACGAAACTCTGCTGATGCCAGGTGTAGCTTTGTAAACATAGCATTCATTAATGTATGTAAATAAATAATAATGACTTCATGCAGTATTCCGGGAAATCTACTTATTGGAAAGCACTGCAATGAATTAAGAAGAAAAACAAAGAAGAAGGCCAAAGAGGAAGGGATAGGTCAACATATTCCACCACTAGAAGTACTTTGATAAAAAAAAAATCTGGGGGCAAATTACCGCATCCGTTAACGAGTGAGTGAGTAGGACTCGTTATCGAATGATCGAGTAACCTCATTGGGATGACGGCACTCGATAGCTAACGTATCGAATAAAAATAAAATTGTACTAGAAAAATTCTACTACAACTAATAAAGTGGCGATAATGTTCTGGAACGCATTGTACGGCGGCGTTTAAGGCATAGAAGCAATCCGCTTTCATTGCCAAATACTGTGTAAGCATAAAAAACAGTAATTAAAACGTAAATAATACTTTAATTTTGCAGATTTATCAAAGGGACAACCGCCGGTTTTCATCCTAGACTGTTTGTTGAAGGACAATTTGTTTTTGACGATATATTTCTGATCAGCGAATGTCTACCAAAAAAGCATTTATTAGTTTATATAAATAAATAATTCAAAACGATTACCTTTCTCCAACCCTTTTCGTCCTTAACTGCATTCAGCATTCCCGTCAGCTGCTGCCACAGTCTGACCAACCCCCACCGACGCTGCTTTGCCTTATCGGCAATTAGGCAAAATATTCTTGGCCAAATCTGTATGTCTTGCCATAAATTCAGCCAGACAATTTTTTTTGGGTTGAGTTGATTTTGTTGAGTTTGACCCTAGTTAAATTATATACATATATACATATTAGTTTATTCCACAAACCATAAAAAATCAATTCTAAAATACTCACATAATTTTTTTTTTGTTCGCACTCGACAGCCAGATTGCTTTCGAAGAAAATGACCCTCGTTAACGTGTGCTGTCATCTCAAATTTCGATCCCGAGTGCTCGATATCGAGAGCGGTAATGCCAAATCGTCACATTTTGATAACGAGTTACTCGTTAACGGATGCGGTAATTTGGCCCCTGAATTCATCGATTGAATGCACACCATCGGAGAGTCTTCGAATCAATCCCAAACTTACAAGGTGATAGAAACAGCTCGGGGTTTGGGTGATGCGGAGAATTTAGTTGGTTTAGCCAATTTGGTGTACGGAACTAGAGATATTTAGCCAAATATCGTCTTAACTGAAAATGCTAATTTATATCCCATCACACCCCGGACTTGTTCATCTGCAGATCTATTACCTGAAATAAATTTGCTTGCAGTCGGGTTATGCGGGTAATATTGGTGCTATGGGCTGGTGCTATAGGCACCCAGTTTTAAAATAGGCCACCACTATTTGATTCTGCTTTAGAGAGTTATGATCCGGAGAATCAGAATTTAATGCCATCGCACAGTTTTTCACAACCAACAAAGGTAATGTGCAAGTTAAGCGTAAGTAGAATCCGTCCAATACCATCCTCCAATGAATACCTCGGCGATTGGGATTAAGGCAGGAACAAAACCAACGTCTTGCGGAGGGCAATCGGCTTATAGTTTACTAAAATTGAGTTGGTAAGAATTACGTATACTCAGACGAAGCGTGTAATTTTGGTTCCAGTAGTATCACTTCAAATAGGTTTGGTGGTTGGTGCTATTTTTCCTTCAATTTCCTCTCTCTGGCACATTAGTCAGGGGCGGCCTTAATCATCTAGGCGCCATGCGGGTGAGTCATGCACTTGGCGCCCTTTTATATTTCATTATATTTAATAAAACTTATTTTCAATTGTGTATTTATTATTATTAATAATAACAAATTTTACGTTTTCTGCAACTTGATTTTCAATTGACAGCGAGGCCAAGGTCAAAGGGACAATAGCCGTATTTTACTATCGCCGATGATCCATATAAATCATTGATTTGTATGCATTACAACAACAATACGAGATCTAGCTTTTTATCAAGATCAATTTTCGTGATGTTGCTGTATTATCGTCGATTGTCAAGGGTACATGTTGCCAGATTAGAATTAGAAAAATTATTGGCAATCCAAATATTATTAAATATTATTTATGTTCGAATGAATTATTTTTCTGCTCATAATGATATGTTAGCGATGTGATACTGAAATTATGGCTACAAAATAATATTCTCATTTCGATTCTGTTAATCAAAATTAACAATTTCCTCCTCAAAAAATAATCCAAGCTCATTCAACTTTCACTATAAAGAAAATATTCATTCGCATGGCAACTTCGCGCTAATTGTCAAAAGGAACTTATCTTGTACAATCACCACAACGCAGAACTTAACCTTTTCGTTGATCTGGTTTGTTTTATTTTCATTGTGTGATCCATATAGAACATAAGTGATAATAAAACACGGCTATTGTATGTTTTTATCAACTGCGTTCGCCACTTGCAAAGGTCACTGCCATTGTTAACAGAATACGCAGTGATATCCAGGTGTTGGGATATAACTCTTGATTGTGCTTTTTGATAAAGTTTAATGTCTCTATAGGCGTTGCCTGAATGTCTTCGAGATAGTGTTGCAGACCTTAAATCTTATCGCACAACAAATCTCCATCAATATCAGATTTAAAGTTGACCGTTAACTTTTCTTATACATAATGCAGAATAATGTCGCATGAGTTCTTCTTTATTTTGATTTTTTTTTATGTTAAACAAGAAATTTCACGTGACAGAAAAATCTTGCTTAATCTGTCCTTCATAGATATATGTAAGTAAGGTGTCCAAAAGAGCATTAAAAAAATCGACTTCAAATTTTTTTTTTGGATCAGTTATTGGTTCATCATGGTTTGCGTTTAATGCGTCTTAATCCCGCTAGTGGTTTCAAAAATGTCTGCGTACTAAGTTCCGTTGCTAATTCAGAGGCTGTTACAATACAATGACTGTTTGTCTATTATATATGTTTCCAAATAAGAGCCACATTTCTCGCCTTTCGCTCAGTGCGTCTCTCTTTCGTCCTACATAAGTTAGTGAGGGATACGATAAGACAAGCAATAATGACCCAGTGGAAAAAGTTGCATCCATGGTAAGTGCATATTTCTTTAAAGAGAATATTGAAAATGTAAGATCTTAGCAAAGTAACGCGCCAAGTAAGCGAAGGTGTAGCGCATCGAAAATCTTATTTTAAATGTTATTAAAATTTTACATCGACGCCATTACTTATTCGCTTACCAGGCGTTACATTTGTAAGATGTTTTTCTCTAAAAGGCATTCTTGGAATGAAAATACAGTTATTCGACTCAGACAAATCCAATCATGACCAACTCCGTCAGGAATTTTTTTATGTTGCACCATTCGAAGTTTGTTATTGAGCGGTGCCAGTGTAATTAATAATACATAATAACAATAATGTAAGAAGATTTGTAAATGCTTAAACGCCAGGATGTAGTAACTAATGCTTTCAATAACTACCTTCCACTGCTGAATTAACTGATTCCCTGTAAGGCCAATAGTAAATGCTTACACGCCAGGATGTATTTAGTAATAAATGTTTTCAGCAATTACCATTCACCGCGGAAATAAGTGAATACCAGTAAGGCAGTTGGGAAGTGCTTGCCACCCCGGTTCTGTAATAAGGAAAGTAAGTGCTGGTAACCAGTAATTTCCGACTGGAGACAGTCGTAGTACTCGTGGTAGATAAATGCTGAATACGCATACTCACTCCTACAAGATAAGTTCATAAAAGTCAATACGTTGAATTTTGTTTTTCTTTATATCGATGGAGATACATAGGTATTCACGTTAAGCACAGCGCTCTGTACACACCGGTCCCCCCCCTAAGCCGGCGCTGACCTAAGTAGCATATTCTGCTTGGACTTGATTAGAGTTATTTCTTAATTTCTATTTCCTAAAGCGTTTACCTAAAGGGCATGTAGTAACAACAGACACAGTATGTGTTATGTGTCTTTGACTCTGTGGAATGAATATTCAGCACTTCAGCAGTACATCGCCGTACATACATACATACATATGTATATTAAATTCAAGCAAGTGTAACTTACTTGGCCATGCACGTTGTATGAATCACCACCTACCCCGCACATGTAGAAATCAACTCATCTCGCTTTTCTAGTAACTCGTCGACGTTTTGCCGTTGAATCTGTCCCGTCCCCTGACACACTTCATTTTTATCTTATAAAGTGGTTTTTCACCATATGTGTTCACTTCCTATAATATCCTTTTTTAATTCCTTTCATTTCCACTCTTTCAGCCGCCCCCATTAAATTACTGTCATATTTGCATTTGAGGATGGATGCTGCTTAAATACACAGGGGATTCTGAAACCAAACATACGAGTATCTATGGATGTACATTGTACAGTGCATGTCTGTTTTTTATTATATTTAGTTACGTTACGTCGCGGCGCGTCGTTGGCTCTGAATCAAGTCTGGCTCTTGCCTTTCTTTCTGACTTTGCTCTGTCGTCGCTTGCTCTGGCCATGTAGTCCTAGTCTGGCCAACTTGGATGCTGCCTATCTTTTGGCACTTGTACCACATCGAACTGAATGAAAGTGGATTTCGGTTGGGTCAACACGACAGGCAATACCACCATAACCACCAGCTGTTGAAGGCATTCATTACAAATAAGGGGAATACAGTGGTGCGGTTGGGTAGTGAATTCAGAGAAGGAGTGCATGCAACATGCACATTAATTTTTATTCCCTCGACTGATGGGTGGTTGGGTGGGTGGGTGCTCGGCTTAAGTGTTTGAAGTGCACGATGGGAAAACCGAAAATGAGAAGAACTAAAAGGAAGAAATCAGGACCCTTTAAGAACTCGTTGTAGACTCGCAAAATCCCAATTAAGTTGCTACTCGCAACTGAAACTGGATACAGTGCTCTTCTGCTCTTACTCCTTCGGCTGGAAGAACACTTCAATTCAATGCTCAAAGTTAGTTCTCCTACTCTGCTGATGGTACGTATAGCGCGGTGACGGGAGGAGTTCCACTTCTCGCATTAATTTGAAAATAAAGTGAATGAATGTTCCGCAGATATCCATCCCACTTCGCCGCGCTACGACTGCAGTCTGTATTTGCTATGTGCTATTTGACGGGGTTGTTGGGGTTGCATTTGCACTTCATTATGGGAGATGTTATCCGCATATTCTTCGCCTTCGTGTGCGGAGCTCCATCAGATATAATTTTGTTAAAAGGTTTTAGATGTGATTCGCCTCTATCTATCTATCTCTAAATATATATGAAAAAAAAAAAAAGGAAAAAGAAAATGAACATTGGATATGGGGATGGGGATGTGGAAGGCAAATGTTTATTCAGGTCCTTTCGGTCTGGACTTACGAGTTCTCCAACCGGGTCGTTGGGTAGCAGTGTTGATGGAGAGCATATCCTGTCCGTTTCTTTGTCTATTATCAGCACTTTCGTGGCAAAGAAAGGATGAAATGGATTTTGTTTCCATCGCCCTTCTGTATACACGAAATGGTGAAACATTGAACTAATTTCATTGAATGGTTTCTTGCAGCACGTTCTGTTTCTGTTTCCCTTACCCACACGCTAATGCAAGGATGTAGACTCGTTCTCCACAAGCAGTATTATAGTTTCTAGTGAGTGTTTGCTTGTTTTTGCCTTTTCCTCTTTTTCTGTTGGGTTCTCTAATTATTTTTATGCATTTTTAATTGAAAGAAAAGCTAATTTCTTTGCTTTTGAGAAAACTGACACGATATTGTGGTGAGATTGGTTAGATTGTTTTTCTGTCGATTATTGGCAAAGGTTATGGGTACTTGTGCTCACTTAATGGCAAATGATTTAGGAGTGAATGTGATTTGTTGCTAATTGCACAGCACTTACTTATTAATTGCAGTTGTTGAAGGGTCATGCATACGTGAAAATCTATTTAACCCTTTTAGGGGTAAATTTTAACGCATTCATTCTTGAAATGCACTGAAGTTTTCAGTTAGTGCTAGGGGTTTGGGGTTTTGTCGTGGATGATTAAGTCTGTCGAGACATCTGTCTTTATAGACATAAGAGATGAAATAGGCAAACATAACACTAAAAGTGCTTAAACGATCGGAGGTGACTATATCATTGGATCTCTGGTGAAGGAAGATAAACAACATGAAACATGAAAGCGTAACGAAACTGAAGAATTAGAAAACTAACCGTACTGATTCCAAAGTCTTGGAGTTGCCAAACTTATGAATAATGAATGGTTACATCAACTGCGACCCAGAAGATCTTTTGCGCTTGTTTAATGTCGGTGGAATAAGAAAAGTGCTTCCGAAATCGCCATAATCTCCGCTTGAAACTCGCTACAGTAATCACGGAGGCAAAAGGAGAGATTTAGTTTTAATCTGTCTGAAAAAACCCCTCCTCCTTCACCATCATTGGTTAAAGAGCCATCAGTGTAGAAGTGTATTGACTTGTCTGTTATAGCACCTAAGTCATCCCAAAAGGACCTGTCGGGAATAGTGAACTTAAAGTTTTTATAAAATTGGGCTTCGACACAGTATATCCAGTCTATGTTTTCGGGGGAGTTAAATTATCTAGTATTGTGGGGTGACCACTATAGTTACTTGACCGCTGTGAGGTGGTTTTTGAATTTCATGGTAGCACTGACTGCCATTTGATTACCGGTTATATTAAGTGGTGGGAGATACAGTAGGATATCTAATGCTGCGGAGGGTGTTGATCTTTGTGCTCCACTGATGCACAGACACGCTTATCTTTGTACCTTCCCCAGGCTGTCGCAATGTATAGCTTTTTCTAGGGCAGTCCAGCAGACAACTACGCTATACATCAGAATCGGTCTGATAACAGACACATATAGCCAATGGGCTTTGCGGGGTTGAGGTTCCAGATTTGCAGCCAATGGCTTTCTTGCAGGAGAAGAGGGCTATCGTAGCTTTCTTTACTCTTTCCTGGACATTGCGCTTCAAACTAAGTCCTTTTGTCTAGGATTAGACCTTCATTGGTAGTTTGCTTTGTCGGTGAAGACTAGTTTGGTACCAGGGATTTTGCATTTAATAGTATATAGAACCAGTTCCGTTTTCCTCCAATCAACATTTATCGGTCTATTTTGAGAGCTTGTTTAGTGCATTTTGCATTGATCGTTTGAAGATGTTGGTACGTAGGTGGTTTCAGATCAGTCTTTCTAGAGTTTTTAGGAAGAATGATGATAAGCTAATGCAGTGCTTTTCAATCTTTTCAGAATAACGACCCCCTTGAGCACATAAAACAACTTAGCGACCCCCTTTGAATTTGAAATAAGAAAAAAATGTGTAAACTTGCACTGCAAGTAATACTGTAACGTTGGAGTCTAGTTAAATGTCGCTATAGTATGCGTCCTTGAGTTTTCATTATTCACATAATGGTTATTATATTGCGCATTTGACATGCTGTGCTTCACTATACTAAAAATTACATTATGGATCACTTCTCTATAAACAATTGTGTTCCAGCGCCATCTAGCGGAAAACTTCAGATTTTTTGATGTACGAACACTTCAAACATCAGAAAAAGTTTATAGTGTAAGCTCAATGGGATGTTTAGTTTATGAGTTCTGAGGTATCAAACGAACTGCTCATTTTTATATATAAAGATACTATGTAAGGATATCCCTGATAGAAACCTTACAAAATCGGCTAATAATCTACTTATCCGACGAATCTGGATTCGACAATAAGCGAAGTGGATACTAAATCCATTTCTCAATATATCCATACATTCAGCTGACCTTAACATGTAAGTGTAGGAAAACTGGATTGCGCTTTCTGTGGACGGAATGCTTAAAATGGAGTTTCAATGGCAGAGGATTTATGTTTTCTGGATAAAAAGAAGGAACGAGTACCCAGATTATGCAAGAGAAGCTCACAGGTTAATAGTACCGTTTGCTGCATCCTACCTTTGTGAGCTTACGTTTTCTTCAATACTGAGCATAAAGACTAAGGTCCGAAAGAGAGTGGAACTGGAAGACGACTTAATTGCTTGCGTTTCCAAAATATCTCCACTGCTTAACTAACCTCAACCAGTCACTCCTCATGCCAGCATTTTCGATTTTGCGTACTTACAAGTATACCATGGTTAGCCATATCAAACGCTTTGGTAATGTCGATATATAACCCAGCTTTCATCTTTTTTTTAATTAAAAGTTAAAGAAAATTTCAGAGCAGAACTTCAGAAGGGTATTTTCCGTGGATTTGCCTACCTGAAATCCAAATTGTGAGCGATTACAAAAGTGGTTTCTATTTAGAAATTCAACTATTCTAAAAGAAAAAAACGAAATACGTCTATAGTTATTTACTTCCATCGCTGCTCTTCTCTTAAAAATTGGGACAACATCAGCCCACTTTAATTCACCCGGAAATTTGTATGTATGTATGTAAATGACTGTAACTTTCCCGTACCCGAAGCACGGTCAAAATTTTGTTAGTTTTAATTTTGTTGGTATAAATAATTTGGAAAACAAAAATAATTAGGTAAATAAAAAGTGATTATGTTAAAAAAGAAACTCATTCATAAGCATACAAATTACATTTTTACTAAAACGTGGAACGACAAAACGAAATGAAATCCCTATAAAAAGATGTGTTCCAATAAAAAATTAATTAATTTGTGGTTTATCAACTGAAGTGAGCCTACATATAGGATTACCAATTAATCACTATTACTAACTATATTACGGAATAGGAAAACAGATGCAATGAATCGAAGTGGAAACTGCATGTTTTGTTTAATTAAATTCCCAAGTGCCAATTAAATCTATATTTATAGGTATACAGGGTTTCTTTGTAACTTTTAATTAAAATTGAACCTGTCCACTTGTTTGGTTGAGTTTTTAACACAACATACTTACTTAATTTTCCTATCGGAAAATTATGCATTTGGTGAAAGTTTGCTCTAAAGGATGGCAGTTTTTTTTCAGCTACTTTTTAAAGATCCTGCTTTTTACTATCATCAAATCTTAGTACTCTTATGCTCCCCAATAAATTGGAGCTAAAAGTCGGCAGTTTTACAAGACATCCAGATATCCTATCGGGGTGATCCTTCATTTAATATTTATCACAAAAAAAAAAAAACAAAATGGTGGCGTAGTTTGGAGAAATTAGCATTTTGTAATGTATTAGTGTATCGATAACGAAGAGAAGGGAAATCGGGTTAAGGTCACAATCCCGAAATCCCAAAAAACCCAAAATCCCGAAAATCAAAAATCCCGAAAATCCAAAATCCTGAAAAAGACATCCCGAAAAATTAAGTGGTCGAAAATTGGAGCTCCAGGATGCAGAAATTATTTTTCATCATAGGCCATAAGATTATCTATCGAAATTGAAACTATGGCTATTTGCTCAAATTTTGTGTTTTTTTTCAATTTCAAATCCTACATTTCTTAAAAAACACCCACATTAGTAAAAAATGCAAGTAACTATTCTGTAACCCAGCGTGACCATATGGTCACACCTATAGTCACGGGCACGGCTAATAAAACCTACTAATATGTATGTTCTAAACCGCCGAAACTAAATTCGATTTCTCCAACTGCAGCTTATTAACTAATTAAATATGGGAAATTAAAATTTTTTAAAAAATATTTAATAATAATAAATGTGTTCTTACTTTTTGCTGTAATAAATTTTTACATTTCTTAAAATTTTTTTTTACCAAATATTCCCAATATGTAACTTTCACAGTTTGAATATGGCTGGTGCAAAGCATAGAGCAATAAGTTGAAATATATATGTATATAGAGAACGGGAAAGTGAAAAAAAATTAGAAATCGGTAACCTAGAGTTTAAACCAAGGGTGTCCAACCTTTTTGATTCCCTGGGCCACATTGGAAGAAGACATCGTGTTTTGGGCCACAAGTACTGGGTGAGGCAAAAATACTGTCATAATGTGAATGTGCCATAAGGTCCGTTCGCGTACTTTTTGCACCAAATATGTGAAAATGATCTCAAAGATAGGAAAACTACGAAAAAGTAAACACACGTTGAAGAACAAGAAATGGAAAATGAATGTGATATGACAGATTTGACAGTTTCATATATGCCCAAAGAAATTTTTTCAGCTAAAATTCGTAGCATTGGGGAAATTTCTTATTCTCTCGTGAGCACTCCCTTTTACAAAAAACTACGAAATTTGTACGTTCGCGAGCGGTTTTTCGTGACTTTTTGTAAATTTTCGTTGATTTTCGTTATTTTGGGAGCACGCGAACGGATCTATAATTTTTGCAAATGGTGTCAAATGTCATTGTGTTTTGAGATTTATGTTTAAGGCTAAGAGAGTAAGTAAGTAAGTAAGTAAGTAATATTTATTTCGTTCATAATTTACAATGTGTTATCGCACAATTCACATAATTTTAGTAACAGAGATGTGATATACATAGTTATATCTTTCTACTGGAAAACAGTTTTTTATATATTGAGGAAACAACGGTAAAAAACCTCAAATTTAAACAAAAGGCTAAGAGAGAATTATAGAATTAGAATTAGAATAAGAGACAATAAGCAATGGAACGATACACACCTGAAGAACGCGGAATTATTGTTACTGCTTATTTGGCCAATTTCCGGTCTGTTGTTTTAACGTAGCGTGAATTTCGTCGTCGTGCACCTTGTGCGCGAAAAATTAAGCATTTGGCTGAGCGTCTCGTGTAAAGTTGCTGACTCGGGCCTCAAGCACAGCTCGGGCAACGATGAAGATTTTGAATCAACTATTTCCAGGCCGTTTGATCTCCCGTTTTAGCGATTTGAAAAGCCGTAAAACGAGCACAAATGTGCATCAACTCAGGAGGTAGTCATTTGACCGATATCATTTTTTCATCATGTCATCAATCTTACACCTTCTAATAAACTTTTTGTAAAAACAGAGCCCAATTTTTTTAATTTCTCACAAAATTGGAGCCAATTCTTATTATCACATTACTTTTGCCCCACCCTGTCGTTTAGCGAAAAGAAAATATAGTTTTCATGTTTAAATAATTTAAAATTTATCATTAGAAACAGAACAGGAAATTAATTTAACATTGTTTTTTTTTACAATTGATGTTATATAAATTTAAGAAAAATATCACTTAAACCGCCAGTTGACAAACAACGGAACAGTGTAGCTGAGTGAGCAATGTACACAGAAAGAGAATTTACTACAGAATTTGCTTGGACAGGCTTGGCTTAAACCATAAAAACCCACGCCCACCTCGTCTGTGACCATATGGTCACACTGGGCTGATTCGGGTTAAAGTTCTCGTAGGGCGTTTGCGCATTGGCGTTTATTCACTGATTCCATGTAAAAACATATCCATACATATATAGAAAATAATATCCGGTTTTTGTCAATAAGACTTCAACTGTTATTTATTTGAAGTTTGTTATTTTGTAATACATATATATGTATGTTAAATAAATTTTCTTCTATTTTTTTTCCTACAAACAAATTTTTATTTTCACTTTGAGGATTTTGGCCTTTTGGGATTTTGGATTTTCGGGATTTTGGGCTTTCGGGAATATAATTTTCGGGATTCTGTCCGACTCACAGGGAAATCATCACAGAAAAAATTTTATCATTAAAAGTTAAAGTTTGCACAGTTGTGACAGGAGATCCATATGACATTATCAATGCAAGTCCACCAGATTATGCATTTGTAAATTATTTGTAAAGAGAACTGACGAAGAGACAATGTAATCCATGCTAAAAAGTTGAGAATAATATGAACCTCCATTGATCACACTACAAAGATTTATGTTGGTTGATATGTGAATGTCCTATATTCACCATTCCTGTGAATATACTCGCATTGATTCAATTTCCAAGTCATTGAATCTCAAGTGAAACACTTCAGCCTTAAACTATCTACGTGTCATTAAGGAGATGGCTTCGATTGATTTAATTCATAGTGATTGACAACACTTTCTATGACAATTGAAATGAATTAACGAGGGTCGGTAATTTGAGGGAGAAGTTTTATCGCCCTATTTGGAAATTGACTGAACGATACTTTGAATGTCTCGCACACAGCTACCGCGAATCTTTTCAAATAAAACTAGTTCCATCATTTGATGGCTTTTATCCTCCTGTGTCACAGTGTAATAGCCGTGAATATAATAATAAAAATCCAATCAAACGGAACCAGTGAGAAAGTTTTCTTCAAATTTATTATACTACCAAAGTTTTCGGCGAATACGTAAAAGCGAAAAACTCCAAGATCAACTTCTTTTCCAACTCATTGACGTAAAGTTCGCATATGTTCGCTGAAAGTAGCTGGTTTGACAGTTGGGTAAATCAATATGTTTCATAGACTTACACAGATTATGGCGATAGCATCAACTATACGGTCATTAAAATGACTCCTACAAGAAACTTTGCTACTAGCTCAACTTTGCCTTGGTTTCCTTTTAGTTCGCTTTCATGTGTTCTCTACTTCTTTTACTCATCATTTCCGTTTTCTGTGTGTGTGTTTTTTTTTATTTTTTTGTGACGATACACGAACGAAATAAGACAATTTATAAAATCTCACGTTTTCGGTTCTACCATTTCACGAGTATTCTTCTTACGGATACGGTTATGGTTTATATGTGGGTATATCTGTAAACATGTGTAACGTTTTTGTATGTAAGACAGCGGCGAGACGTATTGTACTTTGGTTTGTATCTAAATCCGATGAAATCATGATTTTTCTCTCGTTTTTCGTATTAGGATTTATGACTTTGCGTTGGTATTGGTAGTTAGAGTTTATAATGCCATGATATGGGGATTATGGCATCCCAAAGATTTGGGGAAAGTTATTCGAAGTGATGTTTTTAAAGATTTGTATTATTTTCGAACAAAATATACACATTTAATTTTCTACAAATGGGTATATGAGTTGTGATATATAGATTTATGTTTAATTAAATCAGTTGTATAAATCGAGTGAATTAAAACAACTTCGGATATGTTGCTTTGCTTCTAGTTCTTACACATATACCTACACGTGTGGCTTGAGGCTTCGTAGAACCGCTCTCATCGGCTTACTTACCACTAAGGTTTGTTTTAGCACTTGACGCGTGGAACATACATAGTATGCAATCGAGAACATTATAACGTGGACGTGGGTGAATAGATTCCCAAACCTAACAATTAATTTGGAACTACGACTCTTGTATTTAAAACTGGTCTTAATCTAAATTAAAATTATTGAATATAAGATTAAACTAAATCTAAACTTCCTAAACCTAAACCTGCTGGCAGAGAAAACATGATTAGGATCCCAGGGCAGGAAGGACATGAGGGCAACGAAAAGGCTGATATCCTGGCCAAAAAATGTGCCAAAAGTCCATTTATTGGACCAGGCCCTCACTATGGCTACATAAGAGAAGACACCAACAACAAAGTTATTGCAGAATAGACAGCAAACCAACTAAACAGCTACTGAAACATTATAGCGAACGAGGAAGATTAAGTAATCATGACTCAGGCAATTTCATGCCAACAATCAGTGGAATCTATTCCGAAAGAGCTTTCATTATGGTCTTAACGTGAATCCCCAAATACCGATCTTGTCCTCTCCACCAGAAGACTCACAGACTTTCCCCTGCCACAACTGGAAGGAATCACATCAACCTCTCAAAGGAGGCAACAACCCAGAAACAAGTGCTCGGCGACAATTTAGATGACAGTGTAAACGCGTTTTGATAGATGCATTTTCCTGTCAACCATTAACGGGTTAGGCCACCCTAGAGGTCGTAAAAATAGGCTTTTTTATGATTTTTTTTCAGAAATACCACAAAAGAAATCCAGATTTTTATAAAGAGTATTTATTAGACATATCAATAGTATACAAAAAAAATGTTGAAGCGATTTATTTCAAAATAGCGGCTGCGCATCGTTTTTCGATGACGTCTCCCTTTTTTTTAAGGGTCCACGGCCGGAAACATAACTCAGACAATTTTCAACCGATTTACTTGAAGTTTTGAATATATCTTGAAAAATACATTGTCTATAGAAATACGTAGGACTTTTTCGACGTATTGATTTTTGGCCAAATGGCGCACTTCCAAAGTAAAAAGTGATAAATTTGCCTAAAAAATCATCAGATAATTGTTAATAACAAATTAACTATTCAATATTAAAAAAAAATCCTACGTACTTTCATAGACAATGTATTTTTCAAGATATATTCAAAATTTCAAGTAAATCGGTTGAAAATTGTTTGAGTTATTTCTCCAGCCAACTTAAAAAATGCAGTTTTGAGATACACGTGTTTGAAGTTTTGATTAGTAGAAAATCATAAGAAAATTTTGCAATTCCTTTAATTTGCGACGGCTGCACGGAGTATTTAGAAATTTTTCCCGATCATAATATTTTGGGATATCATTTTGGAGGTCTTAGGCCCCAGTTCAGACACGACCGATACCGGTAACTGAACCGCTGAATATTATAATGTGTTCAGACAGCTGCGGTTTGCGGGCGGTTTACGAGCGGTTTGTGTGCGGTTGTGTACGAAACGTTCACTTCACTTCAAATATGGAAATCGAAGAAGCAATATGTGTGTGGTTGCTCTTAAAAAAGAAAAGAAAAAGACTGTATTGGGTACACCCAATACTACGTGATGGTTTGTCACATGGGCTATTTGTAACATTATATCCCAAATTAAGTGAATTTGAGCCTAAGTTCTTGAATTATTTGAGATTGTCGATATCTTCAGTTGATATATTAGTTACCATATAATTATATGTATATACCTATAGCTAAAAGCCTCCTGTTCCATCCATTAGTATTAAAACACTATTCAAACATTATGAACGAATCATAATATCAAAGAAATTTGAAATTTCATTTAAACCGCAGTGAAACCGCAAATGAACTGAACAGTCTCATATAACACAATAGGAATACAACCGCGCGGTTTCCGCTCGGTTTTCGGGCGGTTCTATTTTAGGCGGTTGATTTGCGGGAACCGCGTGGTTTGCCAAACCGCCCGGTTGTGTGTGATCGAATATAAGGATCTCAATGTAAATAGGAACCGCAGCGGGAACCGCACGGTTTGAAACCGCACGATTTCCGCCCTGTCTGAACGGGGCCTTATGATATAATTAAAAAAAAAAAATCCGTTTTTCGAAAATTCTAGGGTGAAATATTAAACGAATGTTTCAGTTTTTGTCAACCAGCTAATTACAAATTTAATCTTTTCCCATTGAATTATCATATTTTTGTATTAACTTTATGTAATACAATGTCGTCTTCCAAAATATAAATCTTTATCCACTTATTCAAAATACCTCAAACGAAATCTGTCCCTCGATTTAGTTAAATGAATCGTTCTATACGTCACCTGTCGTTTTCCAGGAACCTTCCATGATGCTATACATATAAAATCCTATGAACCTCTACATTTTATCAAATTCATATAATCATTGGGATGAAAACACGGCATAAAGTGCTCACAGGATACATGTACATATGTATGTATGAATGTATGTATGTACATATATATGTATGTATGCTTTCGGTGGAAATATTCATTTGTACAGGTGAGTTAACAAATAAGAAAACAGATGAGCACACTTATGAATATGTACCTGCGGTAAATTATTTTTTATTTGACAAAAGAGAAATTGTTTTTATAAATCAAGAAGTTGTTACGTATTATCAAATTTAAACTTAAGTACAGAAAAGTTAAAAACCATTATTCTGAAATAAAAAATTAATATGCATGTACATCTACCTACATATGTACATGTGTACAAACCCCATCGCAAACATACATACATACTCGCAGAATCAGGCATTTTCTTCGATCAGACACCGGGTTAAGCCCATCACACAACAAAGTTGCCAACGCATTTGTCAATACCACTAAAATATGGCCAAAATTGTATCAACTTTAAATAAAACCATTAAATCTGCCATAACATGAGTTTAACATTATGTACAGAATGTATCATCCGTCATACGTCTCCACCCTGGGATTTCACCACTTGCACTAGCATCTATCGTTAAATACACGCAAAAGGAATGTAAAAATCAGCAAAGCATACAAATAGCGTTTCTTAAAAATATCTGAGACCCAAAGAGCAGATAACTGGACGCTTGTTTTCACAGATGGCTCGAAGCCCGAAGGTGGCACATCAAAACTAATCTACTCTATTTACCCACACTATCTTATTCCACCTGCTTCTCGCAACCATTTGTGTGTGCGTCTTATATTTTTACACGAATGGAAGGGACCTACAGTTTTTTTGCCGACTTCGAACGACGAATTGAGAAGCTTTTTGACAAATCATACTCTTTGATTCGAAAGAGGTGGCCACCGTGAACCACTTTTTTAGTTGTTGGACCCGGACTGGGATTGAACCCGAGCAGAAAGCGTAGTAGCCCAACGCACTAATCACCACGGCCACGGCTCCCTAAAATTAGAAAAAAAACGAAAGAACTGGTAGCTAGCGTGTTAGTTTAGCATTATAATTTATTTTGTTAATATATGTATGTTAATACAGCTTAATAATAATAATAAAAATAGGCGGGTTTTTCAAAAAATTTCAAAAAAGAAAAAAAAAAAACAAATTTATTTTCCGCTAACACACTTCGCGTGCACAAACACACTAATAAAATTTTTGAATTCCATACAAAATACATGAAATTTGGCTGTATCTACCTGTCCACTAACGTATATATAAAAAGCCGTTCATGTGAAGGTTAAACATGATTATTCTATATAGGTTAAGAAAAACACGCCTAATATAGGTACATATAACACACTTCAAAATTGCGTATGTAGGTATATGCACGATCACGTAGGTTGCAGTTGCTTACATCTAGCACCGAATTAAGCCCGTCTACTACTCGTACATATCTACATCTCTACATAAGTATGTACATGTGTACATCCATTATGTATATTCAAATTGTTTCCATTACAAGTTCTCGAAGCAAAATCAGTCCCCCACTAATTACACTCCCCAGGTACGAATTATTCAAATTAAAGCCTAAAATCAAAGACCAACATCATGCTGTTAAATTTTTGCAATTCCCCAAGTGAAAATCCCTGAGTGATCCTTGCCAATCCTTGAAAATCCTTAATTACTTAAAATTGTATTAAAAAACCGTCGCAATTAGGGTGGCAGAGGACAAATAAACTCCACCGAAGAACGCCTATACTGTCCTTAAGCTCAGCAAGAAAAACGATATAAGTGATTCCGTTAATTGCGCACAGTTCTCGAAGCGGAATAAGTCACGTACACGATGAATGATGAAAAGTTGTCATGGGGTGGTGATACCCACGGCCCACCCTGGGAGCGTCGCGTTCCTATTCCTATCTGCTCCCAACTTCACGCTGTATTTTTCTTTATTATTTAATTTTTGTGTTCGACGTTTTAACGAGCAAACGATGTTCTATTAACGATCCATTAGAACAATCCTTGCTACTGGTCCCCCATGGGTTTATTTCAGTACTTTAGCTCTGCATGTGTGTAGGTGGTAAATGGAACCACCTATATGACGACAGATTTCCTCCTTTAAGTTGTGTACAAACGATCCAGCCAGTGGATATCCTCCCACTTATTTGGACTCACTTTAGTCTGAAATAGTAATTAGTTATGGCATTTTGTTTGACTGCGTTTCCCCGTACGCGACACCGCCAGTCAACAAAGTGCGCTTTATATAAAAATCGGAAAAATTAGCAAAGGGGGGGGGGCTCTTTCCGCCTTGTCGCGTATATGTTTGTGGTTATTCCAGGCGATGACGTGCGACGGTTGCCAGTAATTGTTTTTGGGTTGCGCGACTGACTGTGCAGCTGTTGGCGGTTTTTTGATTCCATACTATGCTGACGGCTGGTGGGAAAAATATTATATGGAAAAGTGATTAAAACAATAACGGTGTAATCTGGGCACTTGCTTTCATATTTACGACTGACTGACTGTACGATGCCTTAGGAGGTGTTTTAATTATTTCACATTTTTTTATTTACTCGTTTTATTCGAAAGCAGTCGTGCATTCAGTGGCTTTGTCAATTTCAATTGCCTGACGGTGGTGGTAATGAATGCATTTTGATTATTTCGCAAACGATTTTTATGTTGGCACTGACAAGCTTGACACTTGTGACTTGTGAGTGCTTGAGGGTGGATTTATGCATGTTTGGGGAGACTGGCTCTTTGAAGTAGAGCGTAAGACTAGGGAGACCATAAAGACAAAAGTAACTTTAAAGTGATGCTTTAATCTGCTGGAAGTTTTTTTTTTTACATTTGATAAATGATAAATGTTAAATGAGCTTCAATTTGTAAGTTTCACGTTCAATATGGTTTCACTATCCAGATGAAAGTTTTCGAAAATTCATATAAGAAACATCCATTTTCCAAAACAATGTGCTGGAAATGGTTAAAAAAAACCCACTTCCCACTTCTCGAAAAAACAAGACACAATATATGTATGTATACATATTGAAAAATAAATAGGTAGATACTTAAAGTTAAGTACTAAACAAGAGTTCGATTTAATAAAATCATAATAACTAGTATGCCCGTGTGAGAACATTCGCCAGAGAAACTCCAACCCCCGAAATCCAAACTTCCCATATGATTTCCATCTGTCAAATGATGGAAATTATACGGGTAGTGTTTATTCTTTTGGTAGTTCATTTTGGGTAGAATATTTGGTTTGATCAGTTTTTAAATTGGTAAAATTTATAAAGTTAAAGTGCAATTCGTCACTGCTCCAGGAAATTCTCTTTCTTTTGACACCACATTTGTTAAGATTAGTTAAGCGCAAATGGTACCTATACTACAGAAATTATGTACGTAATAATTAATGATTTATTTATTATTTACCTTGTTATTGATAATTACTTGTTTAACATTTATTATTATACTAGCTGATACGCCCGGCTTCGCCCGTGTACGCAAACAGTAGCGTTACATACTCACATATCAGATAATTGCCAACGCCACCTGTGGGAAGTTTTTGCGACCACACCAAATAATACTACTACATTTAAATTTAATTTTGTCGGTATGAAAATTACATACATACGGGGAAAACTAAATTTTCGTTTATTTAAATATTATATGGTGTGAATTTGCGCCAATTCGGTAAGTAAATAAGAATTTTCGAAAAAAGCGAGCCCAGCACCACCTAGGGAGGTTTAATAACAACTAAAATCTCCATTTTTCCCAAATGACTCTTATTATAACATATACATAGGTACATTTTAAGAAGCGAACGCAAAAAAATTTGTAGAAATCCCAACCGTTACAGCACAATACAAAACAATACAGCACAACACTGAGTTTCAGTGTAGCTGATTCGGGTGATTATTCTCGTTAGTATTTTTTTAAATACTGTCTTAAGGTATACATTGGCCTGGAGTTGAGTGTTAAATCTATCACTACAAAACATTTCTTGTTTTTTCTTAGGTTCCATCTGCCATATGTATCATACGATATGTCGTTTATATTTTGTAGCTTTTGTTTATGTTTTTTTCTTAATTAATTTTATTGCAAATTTTAGTGCAATAGCCATGCACTGTTGCAATTGGGTAATTAATGATTCTGACCATTTTTTTTTTTACATAAAGTTCCACCCCCACCCTTTATTACTCATCACGCGCCCGATGACATTGCAGGTCAAGTCCAAGCCACGTTTCGCTCTACCTCTTCACAGAGAAATTGGGCGTATATTGCATTTCGCATTTAAATTTCATTGCAGTGCTATGTGGCGAAGGCTTTCGAACAAAATATCCAGCGAGCGATGGTAGTGGTCAGCAGGGGCATTACGTTGGGCGCCATTTATGCATTATCAGCAGAATGGGTGCGACGAACTGTATCCAATATGCAATTTCCATATTATAAGCGTAATCGCTCCTGATAAATGCACTTCGCGTAAATCTCACATTAATTTCATTTGCATGACAATGCGCGATAAGCAGTGGCCGTCCGCAAAATTACCATCACCAGCCGTCCGCTTTAGTGGAAATGAGATAGCGTTTACTACTGTTGCTACTCACGTAATTACTGAAGCCTATTTTATCCGCATTGACGCAACAAATTGCATAGATAGAGTGAGAGATATTTTTGTATACGAAAAAAAAAAACAAAAACAAAAAAAAACACTCTTATAGAATAAAAATAGTTTTATAAATACATAGATAGGGTGTAACAAAAACAGGACAGTTATTACAAATTGTGTCATTGTTTGAACATTATGTAGTTTTTTTACTACTTTAAGAAAAAATATTGTAAAACTCAAATAATTGTTAACCAGATGTTTTAGGAAATCCTCTTAAGCACAGAAAAGCACATAAATGCAGCTATGGAATCCAATTTAAAAAAATATGCAAAAGTTTTTTGGATTGGATAAAAACGGAAATCAGTGACTTATGATTAGATTTTTCGCTGTCAAATAAATTATGACATTTCATTAGATTTAGAACTTAACACCGTCTTCGGTATTACTTTGATTCAATGTAACAATAGGGGTACTATACAATATTTGGTACACAAATATATATATAGGTTTTTTGAAAAATTATCGTAGTGAGGGGAATTTTAAATAATAGTGGATAGTAACGCTGGAGATTCAAATTAAAGTCGAACTAACTTTAAACCTGGGTGGCCGTGGCCGTGGTGGTTAGTGCGTTGGAATACTACGCATGCTGCTCGGGTTCAATCTCAGCCCGGGTCCAACACCGAAAAAAGTTTTTCACGGTCGCCACCTCTTTCGAATGTCTGACAAGCAATCAAAGAGTATCATTTGTCATGAGAAGGTTCTCAACTCGCCGTTCGGAGTCGGCAACTGTAGGTCCCTTCCATTCGTGGAAAAAATAACACGCACACACAAATCGTTACGAGAAGCTAGGCTTGGTTCTGTACAGGACTGCTGACGCCGGCGCCGTATATTAATTTTTTAACTTTAAACCTGACGTATGCGTTTTTTTTTTTTAGTTCCTTTTTTCGAGTATCCCTGTATGCAAAGTGTTGAGACTGAGCGAATATTTTATGCGTGGCGTTCATGGGTGGGTGAAATTGGTATTTTGGATAGATGCCTGGACGCATAAATAATTGCGATTTCAATATTATTTGCCCTGACTTACGTAATTTTAATTAAAATAATTTTATCCATTTAATTTCCGTTGATATTTTATGAACACAGAACAACGAGCGACCGCTTCCATCAGTGTGGCCACAAATGTGCGCTGTGCGGCTAGTCACTGTACGTAAATGCAGTAAACAATAATTGATGGAATAAATTGTATTATATGTATGTATGTGTAACATCCAGGCAGTGTCTATAAACTCTCCCCAGTTCATATTAGAACTTAGATTTATGGGGAAATATCCACACATACCAAATCTTTGCTTTAGGGTGTATTAAGCTTTATTTGTGATTATTGTTAATTTATCTTGTAATATTGTTTAACATGAAAGCAGCGTTATGAAATCCAGGTACATAATATGTTATAAGCTCGAAGCAGTGTTAGCTATTATAAAGAAATAATAAATTATAAATAAATAATTAAATAAATAAATAAATAAAACGTTTTGAAAGTTTACTATACTAACATGTATAATCTGAAACGTCTTACCTTGTGTAAGCAACTGAACTAAAGTGTAATAGTGCAACAATATTTGAATATAAGTATTAAACTGTATGCCTTTTCCTACAAGTAATATTGTGGGGTTTTCTTTTATATAAAATTTGAATTATGGTATAACATCAAACATTTTACTTTACATTAAATTCTTATCAATTCAAAAAGTGTTTAAAACATGAACTTAAACTCTAAATCGAATTCGTTATTGAAGAAAGTGTAAATATTTTAATTTTTTAAAATGAGGTGTATCGGCTATAAACTGTTTTAATTTATTAGTGTCTATTTACCTGGTTTTACTGCAAATTACTTAAAACTTTTCCTTTTACTTAAAATATTTGTATATTAATCCTGGCGACTAATCAGTGTTAATTCAAAATATGTATATACAAATGTTTGCACATACTACGTATGTATATGTATATTTCTGAACATAGTCTAGGCTGCATCTGATACGGTCAAACTATCTCCTACCCCTAAAAAGTATACAAATTAGCATGACTATCATCACAGGACACTGCCTTATAGGCAGGTGGTATACTAGCTGACTTGGAATCTCTTCGAACGACTTCTGTGGAAGTTGTAGAGATGGGGAAAAGGAAGAAAGTACTACTCCTCTGTCATGCCCAGCTAGGTCACCTAGGTGAATATTGCTACATCAACCTTAGTAACGTAGCATGAACGGATGTTAGAAGTCTACCTTGCTTTATACAAAGCTCCAAATTGTTCTCAAAAGTAGTGGGAATACATATGTATCCCCATTTGAAACTGAATCGTTTAACCATATTGATCAGACTCAACTAATACATAGTAGTGAAATATACATTCGCTTGGACCGTCTTGAAACCCATTTCATTGCTGTTACTGTATAAGAAATGAGCAACTCAAATTACTAGATTTTAGGAAACCTTGTGGCCCCGTGAAAAAACTTTTTGGTGGTTTGCGGGGATTGAGCCCGGACAACATGCACAGTATGTAGTCCAACGCACAAGACGCTAATTTTGCTATCGTATTTATACATATTTGAAATTAAATCTATACTTTTTCGTTTCCTAACATGGATTATTTATTATCAATGAATATAAAGGGTTTTTCAATAAGAGCGCTACAAAAGTTTTCTTAAATAAAACAAAAACGGTTTCGGATATCAATGAAATTCTTTATTCCTGTGAAAGTACGTTCGATGCCATTATGTATGGAACTCGATTTCTTTTGCATGGCCACCACGGGCACGCTTGCAGAAGTCCAGACGCTGAACCCAATTTTCGACGGTTTTCAAGCATAAATCGGCCGATACTGCTGCAATTTCACGTTCGATATTCGTACGAAGTTCATCAATCGTCGCTGGCTTGTTGGCATAGACCATAGACTTGACGTAGCCCCACAGGAAATAGTCTAACGGCGTCAAATCGCACGACCGAGGCGGCCAAGCGACTGGACCATTTCGTGAGATAACACGTTCTCCAAACTTGGTTTCCAATAAATTGATTGTGACATTCGCTGTGTGGCTTGTGGCGCCGTCCTGTTGGAACCACATGTCCTCCAAGTCCATATCATCCAATTGGGGCCAAACATATTCGGTTATCATTGAACGGTAGCGATTCCCATTCACAGTAACGTGCCGGTCTTGATCATCACGGAATAAGTACGGCCCAATGACGCCGCCGGCCCATAAACCACACCAAACCGTAATTTTTTCGGGATGCAATGATGACTCATGGAGAACGTGTGGATTGCTGCCTAACCAATACCGCATATCTTGTTTATTGACGAAGTCATTCAGCCAGAAATGAGCCTCATCGCTGAAGATGATTTTTCGATGAAAATCCGAATCATTTTCAAGTTGTTGCTCAGCCCAATTCACGAACATACGACGCTTCTGGTGGTCAAGCGGCTTCAGTTCTCGCGTCAATTTAATCTTGTAAGGATGTAGGCCAAGATCTAGTAGACTTTGTTCCAAAACAAGCATTTGTCCTATATAAAAGTTTGTAGGCATAATTCCTCGTAAACACAATTCATCTAGACTTCAGGAGAAGTGCTTGCTTTAATTTTCATGCGTTTACAGTAGAATAAAAAAATTTCGTATTAGTCCTTCCAGCACTAAATTCGGATCGGAGTATATTCTCGGCCCACACAAACACATCCGCCTGCCATTGCTAATATCCTTGCTACAAGTATAACGGACACATTTCAATTTTCGGCCAACATACAAGAGGAAGCTCATCATAGGCCTCACAAAAACCACCGTATCGGAGTGCACTTATCCTATTCCTGTGTGTGAGCAAATGCATATGCATGCTCCGATGCATCTGTGAGTTTCTAGCCCACATCTACTTCGATATGACTAGCTTTCTGTATGAAACATCATATACATGTGTACATAATTAGATACAAACGGACTACATATAGGAGACAGAACCCTCATCTATTCATTAGCAACGTTAGGTCCACTAGAGCAAATATGATGAGTTATCGATTTTGTTATTGCAGTTGGTGCATGCTGAGAGGACGAGTTAATAATGGAATCTCAATCGATTTCCAAGAACTGTCTGCAGTCTAGTGATTTTGGTTTGGTGGTTTTCTATTTTTTTTTTTCTCTTAAATCATCTCTTGAGCTTGTTTCTGATGTGACTTTAATCAGAATGGTTGGATGAACTTGAATGGTACACTGAACTTTTGTTCTGGCAATAAAACATGATTACTTGTATGTCGCCTGCAACTCCGAACTGCTAAGGAATTAATTTTTATACCTAGCTGGGCTGGTTTCAACGGCCTCAATGATAAAACTTTGCTCCTTTAACTCTTGTTAGGTAGGCAAGCGAAAAAGGACACAAAAATTTCAAATGTATGTTTAAAGAGGGTAGCTACCTTATGCGCAAAAATAATACCTAACTTTTACAGAATAAAACTGCTTTGAGTATTCAATTTCTAAAGTCATATAAATATACGGGAATACGTATGTACATAGGGTAATTGTGTTAAATTTCAAAAAAACTTTATTACTTTGAAATAAGATGTACCTACATAATTAAGTTGTAGTGCATTTGCTGTGATCCTATTTGAGCACTCTTACTAAAATTAGAAACCATATTAACGTAGGTGAGAAAGTGGTTTTTGAGAGAGTGGGCACTTTTGAAAGTCTAATTGTTGACGATGTCTGATCCGGCTTTTGGCAATAATACGACTGCTGTATGTTGGTCTAATTTCTAGGAACGCTGGGATATCCAAATTTACCAAAGATATACAAGTACATAATATCATATGTAGGGTAAACTGTCCCACAGTGAATCTTTTAAATTTACAGAATCTCTACTTGTAAGAGAAAAACGAAGTAAAGGGAAAATAAACCGCGTTTCGATCCTTCATGAATTCACCTGGCAGTTGAAGTGTTTAAGAAAAAGTGAATTTTACTGTTAAGTAAATTAGAAATCGTTCTTTTTATTTTTGTTCCATTTAAAAAAGTAATGTGCCTGCTTAGTGAGGTTTGTGGGATACAGTTTAAAATGTTGATTATTATTATTAATTAAAATTAGTATGTCAATAAAATTTGTGAAATAGATTTTTTTATAAAAATATTTTTCTCCAAAAAGTCACTAGGTCCAACAGTGAACCAGATCATAGTGGTACATGGTTCACAGGCTTCAGAATTCCGTATTTTTATTTAGCAACGACCTATCAGCATTTAACATTCGTTAATGGTTTTGCTTTTTTTTTTATTATTTTTTACTATTATTTTTCGTTAGTTATAAGTTTTGTGATATTATTGAAGTCCTTGAAAGTAATTTTTGTTATTTTTTATTGTAGTTATTACTTTTTGTTGTTTTCATTACTTATGTTTTTGTATTGTTTACTTTTTTTAAAGTTAATGTTAAATAAAAATTGATTTTTACCAATTACTTGTTTTTGTTCTTTATTTTTCTTATGAAATATTATGAAATAATAAATAAACACTATAGGTTCACTGTGAACTACCCAGTGGTCCATCCCCTAGTACACAGTGAACCAATTAAGGTGAGTTTTAAAAAAAACTCAAAATTTACTATTTTCTATAATCTTTCTAAAGCTGCATGTGGTAAAATACAAAGCGAATAAAGCAAGTAATAAGTACCTTCAAACCGTTTAAAGATTAAACCAATAGTTTAAAAACAACATCAAGTCAAACGCGAATTGGTCCACTGTGGGACAGTTTACCCTACATATAGAAAAAAGAAAAAAACAGGAAAATAAATGTCTACTCTTAATTTACTTAAATCTACTGAACACTAATTTGACTTACGAGTATAGGGCATAAACTAATGAATGGTTTGACAGTTATCCATTTAAAAAAATCTTTCGCTCCAAAAAGAAAACCTTCAATTTTTTCGTTTGTTTTATAATTTACTTTCGCTCAAGGCATTATGAATACCCTTACAATGTTCCATATATTTTCAGCGTGATAAGCGACAACGACTACCACTATGCAACAGCCACCCAAAAGCTTGCTATATTGCCACGTCCACCCGCACTCAACAAAGCTCTTATATAAAGGAGAAAGGAGATGGGGCACTTTTGGGCCAAGAGCGTACATCAATGAAATTGGTATCAAAATAAAGCTGAGCTTGAGTACATTAAAACTGTGAAGTTATTGTATGATATTTGTGTGTGAAGTTCGTATTGCGGATAGATCTTCTGATGATTTTTGTCCGTTTATATGGTGAAGGTAAATGTGATTCCACTATCTTTCTCATGACTTAAAAATAATGGGTCTACGATTTCCAGTTTTAAAATAATCAATTAATCTCTGAAGACTTTAAAAGTAAAGTGTTCTTTTTTAAAAATCACTAATTTCTGAAAAATCTTCAGCGACGACATACCTTTTTTTAACAGTTACGTGAAAGAGCATTTTTCAGGTTTTATTTTTATGTAGAATAATGTAAGATTCAGTCATTAATAACTAGAAACACTTTCAAAATCCTGGGTCGTGCAAATCAATCACCAATGCTCAGTAACCAATCCTCAATGGTGAGTTCTTACATGTTTTTTTTTACAGAAACTTGAAAAAAGGTTGTTGTTTTGTTGTTAACATATAAAAATATAAAGGCAAGAACTATTACAAACATAATATAGAGAAAATTAAGAAAGAAAAACCATAATATTACAATAATATTATTATTATAATAAGAGGATGTTGTATGTACAAGAAACCGTGTTTAAATATTTAAATAAAATGCTATGGCTCATTATATTATTCTTCATCAGATTGATCATCTATTAAAATGTTATGCATACCCAAGATACCACAAAACATTTATAACGTGAGCACAACATCCAACAGTTCTCATCTCATACTAACCAGACAAATGCAATAATAAGCACTGCTAGAATTGTTTCTATTAGCACTATTTACCTCATTGCTAATAAAAATGTATGTATGTGTAATATACTCAAGAAGTTATAAGATGAGATTTTATACGACCTTTTAATAAATAATTGTTTATTTGTAAACTCTGGTGTCCACGAATTCTATCTATATTTGGACACACTTCTATTTGGTAGCTTCCGTTTTGATTCAGATGTTCTCCACGGTATGAACGAGCTTGCTTTACTTGATAATTTCTTAGGGATATTTTAAGTAACTCTGGCAAACTTAGTATAGGAAAGTTAATTAAATTAGCAATATGCCCTTATGCTTTGAAACACTGCCCTTCTTTGATTAAGGTTTTTTTCTATCACAAAATCACTTAGGTGTTTGGGAGCATTTAATCTGCTTAAAACGATTTGCAGCAGCTCATAAGCATCATCAGTGTCTTCGATCAGTGGGTGAAACTTGTTTAAAATTGCCGAAGTTATTTTATAATCATTCATCAAGTGAGAAGAAGCAAGGTTGAAGAATTCCTGATGGAACAGTTAAAAATCCCTTTTAAAACCTCCACTTACAACTTCTACAACCCACCTACACATCGTTATACATCGCGATTTGTTTGCTTGTAGTGTTGTTAATTTCTGATGTCCTTCCAGTAGCGATTCGGGCTTATACGCTCTGTACCCATGCGATTCTAGAGTTGAAATGGATTCTCTAAAGCCTCTATTGAGAATGAAGACCCTTCGGAGAACTGCCTCATCGTCCTACTTTCGCTTTTGAAGAGCATTTTAGTTTTTCAGGCATCCGAATCAGTGGCAGCATATGGACTGAATACTTCAAGAATATATCCATTACATTACGTTATAAGAAATAGTTTAACCAAATTTTGATATTTATGTAAACCGTACGTTTGGTTTTGAAATGCTTAATTAGAGCTCTTTTGGATAGAAACATAAGTGCCGTTACAAATGACTATAGTTGGTCTATCATTTTCGGATATTTACCAAAAAATCCATTCGAAATTAATTTATTCCTTCTAGCAACGTCTTGAACACTCATATGTTCCAACCCCAAGTAGGATGGTACGAACTGTCTCCATAAGCAGCTCCCAGCGGTGGACGAATGCCGTTGTAGTGTCCTGCAGGATAGGTTAAGCAATGTTGAAAGCCTACGATAACATCATTTTGTTAAAAAAGTAATCTTAATCTTCTTAATTTTCTCTCTATTATGTTTGTAATAGTTCTTGCCTTTATATTTTTATATGTTAACAACAAAACAACAACCTTTTTTGAAGTTTCTGTAAAAAAAAACATGTAAGAACTCACCATTGAGGATTGGTTACTGAGCATTGGTGATTGATTTGCACGACCCAGGATTTTGAAAGTGTTTCTAGTTATTAATGACTGAATCTTACATTATTCTACATAAAAATAAAACCTGAAAAAAAAAATGCTCTTTCACGTAACTGTTAAAAAAAGGTATGTCGTCGCTGAAGATTTTTCAGAAATTAGTGATTTTTAAAAAAGAACACTTTACTTTTAAAGTCTTCAGAGATTAATTGATTATTTTAAAACTGGAAATCGTAGGCCCATTATTTTTAAGTCATAAGAAAGATAGTGGAATCACCTTTCATTTGATACTAAATACATGTATGTGCGTCTTACGGTTCTTATGATATTATGATTTTATATGCATATAAACGGACAAAAATCATCAGAAGATCTATCCGCAATACGAACTTCACACACAAATATCTCAAAATCCTCACATACGATTTTCAAAAAACTTCACAGTTTTAATCTATTCAAGCTCAGCTTTATTTTGATACCAATTTCATTGATGTACGCTCTTGGCCCAAGCTCCATATAATTTTGCCCCATCTCCTTTGAAGTTTGTTATCCAAAGCTTACTTAAGCTAAGTTAAGCTTCTTATGGGCGGTTCCCGTCAAGGCTTCTTCATCATGCATTGCAAATAAGGTTTAGATTGGAATAGTTGGCTTTAATCTAGCGCGCATTGCAAATAAGTCAAACTAGTTTGCCCATGCGAGAACTCTCGCGAGAGAAAACCTAACCCCCAAAATACAAACTACCCATCCAACATCCAAACTTCCCATAGGATTTCCATCTAGCATCAGTTGACAGATGGAAATCATACGAGAAGTGTTTATTCTTTTGGAAGTTAATTTTGGGTAGAAAATTTATTTTGATTTGTTTTTTCATTTGTTAAAATTTATAAAGTGAAAGTGCAATTCGTCACTGTTCCATGAAATTCTCTTTCTTTTGACACCTCATTTGTTAAGATTAGTTAGGTGTGTGTGAGACCCGCAAATGGTACCTATACTACGGAGATAATACATACATATATACCTAATGATTGTGATTAAAATTAGTTTCGAATGCCTCAGGCTTTTAGAGTTTAGAGCAATTATAGCTTAAAAAGCTATACAGAAATGAACATTATGTAGCTTTGAAACCAGAAAATTGGGGTAAGGACACGCATTAGCCCAATACATTTTTTTTATAAAAGTTGTTTTCTGTTAAGTTTCTTATATTGTTTTTTGTTATTGTTTAAAAGTAACCTGTAAATGCATCAAGCTTACATACATACATATGTGGAAATGAAGCAACTGCGATAGGATTACGAACGAACAAAACTATATAGCATTGCGAGCACGGGTCCGTGTGCTGTTCAAGTTGAAATAAGGCTGGTTGTGCACTCAAAAAGCTCAAATTGGGGAACTGCTCTGATAACTAATTTGACAGCTTTAAATCATGAAAATATTCTTTTCATTTGTAAAATAAAGTTTCAATATGTCATCGTATATCATCTATGTTTGTAATACATATGAGTAAATTAATACAGGTGCAATCTTTCAGTCAACAAAAAACGAATTCACCCTTTACCTCTGCTTGCACAGCTCCTTTTTAGACTCATTAATAGAGTCAGACAAATAAAGCAAGGTAACCTTAAATGCTAAAATACTTCCTAACTATGATCGCACGCCAGTCTTAATACCCAGGGCGAACTTTGTAAAACGACTAACTCCACGAATTATCAGGGATATGAAAGAGGCAAAACAAAAACAGAAAAGAAACAAAACGCAGTTCAAAACAAAACCCAAGTTCAGCAAGTTAAACAGATAATGTCGGAAACTTATTCCGGCAATTTCGCCTATACAAATAGATCATCTTTGTCTACGGAATACATCCGCACTCTCGTTTGTATGTACTCCGCTAGCTTCAGCTTGAGTTCCATCCGAAAATTCATCTCATATTTGAATATACTTGTAATTCAACTTCATACCAATTTTAGCAGGTACCAGTTATAACGGCTAGCTATTCACACACACACACACACACACACCCATTTATGAGAAAGGACGCACTGCTAGATGCTATAACTTAAACTTTTCCTTTCCCTTCCAGTATAAATCAAACCGCCCATCCGGCTATCAGCCATCGCCCTCGGAGGGGCCGTGTTAAAGCGAAAGGAAAACTCAATTCGCAAAGTTTGCTCTTCTCTGTTTCAGTGTTCCTTTTGCGAACGAAGGAGTCGAGCGGAAAGGGCATGAACTTCCGCTTTACATTAATAACTGTATTCAGTTGTTGCGTTATCCTAAAATTATACAACCATTTATTTTAAACTTATCATGTTATTCAGTTGGCTGGCTCACTCCGACTCCGACTGGTGGCAGTGAAACTTTACCATGTTCTCAACAAGTGGTTTTGTCATCGATGCACATCGTGGATGAAGACGAAAACGGTTCGGGGAGAATGAGGGTAGGCTGGGCATAAGGACAAATCATCGTTGCCGTTGTCGTCCTGCACAGTGTTGCAAAAGTTTTTGTATTCTACCGTGGCTATACTGGGTGCGCAAATACTCTACCAAATTGGATTGGGAGCACATATACAGAGTGTATCCTGGGACCGGGAGCGGATTCTATGCAAATGAGGTCTCTGGCATTGCACACCGAATCCAAAGTTAGGAGCGAAAATGGGAAAAGTTGTTTTGTTTTTTGGTTTAATGATTTTTTATTGAATAAAGTTTGGAAAATACAAACAAGTGAGTAGCGGCACGATGTGTGAGGAAACATGTTGTTTGGTGTTTCAATTCGGTTTATATAAGTAGGTATACATACACACAAGCATACATACATACATGGATATGGTGTTCACACGATTCCAAATTAAAATAATTGCAAATAAATTTCGTAGGTGGTGTGTTATTGCTTAATTGGATATTTTGCAGTTCGTCTACTAATTCGATAATTCTTGAACCGGTTTGTTGGAGGGAGAAAAACTCGGAGCAATGATGTTGAACTGATCACAATTTTAGCTCATCAACTGAAATTATATCTTGGCATCGACCTTAATGTGGTTAATTTACAATTTTTTTAAATCTGAAAATTCATTCAAAATTTGGGCATCAAATAACCATATTTCGGAATGCTGAAGACTAGAAGTTACATATGTTGCGCTGTAAGACTCTATAGTCTCTATACGATCATTTCATATAAAATTGGCTATGTTAAACGTTTACATGTCCGAATTTAAAAATAGAATACATTTTTGTGGCTAACCATAGCTTTCGGGAGTTAGTAGCATTTACCAAATGCAGACGATGAATCAGATATTAAAAATTATAAAAACTTGGTGGGCCTGCGATTCGAAAACAAAATATCCACTGCAATGAACATTGTATACAGGCCGAGAAGAAGGAGCTCTATGGGAATTTGATCAAGGCGAAAATGTTATGCTTCAACTCACGAAACCGTAAAGCAATAGCGGCCGTACAATTGTGGCTGACAAATTTTCCATAATATTGGATGGAGCTAAAAGATTGGCCAAACTTAGTCTCGCATTCGTTGGTACCATCCGATCCAATAAACGATGTCTCCCTGAAGAACTAAAAAAGCAACTCTCTCGTCCTATCCTTTAATGTTTATTCCGATTTTATGAAAATTTTGTTTCAATATACCGCTACATAAATGTTCCAAAAAAGAATAAGAGTGTTAATTTACTTTCCACCGTACACTATACCAAAGATTGTAAAGGCGAAGCCATGAAACCAGAGGCGATTTTATATTATAATACCTACCAATATAGCCCGTGTGGACTGTGTGGATCAGATGGTAACACATTTCATATCAAAGCGACCAACAAAACGATCGACGTTTGCTTTTTTCTACAACATGGCAGATGTAATGGCATTGGCTGCATATTGCATTTGCAAAGAAGTCGATAACATCAAAAGAACTGACGGTAGGCAAAGTTTCTTTTGTACGTTGTCTAACAGACAAAGCGAAGATCGGATGAACAATATTCACATCATCTAACAACTCAGTACTCGTTCGGCCATAGAATCGTTGTTCAGAAGACTTATAAATGTAAGTTCTGAATATTACCTTTGCTGTTTGTTTTCATTTCATTTCCATATCTTCCACTTTCGTTTCGACCGTCTCAATTTTTCTCTTTTTCTTTTGTTTCTCCTTACATTTCAGATTGCAACAGTAGTACCTTTACCTGCCACTAGTGGTGCTAATGCTATCGAAAAGAAAAAATATTGCAAACTTTGCTTACAGGAAAGTCAAAAAACGGGTAGAAGAACTCGTTTCTTTTGTGCAAAATGTACGCATGCAGTTTGCCAACAGCATTCAAAAGTTGACTACAAGTGCTTCAGTTAAATTCCCGATACTTAATTAAAATACATATTTGTGTTAATAAAAATAAAACGTACTTTTTGACATTTCACTTATTTGATTCCAATATTTTTACTTATGCATGCAGCTAGTTCAGATTATTCGTGGGCTACTGAGAGCGAAACAAATAAAAAATATATACCTGCATGTTTAAAACATACGTCCAAATGCAGACCCAATAGCCTGAGTTTTTTTTTTGTTTTTGCCAGTTCACAAAGAACAGCCATCATGATTCGGCCCAGATTCTATTGCCTGCAATCTGAGCGCTCATTCTTCGTGCACGCCACTCTCCTATGGAACTCACTACCCGCTACACCAAGGAGAACCACAAACACAAGCACTTTTAAAACTTATCTTTCCAAACACTTGGCCAATGATACCTTAATATAAATCTATTTTATTTAGTGTTACATGTTGTTATTGTTATTATTTCGTCTGTTAAATGTTAAATTTGCTTTTGAACTTCAAATATTTGTAAAGCCCTCACAAACTATAAGATGTTATCTTACTTACTTACTTACTTAGTTGGCGCTACAGCTCGAGGTGAACCTGGGCCTGCTTCTCGCAACCATTTGTGTGGGCGTGTTATATTTTTGCACGAATGGAAGGGACCTACAGTTTTTTGCCGACTCCGAACGGCGAGTTGAGAAGCTCAATCGTGACAAATGATACTCTTTGATGTTTGTCAGACATTCGAAAGAGGTGGGCACTGTGAAAAACTTTTAGGTGTTTGCGGCGGAATTCGAACCCAAGACCGCTGGCTCAGTAGTCCGACGCACTAACCACTTGCGCTACGGTGTTATCTTACTGTGAAACTATTCTTTGGAATAATAAATAAATAAATAAAAACAGCAATATTCCAATATAAATACGTACAAATGTATTGGCGTCTGGTCAGACGTCATGTGTTACGAATGTGACAACCGAAACATGTGTCAGTCTGAGAGTCAAACCACTTTGTGTAAGATCGTAGTTTTTTGAATGAAATGTCGAATTGCCTTTCTAGTCTACCAGTGTAATTATAACACAGTGCACTCTCGATTTTTGCAACCTCGATTTCTGCAAACCTCGATATTTGCAACCGAAATAAATGGATATCCTTTTTTCAATGTTTGCAACAAATCCAAAGAAAAATTTCGATTTTGGCAACTTTGAGATTTGATTTTCGCAGCATACAATTTGTGTGTGTTAGTTTTACTATGCAATGTTGCAGGCAAGAGTAAACCTATCTCGACATCATAAATCGTCTTGACGCAGTGTAGTAATAACAACGCGTCTTGATTTTTTCGTTTTAAATACGGCGAATCCCCGAGTGAAACAATGTTTTGTCTTTCCTTCGTAGAGCCGTGAAATGATCATTTGAGCAGTGTAAGCAATAGATCCGCAGACCATGTAGCGGCACTTAAAAAGGGTCCATCGCCATAAAATATGCAGATCAAAAACGTAAAGGTTGGCTAAGCTTACTACAAACAAAAGTTGTTGAGCTATCTTGTTTCTTCTTGCAATTATGAAGCAGCACTGAAATGCTTAAGGTTAAAATATGCCACGTGCTTCCTGCCAAACGCCTGGAAAGAGATAAAAGCGAATACAATTGCTAAATGTTGGAAAAACGTAATCAGAACTATTGATCATTGAGAGGAAGAAGACTGTGCTCCTTTGTTTCTGAATCGGGGTAGACTTTTGTCAGAAAGTTCTGACATCACAACAATGCTTAACCAGATGTTTCCAGAAGGAGAAAATTCTCTCACAGTGTGGAAAATTTGCAAGAAATTAAACAAAAGCGTTGAACCACATTTTTGACACTTTATGGGTACAAGCCATCAATTTGTTTTTGTTTTTCACTTTAAAATGAATTTATGACAGCTAATTTCACTGAAAGGAACTGCCAAATGGCTGGTTTGACAGGTTTTACCCACTTCACCCAAAGAAAAATTGGTGTAAGAACTCGTAAGTCTCTTAGTTGTGGGGAAATTTTTGACACTCTTTTGGGCTCCCTTCTTTACGAATTATTACGAATGTTTTGGGTTAGCAAACAGGAATTTTTGAGAATTCGTACAAATTCGCAAGTTACCATACAGAGCTAGAGTTGAAGCCTTTTTGAAGTGTTTTAATTTTCTGTTCGATTTGTGCAACCTTTCGATTTTTGTACCAACGTCTGTTTCCATTAGTTGCAAAAATCGAGAGTGCACTGTATCTTCAAGTGAGCTTTTCATACATAGTAGCAAAAAGCAATATATACATAATTATGTAGTATGTACATATATATTTCGGTGTGTTTACATTTACATCACTCGTTTTTAATTACAAGCACATTACGGCACACTCGGATCTAGGTACATATATGTAAGTACATTTAATATCATAACTAGGATACGTTCAATAGAAAATGAAAGCTTAACACATATTGGGTTCAGTTAAATCTTTACTCAAAAAGTAATAATAAAAAAATTAATAAGGTACTTATTACCTTCTTTAAAAAATCTTAATCTTTAATCCGAAAGCCTTTACGGCGGACTCATAACCTCTAGTTCTAGTCCCATAGGCAGGGCCACCCTAACATCAGGGCTAATTGGGCTATAGCACCAGGGCGCAAGCCTTTTGGAGCGGCATTTTTTGTTAGTGCTATATATTTTTGTTATTTTCTATTAGTAATTTAGTTATAAGCAATTTTTATTTAAAATCGAAAAGCTAACAAAAATCACCAAATTTTGGCAATTTTGAGTTTGGTAATAATTATGTGCGTTCTATAATTTCTCCGGTCACTTACACTGGTGTAGTGTGTCAATGAAATCCGTTCGGTTTTAGTTTGGTTAGTGTCAGTTTTCTATCAAGTACTACTGCCGGCTCAGCAACGTCGCCGGGTTCTCTTTGGCTGGCTTCGTTAAATGTCACTGTCTTTAGAAACACCTCTCTACTGTCATTACTGTTCACAAAAGGCATCACAGTCTTACCATATTTGTGCCTAATTTTAATACATGTTTCAATATCGGTGAAAAGTCTGTTTCTTGTGGTTCTCTGTGACTAAACTAATAAGGTCCGGTTAGTGCTCGCTTTCAAAACTAGGAAAATCTACGAAAAGTTACGACAACCCGTTGAAAAATTTCGTAGTTTTTCGTAAAAGAGAGTTTAAGAAATTTGGGCAGATTTATGAAATCTTTCAATCACATACATTTTTAATTTTTTATTTGTTCTTCGTAATTTTCATATCTTTCACTCCCACTCTTTGAAATTTTACAGAATTCGAATATTTGGTGGAAAAGTACGGAAACGGATCTATTCTCTTAGCCGCTATTTCTCAGTTTCAGCTGAGAACAGTTTTAACGTTATATTAAATTCTACAGTCTACAACATTCTTTACTTCTTGGTAATTTTGAAAATAATTCTTTAATGTATCGTGTAGCTGGGCTAACCCATGGAATACAAACAAAAAAGGTCTATTTTACCAACATATAAGAAATTTGTGTTTACAATTGCTTTTTACAACAAATTGTAAAATATTCATATTCATATTCAAACATTTGTGCCATTTTCTTATTATTATTATCATTATTTTTAGTAGCCCACGGGCGCCGAATGTCTTAAGACGGCCCTGCCCATAGGATGGATCTATGAAATACCACAATTAAGATTTTGTTTTGTAATTTGACTCATCAAATGTACATACTTTGCTTCCAATTTCACTGCCATTTTATTCAGCTTATTGGGACGGATCATACTCACCTCCAATGTGTTTTGGGGGTTTTGGGTGATCAACAATCGAGATACATATTTATTTGATCCTCAATTACAAATGTAATACTCGTATCTACTCGTATCACTAAAAGCCTGTTACAAACAACATCACTTTTAAATAGCTACAATGTATGTACATTGTATGTGCGTGCACGACTATAAGAACAAAAAAACGTACAAAGTGGTTAAATTATTCAAACAAAAATAATAGAATAACGTTATGAGTTAAGTTATATTGTAACTGCATTTTTTAACTCTACTAAGGTTCAACAGATAAGCTTTCTTGCATATACCTATTTATAAACTCCCTCACCTCTATTCCAATTAAGAAGGCAGGAACAGAATGAGGAACAGAGCAGTGCGTTAATACCTCAAACAGTGGTTGGGTTCGAGTGAAAAAGCAGAAAGTCAAACACAATAGCAAACATAGCATCTCCTGTTTATACTCAACAACACATATGGTATACATACGACGATATACATACATACCTATGTATGTACATATGTTAATTCTTAGTGACAGCAGCTGTATCTAGAGCGGTGTCGCGTCCTTGCATTATTCCTGAATTGCCTACGACAAAAAGCTGCTTCACGTAATTAAATCCACTTTGTTAGTATAATCATTCCTGTCAGGGCTGCATTATGATCTGACAATTGAAGTAGGCTTCTAGGGTCTCTGGCGTGGCACTCAAAGTACTGCTCGAGTTCAAGTACACGACGACGACTACGATGACTATGGTCCTTAATGCATTCCCACTTTTCATCGTATTCATCATTATCCTTCTCATATACTCATCATCATCATCGTCATCATCATCCACACTGACTTTGACTGTAATCATCACAGGGAGCACACTTAGGCTAAATCCCTTCTCATGGACACCCCTTCCCATCCACCGCATATCCTTTCCCCTCGATTCAAGTATAAACATGATGATGGAAATCTAGAGGAGCACTTTATCTTTTTAGTTTAAATAGATATTACTCTTTAGGTCCTACGAGTATCTTCCTTTCCTAAAAGGTACCGTTTCAGTTCAGTTCGGTTTGTTTTTTTGCTGTAAAAAAAGTAAATAAAAATAAAAGAATAACGAATGAAACCTGAACTGGGGCTATGTGTTTCGATGGTTGGGTGGCGGTTTTGTGCTTAGTGTTTGATTCTGTACTTCGGGGTGCTTTAATCCGGCCGCCCCGCAATCTTCATCAAGCCTTCTTCCATCCATTCATTTTATCTATTATCCTGTGAACCAAATTTGAATATCTTAAGTGCAGACGGTACTTCTCATGAATAAATGATAAGTGAAACACTAGTGTTTTTCTTCTCTCTGTGCTTCTTGCGCCATCATTATCGTCGTCATCGTCATCAACATCCTCGTCGTCATCTTCATCTCTTTACTTTGGAGTTTTTATTCATTTGGTTGCGCCTTCTTCCTTATTTAGTTCTGCCGTCCGCAATGTCAGTAAAATTGTAATGGACTCTGAAGGACGAAAGAAAGGGCTATAGGACGTAACACGACATCTAAGAGAAAGGCGAACAAAGAAATTGGAATAAGAGGACTAGTGCAAAATAAAAATTTATGTTAATTCGACTTTTATCGCGTTTCCGACAGGAAGGATGTGGCCAAGATTGTGACTGGCTGTGGCTATAGGCAAAGAGCGAGCGCGTAAAAGTCAATTTCATTTCAATTAACATGTTATTTCTCAAAATGAAGTAAATTATTTTATTACAACTGAAAAGAATGAAATGAAATGTACGACATGATGACATTACAGTTTTCCATTTGTCAGTTTTTATTTTACTTTATTATCAGTACTCAATATACATACATACGTATGTTTTTAAACAAAACTTTAAAAAAAAAAATAAGGTGAACTGGCTTAATATACATACCTTAAAGGTTTTGCTAAAGTCTGATGTGAAACTAAGTAAAAAGCATTTTCAAGCATCACGATCTCTTATTTCAAATTTCAAATTATTTTTATTCAATCATCAATGTAGTATTTTAACCCTTTATAACTCAACATCGTAAAAACATCAAAGTAGTAAATGTTTTGATAGCTTTCCGAATTTAATGAAACACGTATTTTTTAGAATTACAAAATTTTATTTATTTTTTTGGAAAAATAGTTAGAACATTTTTTTTTGACACTTTCATTCACATTGTGTTATAACCAGGGTTCGGATTTTGCTGACCAACAAAAGCTAAAAAAGCAAAATAATACCGCAGAAAAAGGCAAAAAAAAGGCATTTAATAATAAAGGTTTTTATGCATTATTATTAACATTGTAACCCAAAATATTTTGAAGTTCTCAGGAAAGCCTTGAATGAAGTAAAGGACCTTACAACATGAGCAGAGTCTAGTGGAGTCAAGATAAGAGATGTCACGTCCTTGACTTTAATATTTCAGTCCAATTTAGAGTTTGCAGTGCAATTTCGTCAATTTGCTAAAAAAAACGACGGACAATTTTTTCATCCCATCTTCAGCTACGGGCCCCTAAGCTTGTTGTAATTTCTCCTCGAGTCCGTTCAAAGTCTTTAACACCTCTTCTTCTAAATAATACGCAGTGCTCTACTAACAGGAGTCACCTGTAATCTGTAAACTCTTAAATATGCGGTCTTTCGGATCGACTAAAAATCTTTTCCCAATTTCACCACAAACTCTGTCTTGGGGCATTTTCATTTTCAATGACAAGCAACAAAATATGTTGGGAGCAGCACGCATTTAGCCACACGCAATATTCAACAGACCAGCACTAAGTATGACCAGTCACAGAATATGAATCTAGAATCTAGATGAAAGGGCGCACAGTTACGAAAAAAATACTTCCCAGATGTCTTACAATTTTTGTCAGATGAAACTGCGACGAATGCCTGAGATTGCAGTTACGGCACACGAAGAAGCGCATGTATATTGAGTTGATACAAATGAATTTAGGGTTGTATTGGTGTGTAGGGATTTTTTTTATGCGCGCTAGTGTAAACAACGCGTGCAGTTATGTGCATGTTCATACAAGAGAAAAACCTGCTCGCATACGTGTGGACTCTGAAATTTCTTTCGTGTGAGCAGGGATAAATCGTATAGTTAAGAAGAAAGTGCACATCAATTTTGACAAATAGTACCAAAAAGGCAAAAAAAGGCAATGTGAGTATAAAAAGGCAAAAAAAGCAAAAAAAGGCAAAGTAAACAAAATCCGTTGTAAACATGATGCTATAAAGGGTGACGACTATTCGTCTTTTTGAATAACATTACAGTATAGAAATATTTAATATTAAGCTTTTATTCACACTAGTCGCTAAGCCCTAAATCCCTACTGATATTAAATTTATTATATGTATATGTTTATGTATGTATATTTACATGAACTTAATTACAATTTCAGAAGAAGAAAAAACAAAAAGTTAAATTAATTATTGTCTATTAAAATATTGAATTAGGTCCCTCTCGAAGCCGCCGCTGCCATTCACATTCCTTATATTAGAGGGTCGAATGGACTGGACAAAAAATTGCTTTTGAGTTATGTTGTATCTAAATCTTGGTAAAATCAGAGCCATGCTTCTACCCAAATTACAAACTGCAACCTTTGGAAAAGGTACTGAGGACTTTGGTTTAACTTAAGGTCGAATAAAAACATTACAATTTTAAATTTTAAATAATTCTTCTAAGAAAGTTAAAGAAATTGTGCGGAGACATGATCAAATCGCACGGTATTGTAAGATGCAACCTTAAATTTACGCTGGCTTAAACTATCTAGGTCACAAAAAACAGGATGCTCATAAAAGAGAATCAGTAATAAAGGTGATTTTACCAACATCATTTTAGTCCGAACTGGAAGGCACGTCACTAACAAATAGAGAGTACGCAGCCTGCCATAAACTTTTCCTACTGAGTATGCGACGTGATCATTCAAACTAAGCGTTTGGTTAAAAATGACTCCCAGATTTTTCACGGATTCGGCAGTAGGTATATAATTTCTGCGGCATTTATTTTTATTATTTTTTGTATGGCAGCACAATTTCGGATAGCCTTTAATTTTCCCAAAATTATTGTTAATCGAGTAGTGGTCATTTCCTTAAAATTGGTCCAGTAGTTTATGAGTTAATTGGGTGAGGAATTGAATTTTTCGACGTGAATTTCTCAAAAACTATGCAACTTACGAGATTCGCTAAGTTATCTTTAAAAACATAGTTAATTATCTACAAACTATGATTTTTCATATTTTTGACTTCAGTAGTTTCCGAGAAAAATGTAGGGGGCTTTTTGGTCTGATATTTTTCACACATTTTTGACAATAATTTCCAAAGTTTCTAACAGAAAAATTAAGAAAAACATTTTTGAAATCTTTCGAGCTCTTTGGAATGTGTTCCACATAATATATTTTTCAGAATTTTTTTTTTTGAGATTTTATTTAATTGTTTCAAAATATATTTGAGTAATATGTTGTCCATGTATGTGTCCCACCGCCACCGTAATGTTTAAGTGTGCCAAATTTCAAGTTTCTAGGAAGAACGGTTATTGATGTTTTTATCGTGACAGGCATTTTTGAGTTATAGCGAACTTATAATGGCTCCGTATTACCACATGGGTACGGAACCCTGAAAACAATTACTTTGAATACTTCTACGATCTGAATCATTATCAGACACACATTCTACATTTAAATATTCTGAACCGAAGAGAACTTTATGCACGCGTCACTCGCTTTGGGTCTGATGCCGAGCGTTACCGATGTGGCACAATCGTGCCTTTTTGACACGGCAATTTCCTTAACACCTTAGCACCGTAGCGCAAGTGGTTAGTGCGTCGGACTACTGAGCCAGCGGTCTTGGGTTCGAATCCCGCCGCAAACACCTAAAAAGTTTTTCACAGTGCCCACCTCTTTCGAATGTCTGACAAGCATCAAAGAGTATCATTTGTCACGATTGAGCTTCTCAACTCGCCGTTCGGAGTCGGCAAAAAACTGTAGGTCCCTTCCATTCGTGCAAAAATATAACACGCACACACAAATGGTTGCGAGAAGCAGGCCCAGGTTCACCTCGAGCTGTAGCGCCAATTAAGTAAGTAATTTCCTTAAGGCACGCTGAAACGAAAAAATAAATTTTGGCACGTTTTTCTTATTTCCATTATTTGACTGGAACTCTCATAATGATATCAATTTGAAAGTGTAAGCACAGTTTAGAAAATCATCAATAGAATCGGACGCGTTCGTTCAAAATTAAAGCATGAATGCACGATTGCACGGAGTACTCGGAAAAGCAAACGCAACAGTTTGAAAAACATCGATTTTTTTGGTTGGTTTTCATTGATATCGAAACCACAGACATATGTATGTAAGCCTGATGATTTAATCAAAATTCTCTTTTTCAGTATCTGGATTTACCTCAATCAATATATTTAGGTAATTTACGTTCAAGATCTTTACGATACATACATATACATATGTATATACATATGTACATCAGTATTTGTATGTCTCGTATCTATGAACGAACATGGAATAGAATTTACGATTTACGAAATCCTTTCTTCCAATAATGTTAAGGGGTTTAGGTATCAGAAACAAATGGTAGTAGGAGGAGCATCCCCGGGTAAGTATACAAACATCTCTAACTGTTTGCCTTTTTTTCAGTTGCCTGTCATTTGATAGGAAATTTGCAATTTTCGAAATGTTAACGATTTGTCCGCCCAATTTACGAGGCATTGGATGTAATAAATTAACTTCAAAGCACGTCATTCAAATGAGCAAAGTAAATTATTCCCTGCGCACCGCAAAAATAAAGCACCGAAGTGACTTTTACTGACACCTCCCCCCCTCGTCAATAGGAGCATCGTCGAAATGGGAAGGATAAATTTTTGTATGCAGGAAATAAATCGCAAAGAAAATGTATGTTAATATATGTATACGTTCCAGCAAAATACTATTCGCAATACGTTCGCAATACATTTCCCCTGTAACCGAACCGGAATTGGAATGGGGTATCAATTTTCGGTCTCATCTTGGATATACCATTTAATGTGGATTTCTTAGTTTATAGGGGCGGTCAAGAATTCGTCTTTTAAGCGGTTGTCTTTTAATAGATTGGAAATGGTTGGCCTCCGTCAAAAGTTACGATAGACAGCGTAGTTTTATCAAAAAAAAAACCACTCTTACTAATCGCGGCTATAAAGATAATTGAAACTTGCTACATATGTACATACATAATGTATGTTGAACACATCAAAAATGTGATGTACCTATATTGTATTCCCACCAAAATAAATAAATAAACGGTGTTAAGGAGGAAATCCGGTTGCAAAAATGAAAGGTAAGGAAACGAAACATAATTTCTTCTTCAAAAAGGTATAACAGCATACATAATGTTAACCGACCTAAGTACGTATGTATATAATATGTACTATGTTAAAATTGAGAAATTTTGCACGCTGTTAATATTTTAAGCTTATTTGTTTTTTACTTAATTATGCAATAATTTTATCAATTAATTGAACAAAAAAAAAGCAAAACTTGAGTGTTTCGATATTGTTTACACATGTTGTAATAGCTTAAAATCAAATCAAAATATGATTCATGATCATGATGACTTATACTTTTATGCATTTTTGCCTTACAGCAGTGTGGACAAATTGGGTCTTACATATCTCTCAGATAATGATCCAAAAAATAATACAAGCGCAGCTAGGATTGTCAAAGAATGATTGTTGTAACATGTCCCAAAGTAGCTTAATTCCACAAACTCTAGGGCCTTAATCTAATCGTAGACTTTATGCTAAGTTTTGAAAATAAATATTAGAAAATAGATCATAATGGCTAAAAAAGGTCTGCATATTATCTTAACTGAAGAGTGGGCTTAAATCTGGACGGATGTTATTATTATTATTATTATTTGTTGAAGGGTGAGATGCCCCGCGACCTTAAGATCTATTGTGCCCCCTACAAGTCCTAGACGAAGGAGCATCCCTCTCATCATTATTCCTATTGGAATCGGTTAGAGAGAGCTTCGCTCACACGTAGCCCAGGTGAGAATTCCATAGGTCACAGCACTTCATCCAGACCAATTTCCCTGAGAAATCGCAGCAGGAGATTAGGTGCTATAAGTGGTAGATCCTCTGCTGTAATTTGGTATCTACCCAAGCACTTGAATCTTTTCTGGGTTAATGTCCCACATTCCACCAGTATGTATTCTGGAGTTTCACTGGGCTCATCGCAAAATCTGCACGATTCTTCATCTGATAGACCTAGCTTCCTGAGATGTCCGCTGAGTCTACAATGACCCGTAAGAAACGCAGTCAGGATGCGGAGTTTATTTTTGTCAAGGCTGATGCAAGCTTTGAATCTCTTCAGGTTGTAATTACCCAGCAGTTTCTTTGCCTATCCTAGACCCTGAGTTTTTGCCCTGTTTGTCTTCTCCAGTGATCAGAGCTCCTCTTTTATTGTGTGCTCCCCTATGCCGCAGAAGGGTTCAGGGCCCACAAATGGTGTGGCAGCCCCTTTCCTGGCAAGTTTGTCCGCCTTTTTATTACCTTCTATCCCCAGGTGTCCTGGTACCCAGTATATGGTGACGGTATTTTGTTCGCCCAGTCTATTTAGTTTGTCTAGACATTCCCAGACAATTCTAGATTTGATGATCTGAGCCCCTATTGCCTTGATAGCTGCTTGACTATCTGACATTATTGCAATGTCACATCCGTTGTAGCGCTTATCAAGATTGAGTTGGTCACATCTGTCGATAGCACAGAATTCAGCTTGAAAAATGCTGGCGTAGCTGCCCATGGATTCGAATAGTTTAGTTCTGGGCTCAAACACTCCTGCCCCCGTTCCTTCCCCAGTTCTTGAACCATCCGTGTACCATTTAATGGTGTGCGGACTCAGCGCATCGATTCTAGATTCATTGCTCCAGTCTTTCTTGTTGCTGAGTTTAATATGAAAGTTTTTCTTCCAACTGAATTTTCTGATCCCATCATCTCTAGGAAGGACTAGAAGGGGAAGCTTATTGGCCATTTCATTATGGTCTTTGTGGCTGATGCATTTTTCTTTTCCTATTCCTTCTTTAGCCATTCTCAGAAACGTTCAATTTGCAGCTTCATTCACTACCAGATGCAACGGAGTAAGCTCCAGTAACACCTCCAATGCGGCAGTTGGACAGGTTCTCATTGCACCCGTCATGCAAACACATACTAGTCTCTGCACTTTATTTAGTGTCTTTCTCGTACTTGTCAGACTAGTTCTTTTTGCCCATGCTATTGCCCCATAGGTGATCACATGTCTCACCATGCTAATATACATCCATCTGAAAATATGAGGTCGACAGCCATATGATTTGCGGGCTAGGCTTTTACATATCATGAGTGCACGAGTCGCTTTCTTAGTAACTTCGTCTGTGTGCTTTTTCCAGTTGTTGAGTTTATTATCAAGGACACTCCTAGGTATTTGACTTCTAGCACAGGAGTGATGATTGTTCCTGAGAGGGTAATTGTCTTCATATGTGGAAGCTTCCTCTTTCTTGTGAATGGTACTAGCGTTGCCTTGGCCGGATTGATGTTAAGTCCCGCTGTGTTGCACCATTCTTTTGTTACTCTAAGCCCTTTTTGAATTATATCGCATAAGGTTTCCTCGTATTTCCCTCTGGCGATTAGGACAATGTGATCAGCATAAGCTTGACAGTCCATGCCGAGGTTGGTCAGTTTTTCCAGGAGTTCGTCTACGGCGAGACTCCAGAGCAGTGGTGAAAGTACTCTCCCCTGCGGGCAGCCCTTAGTGGTATTTATTTTGTGCAAGTTTCCGCCGATCTTGTACTCAGCAGCTCACGAACCCATCTTATTATAGTGTCATCAACAACGGACGGATGTTACCTGAAAGCTTGTTAATTTTCTACGTTGAAAATTGCCTGATGTTATCAAAGCTAAAAGAGCTCTCTCGAAGTACTCGCCACTTGCTTGATATGGCGAATAAGTTCTTTAAATATTTGCGTATTCACTATTAACTGCATTTTTCAGATAGTTCCTTATAATTTTTTTTTTTTTTTATAATTCACGCGCGCTAAAGGGGTTATGAATACCCTTTAAATGTCTTGCACAGCGCGGGCCATAGGGAAATTTAGGGAGGATGAAAGAGGAGATACCGATGCGCATTGGTTTTAAATGTTTGTAGATCGTAACGGGAGGGAAAAATCGGGTTTGGTAAAGCGTTCCATATTCGTGTTGAGCGGTTAAAGAAAGAATCTCTATATTTTACTGTACGTCCGAAATTGGGCTTAAGGGTAAACTGATGGGCATTCCTTGCGAGACGTGTGTTGCGAGAAAATTGTTGAAGGGGAGGAATGCAACTGGCTATTTCGCTGGAGCACTGTTTGTGGAAAAAGCGATAAAACAGGGAAAGACAGGAAACATTACGACGGTGTTCAAGGGAGTCAATTGACTCAGTGATGCTTCTATCCCCTATAAGTTTTATCGCGCGCTTTTGTATTCTATCGATCAGGTGCAGTGATGTTTTTGGAGCACCCTACCAGATATGAGCATTGTACTCGAGCTTGGGGCGAATATACGCCTTATAGATTGTAGCTAGATCAGCAGGGGTGAAGAATTTCTTACATCGTTGAAGGAAGCCTAGGCATTTCGCGGCGTTTTTGGCGACGTTTTTGGCATTGATATACATACCGAGAATGGAAAGCTTTTCGATTTCAACAATGCAAGAGCCATTCATGGATAATGGCTGATGGGTAAGATTTCGCTTTAACGACAGAAGACAGCATTGAGTTTTTGGAGCATTAAATTCCACTCTATTATTTATACCCCATTTGGTTATGCTGTCGAGCCCGGAATTTAATGAGCTTAACATACGTAACCGTTCCAGTTCCACAGCCGAAGAGCAGGGACGTGAATCTGTAAACGAATATGTAAAGCTGAGGGTGCTGTCGTCAGCGAAGGAATGTATTGGATTAGATGTGGCAGACAAGAGATCATTTATGAAAATAAGAAAGAGTGTCGGAGACAAAACTGAGCCCTGGGGGACACCAGCATTTATAGGGTGAATTGCAGACTTCAAACCGTCCAACACAACTTGTATTGAACGGCCGGAAAGGTAGTTTCTAATCCATTGAAGAAAATGTTCATCGAAGCCATATGCACGCATTTTCGACAAAAGAGCTTGATGCCAAACTCTGTCAAATGCTTTTGAAATATCAAGTGCAACAATCTTACACTCACCAGAGTGATGAAGAGATTTGTTCCACTTTTCGGTGAGATATGCCATCAGATCACCAGTGGATCTTTTGCTACGAAAGCCGTACTGTCGGTCATTGAGAAGCTTTCGTGATTCAAGATATTTCATTAGTTGACGGTTTATCAGCGTTTCCATGACCTTGGAAAGAAGGGACGTAAGTGCTATGGGTCAGTAACTGGAGAGAGAAGAAGATTCGCCTTTTTAGGGATGGGCTGGACAAATGCTGTTTTCCATCTACTCGGAAAGAGCCCAGAGGAGTAGGAAAGATAGAAAAGCTTACGCAATGGTTTTGCCAGCGTGGAAGAACACCGCTTCAGAACTATGGGAGATATACCGTCTGGACCGGCGGATTTGTGAATGTTAAGATCTTTAAGTACTCTTGCAACTGTACGAGTGCGAAAATGGATTTGTCCCATGGAGTATTCAACGCTCTCAAGTACAGGCGGAGGCAAAGCGTAATCTGGAAGCGTTGAGCTAGCCGCAAAATGTGCAGCAAGCAGATTGGCTTTATCTAAAGAGCTGACAGCTGGAATGTCATTGCAAATGAGCGTCGGAATTGATGACGAGGCAGAATTCTTAATGTTTTTTACGAATGACCAAAAAATTTTACTACCCTTGGGACACTGTAGTATTTTTTGCCTCAATTTTTGGTCATTGAAGAATTTCACACGTCGAATATGAGCATTGCAGTCATTTCTGGCTTGTTTAAACTTCTTTCGGTTATCCTCAGTGGGGTTGGCTTTAAGATACCGAAAACTTAACTCCTTTATCGCGATAGCCTCTTTGCAGCTTGAGTCATACCACGCTTTTTCCTTAGGCTTGATACTCTTCATTCTGTTGGGAATAAAGGTTTTCATGCCAGAGAGAATAGTGTTTGTGCTCATATCAGTGGCGGCGTCCAAGTCGCTATCGAGGAAGCATAGCGACCAGTTAAAATACCTAAAGAAGCTGTTAAGGCCGTCCCAGTTGGCTTTCTCGTATTGCCAAACTATTCTTTTAGGTATTTGTTTAGGATTTTGTTCTCTGTTTAACTGTATAATAAATCAGTATGCTGTATGCTCGATTTGCGCTTCGAAATATTTTGATTATCCCTCGTAACATAGCGTAGTTCAACTTTTATAGTAGCAAGTACAAATTGTATACATATCTTTGACTCTCACTGTATATACAATTATACATGTATTTATGTACCAGTGGCGTCGCGTGGAATATTTAGCTGGATTGTTGAAATTCATTTTAATTTCCAATTCAAAAACGATGCATACGGCTACGGCATACCTACAATTAACTTTTTGTATATTGGACGAATACAATACATGAAGTGCATAGTTAAGTTTCGCACGAGCTTACGTTCGAATTTTTCCAAGTTTATATTGTGCGAGTTAAGATCTGCACAAGGAAATCAAGTGCGAACTTTTTCAATGAACTTATTATACGTAGCATGGGTTTGTTTGTGATTTCATCTCATTCAACGAATTGAATTAATAATATAGGAAAGTTATTATGTAAATACTATGTATGTATGTTTGTATGTATGTATATGTGCGCTTGAATATATTGTGTCGGAAGTGTTCCGAAAAAAAACTTTAAAAAATGTTTGTATGGGTTGAGTATGTTTTTGATACGTACGAGGTACGACACCTTGCACACTCTGACGAGACGCCACTGGTACGTAAATACATATGTGTATATATACATACATTATGTTTACTTTTATGACGAATTTAAAAAGTAATTACTGAAGTGTTTAACAAAAATGTTATCGTTCAACATTAATGCGGTACATAGTTGAGGTGATAATAACTTTATTTTTAATTAAATCATTCAATCGGAATACTCTTAATCATTTTATTCAAAATTTATCATCTAGTGTCCATCAATTTTCCGCAATTATTGAGTTGCAATCGTTTCGATCCACCAATTTCCGTAGCAAAACATTACCAGACCATTCAACATTTTAAGTCAACAACTCACAACCGCCTATATAAACGCATATGTAAATATAATATGTACTGTACAAACATACATTATACATAATATGTAAGTTGGAATGTGTTCATGTGTTTTTGTATCAATTTTAAAAAATTGAGTTTACTTTAATTAAATTCCATTGAAATCCAATATTTTTGCTTCGTTACTTTTGTCTCTGGATGACTTTGTGTTGACTTCTATACAAGATTAAATTCGATTTTTCTTCACTTTTCAAAGAGGGGGCCAAGGATGTCAGCCTGTCATCAGGACGATGTTTTTCTATTCACAATACACATTCGTGCTGGCAATAGAGGTGCCCTACCATGTCAGGGCTTAGACAAGCAGGCAGCTGCATAAGAGCACTGATGATTAGATTTGTTGTGTATCAAAGGGTTACAAACGAAACTTAATGGATGCTCATGTCCAGTGCAGTCCAGTTCAGTCCAGTGTCGTCATATATGTATGTACAGTATGTACATCTACATAGTCTCGTTTGGAAAGGTTTCATTTCGTCCTAGTTACCTTGAATGTATGTTTGTTTTCCAATTTTGAGAGCTTACTCTTTTTGTATCTATACATTGAAAGCTTTGTAACTCTTAAGTCGTCCAATTATTATCTATCTTTGGTATACAAAGTGGAATATGAGATGAAGATGTGCTCACCCAGCAGGATGTCCTTTGTGTCATGGATTTTATGGAATGCTGTTTCAACTAAGCCAGTCATAGTTATGAACCTCTGAGATGAAATCTCTTATTATAAACGAAATAGATAATTTTCATATGATACAGTTATATCAGTACTATGAAACGCACATTTATTATAAACAGCAATAAAACTTTTTACAGGGTATTGGTGTGAGCTGTGTTCACTTATTCCTTCTTGCATTTGCGTGGCATTATCAATAGATACATCTTAAGCTCGCCTAGCAAGATCTTAGACTTAACCTGAGTGGGATTTCCCCACACTCCTTAAGCTAGCTATTTGTTTATAATAGGTATTTTATTTAGGTACATAATATGTACATATGAACTTATGTACATATACAAGTATAACTTGTATTTTTTTTTTTGCATAACCTGTGTGTCCCAATAGCATACAAATATACCACTTAAGAACTCTATAATTAGTAGTAAAATCTTGTCGAAAATCCTTTCATTAAATGTGTGCAAATATTGCTTTTCCTATTGTCAAAGAGTAGTGGACATACAGTTCACTCCTCTTTGCTACTGGATCCGGTTTCCTTTGAACTTAAACCGCCTATCAGCTACAAAGCCTTCAATAGTTCTCAGAATGCCTTCCGCTTCAATTTATATTCATCTGTAGTATAAACATCTTACAGACTTTCTTTATACGTATGTACATACAAATATATTGACTTGGAAGATTTACAGAAAAAAAAAAAACACACAAAGTTGATAATATTACTCTGTCCTTTGATTAAAAGTCTACTAAACAACACAAAGGAAATTGAAAAAAAAAATTCCAACGTATAAATGCACAAGCAGCATAAACACAAATCAATCGATACGTATTACAATCATACTCGTACACTCGTACACTCGTAAACTAGGGAAGAAAAAGGACTTTTGGCCATTAGATGATAACAAACAGGTCACATCCTTTAGTCAACTTAAATTCTTTTCGAGCAATCAAAAGCGAAAATATCCCTCAAACATGTGTACATACACGACTATTTCCAATGGCATCGTAGCTTATAGCATTCGTTGCTTCTTAGTTTTATTCAGTTTATTTTTCAGGACGTTTCCAGCTTTGTTAGCTGTTTTCACTACAAAGTCGATACTCCTTAGTGTCCCTTGTTACTCCTTATAAATTTAAACTCCTTAGCGTTACTTTGTGTAATCTCTGTCCTTTGTACGGGTATACGGTATACGGTATACCAATATCAACTATGGGCAAATAAATAAAATAAATATTCCGTCCGATTCGATTGAAGCGGACAAAGCAAGGGCAACAATAAGGAAGTGATGTAGACGTACTTGCATGGGTATAGAGTAAAGCGATAGTTATTGACGAAATGCTCCTAATTGTCATGTGAAATCCCTAGATCCGTTCCTACTTCCTCCATTATCATCATCAATTCGCAACGATAAAGTTAGTTTGCTACTTATCGAATGAAGCCTTAGCATAGCAGAATTCGTCTTGGTCCTGGTTAAAAATAAACGATTTGACTTATTCGTAATTTCTTGCTACTTCATTTTGCTTTTCATTTCCGACTATGACGCGACACGACGCGACGGTCGGTCGTCCATGCGGTGCAAGCAACTTACTCGCGTAGATAAATTTATTCGAAGGTAATGGATTGAGAAAGGGGAAATACTTTTCAATGAAAGGATAAGAAGTTCTTTTTTTTTTTTTCAATTCGCTGAGAAGTTGTTGCTGGAGTTTTTTTTTCTTTAGCATTCCTACTTTTTGATTTGGATTTATCAACTTTTTCTCTAGATGTAAATAGATGGTGAAGGAATACGTATTCGGAGGTAAATCTGAATAGTTGGGAATGTAAACATTTATGGTGGAGATTTGAAGTAGTCTGCCTTTCCTACTTTAGTTAATTTATTCATTGATTCGTTTAGGTATTTTTATTTTGATTGTAAAGCTTCATTGTCTTGTTGTTTCGTTGTCTCTATGTAGGTATGAGATTCAGAGTAAAAAACAAGTGATGTTTCCGCGTAACTAAAACTCTATTAGTTCAAGGTTGTCTTTCGGTCACAAAAGGACCTATTTTATTGTATCCTAACGTGTTGTGTACTGCAACTAAGCTCGCAAGCTCATTGCATTGAAATAGTCTTTCCAAATCAAAACTATTTTTCAAAAGAGCACACGACGTCACATTGCTTTTCTGACTCCGATATGGCAAGTTCCATCTTCAGCTGTGTTTTATTATCACTTATGATATGGATCAAGAAATGAAAATAAATTAGTCCAGATCAACGAAATGGTAAAGTTCTGTGTTGTGGTGATTGTACAAGCTAAGTTCCTTTGGACAATTAGCGCGAAGTTTTTTTTTTTTAAATGAAAGTTTAATGGGCTTGTTTTATATTTTTTAGGTGGAAATCGTTAATTTTGATTGACAGATACCAAATGAGAATAATATTTTGTTCACTATCACATCGCTAACATATCATTATGAGCAGAAAATTAATTTATCCGAACATAAAACATTTAATGATATTTGGTTGCCAATAATATTTCTTATTCTAATCTGACAACATGTACCCTTGACAATTGTCGATAATACAGCGACATGCACAAACGAAACTGTATCCTAGTGAGAAATAGTCGAACTAATTTTTGAATCACGAAAATTGATCCTGATAAAAAGCTTGATCACGTATTGTTGTTGTAATGCATACAAACCAATGATCTACATATATGGATAATCGGCGATAATAAAATATGGCCTTTGTTGAACCACGGCACTTCGCTGCAATCTTTTAATCTATTATAAAAAATAACTGGTTTTTCATTGGGTCATCGAATTTGATGAGGATGACCATTGCATTACTACCCATTCAGGCGACATATCCCAGCCCATGCTTTCATGATGACTATAGGTCAAGGCTTCTTCAGCGGCTTCGGTGAAGTGGTAACGTGTTTTCTTTTAAACTAAAAGCTTTGCTTTTTCAACTACTGTTGTCTCATCATAGTCCACTTCGGGTGGTTTTCCTCTATCGATCAATTACACATTAATGCAAACGGTACAAATTCGTGATCCACTAAGCGCATAGTTGTTTATAACATACCTTTTATGTCGGTATATAAACATGGAATAACTTTGACATTGATCAATCGACTGACTTGAGTACACATGTTGTTTCACACCGAAACATCGCGCCGAAATAGTGACGCTGTACATTCAAAATAATCGTTCAGTTATGTTAACTTAATGCGAATACCGTCAAAAATACCGTGGCCAACAAGCGCCATCTAACAACACTAATCGTCGTTTGGTGTCGAATTTTGCTGAGCATGGGACAGGGGAAGTTTGTCAACATGCCGTTTATCAACGCCCAAGGCGTTTCAAAGAACTGGTTGCAGCGAGTGTTGCCGAGAACCAACATGTATCGTATCTTTACCGCGCTCAGAATTTTGACGTAAGTGGAACCACATTGCGGCGCAATTTACTCAAAGAATACGGCCGACAGACCGTCCACGTCGCTTGAAATACAGCCTGGACCTAATTTTTGGAAGCAAATTTTGATGACCGACGATGCTCATTTCACACTCTCTGGCGCCGTTAACAAGCAAAATTGCCACATTTGGGAAACGGAGAATCCACACGAGGTCCATGGAACACCATTGCATATCCAAAAAGTGACTGTTTGGGCCAGTGTTTGCGCCAAAGCCATCATTGGGCCATTTTTCTTCGGAGAAGAGATGGGAATCGATATCGGTGGATGTTGGCTCATTACGTCTGCCCACAAATGTGTGAAAAAAGGTCTTGACGGTTACTAGTTTCAACAAGATGGTGCGCCGTGCCACACTGCAAATCAAAAAATGCAGATTCTGCAACGAAATTCCCCTGGACGTTTGCTGTTAAAAATGTCGACATTGACTGGCCACCCAGATCTCCAGATTTAACACCTCCGGACTTATTTGAAATGCAAAGTGTACGCTAGCAGGCCTCATTGACGAGCTGAATACAAATCGTGCCGAAATCATCGCTATACTGCCCGAGATGCTCGAAAAAGTGATGGAAAGCGCAGCAAAAGGGCATCATTCCTTAATATCAGAAAGAGTTAAAAAGAGAGCACGGAACCCTGTGGTATACCAACATTAGTCGATAATGGGCTGTAAGCTCTGATGCATGCATAGCAGATATAGATATTGGCATATAACGTATGCATGAATGTTAAATATTATCGAATGAAAAAAGAATCGAGCCACCCAATGTAGAGGTATACTGTATACACTCTGGAAACTGTGAGAAAATGACAAAATTAATGAATGTAGCAAGTTGTTTGGCCGAGTTTAATTTTCTGGACATTATTTTCACTCCAGCATGACTTATCGTCGCGTCAGACATTCGCCAGTCATTCCCATTACCCGCAAAAATCCTTTCTTATTAATACATTTATTTATGTTCCCGAATAAGGACACTTCTCGGGGACGCTGTGTATGTACTAGTATATTATCCTCGAAAGCCATCTTCGAGGCGAAACTCTCTGCTCCTCCAAAAGTATAAATTTAAAATTAGCTCATGTTTTATGTGCGTATATGGGCGGATATGTGTGCGGATGCTACATGTACTCACACCCGAAGCATGGTAGCGTAGTTCAGTCTTTTAAACCATTTCCAGGAAACAACAATTTATTACAGTTTTTCATGTTTGGACGATGTTATAGCCCGGAAATCACACACGATCCATTTTTCGGTTCTACATTTATTTTGTTTTATTTTCTCGTTCATTCCTCCTTTTCGCTCGTCTTCTTGAGAGCACTGTATTTATATATATGTGTTGTTTTTTTTCTTAAATGTGCTTAGCTCCCTCCCCCGGGTGTATAGTAGCAATATGATTTTAAAGCTGGCTACTGGATGGTAAAAAAAATGACCATCATACTTTATGGAGTTACGAGTAAATGTTTATCCTGGAGCGTATGGTTTGTTTTAAAGGGTTGAATAGACACACGAGTATTAAATGGTAATTTCAGTGAAAGCTGAAAGGATACGCTGTGTTTCGACGTCAAAGTGTGAGAGAAGAAAAACCTTTTAGCGACGCCCATAAGATGGAAAGTTTGTTTGTCGTTGTTTTTTTTTTTTTTGTAGAACACGATTTCACTGTTTTATAGGCCAATCAAGTATTTATGGAGCGACAAATTGATAAAATGGCGGCATAATGCCCATATTCTGTAATCAAAGTTCAACTCATCCCTTTCACTTATACGAGGACATCCAGCAATATATAGGCCTTCGAAAAACATTCGGATCGGGTGAGCTGATGAAACATCACATAGTACCTAATTGTTTTGGGTACCTTCTGTCCAACTACGATAAACTGAATTTAAGAAGAAATGTGAGAAGATAGGTAGTTTGCTATAAAAGATTCTTTTATGGTATCACGAAGAATTCATTTAGCTGTTAACTGAAAAGAACAAACAGCTATTAAAAGGCGGTGAAGCACGAGTATTATTATCATTTACGCCTGTGATACTACGACAGCCGACTAGTCACTTTAATTTTACTTTCGTTTATAACATAGAAAATGTCGTGTAAAGAAGCAAATGATAAAATATGTTCAGGATATGTAAGCTGCAGTTAGGTTTCGAATAAAAGTCAGATTTATCACTTTCTGTTAAGTCTTTTATGAAGACTGTATAGTTTTTTTATTGGAGCAGGAAAAAAACCTTTTTAAAAGTACAGTAGAAATCGGTTATAACAATACCTGATATAGTGATGAACCGGATATAACGATATATGCATGTATTTTCAAAATCCAGGGGGCCTATTCCTGTACACGAGTGAGAGTCAATTTCATGTGACAGTGATGAAATGGTATTCTTGAACACGAGTCACTCAATTTTGGTATTCCTGTACTCGAACTCAAACGTCAGATTTCACTCGAGTGAAAATGTAGGTATTCCTAGAGACGATAATGACTGTTTTCTTGTGACAAAATGCTCGTTTAAGAATAGTTGTCGAGTGTCGCTGTCGTGTGAAGTAGCAATGGATTCTGCAAAAATGTAAGTTAATTTTATAGCATTGTTGAACGATTTTGGTGTATAGTGAAATTATTTAATATTTGTATTCATTTTAGGGTAAAAATAGAACGAAGTTTTGGTGGATTTTTTTTTTAAAAACATTAAAAAAAAAAATGCAACAGCCGCATTCAGTCTGCGGCAGCAAGTCAAAAATCGAATGAATTGTGGAAGGAATTAAAGGACCATCTGTAAAAGACGTGACTGGGTGGAAGAAGTTAATTATATGATACGCTAAAATTATAAAAATTAAAACGTTATATTTTATATTATATTTGTTGATAATTTATTGTATTCTATTTATAGATTTGGTGCAATTACAAAAATATTTTGAAAAAAAAAACACACTATCCACTGAAGACGATCTGCTGCGGCTTTTAAAGCATGGTGTGATTGTTTCGAGCAAATAATGGAAAACATTTTTTTTCACACTAAATAATTCCTGAAAACTGTAAAATATAAAATATAACATTAATAACATAACATATTTGTTTTTGGCGTAACACTTACGTGTTATTCGGTAATTCCAAACGATTTCACGCATCTCATCCTTTTTGAAGTGAATTTGCGGTCGTCCCAGCTTTATCACGATCATCAGTTAATTAATAATAATTTATAAAATAATATTATTATTAATAAAATTAATTAATAATTCACAAAAAAAAAAACTAAACTTTAAAACAACCATTTCATTTTTTCAAATATAAATGCTGAAATGAAATGTCAAATCAGCATTAAGTGAAATTGGGTTTAAAATTGTGTTCTCGAATGAGAGACAGTCGATCGAGTCCAGGAATACCAAAACGTACTCGACTCGACTGTGGGCTCACTTTTGACGTCTCACTCGACTCGTGTAGAGGAATAGGCCCCCAGGCGTTTAATTCAAAGTGATTTGCAGTCGGTTACAACGATGCATATATTGTATGTATATATCCTTACTATAATAAAAATGTAACTTTTTTTACGACTGCAAAGACTTTGTTCCCATTTGTCTTAAAAAATACTGCACGAAATTGAATCCGGTTTTCACAGTTGGATTGCAAAATGTCAGGAATACAGGCTTAGAATTTTTATCGTTATCTGCTATCCAGAAGCGGAGATCTAAGCTGAAATCTGGGCAAAGAGTATTTTTACGAATACCTTTTAGCTCCTAGCTTTAGAATGCCTTGGTCGATGGGAATAGAATTTTTTTTATTATAAAGTTCAATTTTGTACAAACATTTTAAGATATAAATCATCTTCGTACGTTATACAGAAGTTGAACAATAAGCATTAAAATAAATTTAACATTCAATTAAAAATGACATACAATTCAAGAAAAGCTTAGATCGTTGGATTTTACCAACGACCAGTGGAGATAAATTCGTGTGTGCGCCAAAACCTTTTTTTTTTTTTTCTGTACCTGCTGTGTTGTTTTTTTTTATTTTGAACTGGCGAGGAATGGAGGATATATATAGTGTTTGAACGCGCATCACGCAGAAATCAATGGACGGATTTTGATGAAACTTGACATAGTGATGGCTTATGTTCTTGGTCAACATGTTTTATACTTTTTATCCCCGAAAATTATATGGTTTTTACAAAATATTGGAAAAAACTGTATATCTGTAAGGAAAATTATAATTATTGAGCCCTATCTCAATAGTAGCTTACCGGATTGAAAAACCAAAAAATAGGTGAATTTAGTAAATTCACCACTGATTCATTTAAGATATGATTCATCCTTCGGTGTTATCCTGAAGCTGAGCTATGCTCAAAATAATTCATGAAATGTTCCCCAACCATTTTCCATCAGTGGAGACCGCAGCCAACAGCCGTGCAGCTGTGGGTGACGTCATAGTGTGTGAATTAAAATATTGTTTGTGTGTTCCTCTTTTATTTGTTCGCGCATCGTTCATCCGATTGCGGTAAAACTTGGGGAGTGTGCAAAAAAACATTGATGATGTGCGCACGCCGGGAAAGATTCCTTCTACATTGGGGGAAGATTTCTACTTCATTGCAATTCTATTTTTTTTTTTAATTTTTCCAAAAGTAAACGCATTAATCATGATCTCGATCTGCATTCGGTGGAGACAATACAGGCGAATCCCTCTAAATACATATATGTCGAATTTTCACGGGCGATCAAATTTGGTGGAAGTTAGAGGGATTTTTGAGAAAATCGGGCTAGAACGATTATTCCTTTTTTTGAAAACCCATTTATTCATAGTAGATGTTAAAAAAAAAACAGAAAGAAGAAAAACTTTTGAGGAACATCCTACTAATATATAAATGTGAAAGTTTGGATGTTTGGATGTTTGGATGTTTGGATGTTTGGATGTTGGGATGTGTGGATGTTTGGATGTTTGGATGTTTGGATGTTTGGATGTTTGGATGTTTGTTGCTCTATAACACCTTAACGGTTTAACAGACTTGAATGAAACTTTCGGGAATAGATAGTCTACTTCCTGGATTAGAGATTAGGCTACTTTTTAATCAAAACATACAATTCCTTGATTCCATAATTCGAGTTATTCCAATTTCCGCTTTTATTACTTTGTCATTATTTTTGGGTACACCATTGTCATTGATCGTCAGTCTGTTGGGAGAGGGTTGTTTTTGTAGATGTTATGCTCTTCTCTTCGCCACAAATCCATCGCTATCGCTTATTCTTTCATTTTCTTTCTACCCATACGCGCATTGAACGATGGGTAAACCATTGCCATTGATTGTCGTTCTGTTAGGAGAGGGTTGTTCGTGTAGATATTATGATCTTCTCTTCGCCGCAAATCCATCGCTATCGCTTATTCTTTCATTTTCTTTCTACCCATACGCGCATTGAACGATGGGTAAACCATTGCCATTGATCGTCATTCTGTTGGGAGAGGGTTGTTTCTGTAGATGTTATGCTCTTCTCTTCGCCACGATTTCATCGCTATCGCTTATTCTTTAATTTTCTTTCTACCCATACGCGCATTGAACGATGGGTAAACCATTGCCATTGATCGTCATTCTGTTGAGAGAGGGTTGTTAGTGTTAATAATTAATGCTCCTTTTTGGGATTGTGACACAAAGTAGAGGAGGGATGATTTTGCTGATATTTGCTACCGACTTTTGTTAGTTGTGTTTCTGCTTCATCAGCGTGCGGATCTAGATATATAGAAAGAGGGAAATGTACGATTTTTTTACTTTCTTTTTTTTGTCACTTTACAGCGGTATTTGGTTACCTTAAGGTTAAGTCAGTGGACACCTTAGAATAAAGTTTTTCCTTTTTTTTAAATTTACAAAAACATATTATACTGTAGTAGGGGTAGGCAGGCGATGTTGAGTCTTAAAATTAGTAAATAGTTGGTGATTTCAGACAAACCTCACCAGTTACTTCACGATCAATGCTTACAACAAAGCCTAATATCTTCGGCGTTTACATAATACTATTGTACTTTAAATATAAACATTAAGTACAATTATTAGAGACAAGAAACCAGAAAGTACCATTATTTGATGCTCATAAAATACATATTATGTACATATGTGTGTAGACGTGTTTCTACACAGGAATATTACATTTCCATCAATTTTTTATGCAATCGTTTCATCTATAGGGAACAACCACTTAGTTCAGATAATAATGTATTGGCTTTAGAATTCTTTAGAATCTTAATTTAAATAGTATCAATTCCTACTACTTCCTTTCTATCATACTACAGTCAAATGACGCGACTGATTTTTAGCACGGGCAACGCCGGGCAGGCAACAGCTAGTTAATTAATAAAAGAATTACTTGTAATACAAAGATTTCCTGGTATGTTAGAAAGTTAAAGAACACTTCAGCTTCGAAAAATCATTTGGACCTACCAAAACACCATGTATGTAAATAGGTCAAATTTTGAAAATCAGAAAAACATGGCAGGCGGGCGAAGCAAGGCGAGTATGGGTCAGCTAGTATAGATATAAGGATGAAACCTTTTATAACAATAAAAAATGTATCAGATTTAAGTTGAAAATCTTTTTCTAAATATCTATCTACATCATGTATGTATGTATGTATGCATGTATATATGCATGTATGTGTGTGTGTGTAGACAATTATTAACTTTCATGTAGTGACTGCAGTGATCGGTCTATGCATATAATGTACTTACATACATATAGACTGTTCCAAATCAGAGTGGACAAGAAAATGTGCGCAGAGAGAGCAAAGATATATTTCCTCTTATTTATTGCCTGAAAATGGCAATTAGAAAGCGGCTGAACTTTCTCTATTGCCTTTCGTATTTTATCCTATGGATTTTAACTTACACGTTAATTTTCGTTAATTTTCGGGTTTTCCGTTTTATTTTCAATTAGTTATGAAAATTGGTATATTCGTAATGATTACAGGGGATGTTTTAGAGTCAATTTTCTAATGGCAAACCATTCAGCCTATATGTGACATCTATCTGTATAACTCATCGTGCGACCATAACCTTAACGACCCAAGTTACACAAATGTGCGCACCCATCGTACCTGCAATTTTTTTTTCTTATTTTTTTCATTCAACTAATTAAATATTAAAAAGGATCTATATTATTAAATTTCAGCCTTATCGCACATGTTTTTTTTCTGGGCCTGAAAGGGCTAGGACTAAAGTAAATTTCATCAAATGCCCAATTTTAATTCTATGTATATCTCGTATCTGCAACGTATTTCCAGAACTAAAAGTGATGGTAGAATTTATTGTACCGGATGTAACATGAACCGGTTATAACGATAAGGTTCTTTCGACGCTGTTATAACCGATTTCTACTGTATTCCTTTTTCAGCATTTTTTAAGCTTTTGATTCTCACTTGGGGCTGACATTTATTATGGATAAGCCGAAAGATTACTACAAAACTCAACACTAGAGACTTTTTTTCTATTCCCCTGTCGACTTCTGTTTTCACCAACACAGTACCTACATTACTCGCGGCGATTGTGTTTCAATGTTTCCGACAAGGAATGAGTCTTGCAATAAAAAGTTCTCGCCGAGACGTCAAATTTTCAAATGAAATTTACATATGTATGTATATTTCTTGTTTTATTGTCAAAAGGCAACAGTTTGATAATTTTCGTAGATTGAATATGACGGACTGGCGAATTTCTCAAGCAGACACAATTCAATTATTTGATTCGCTTCAAACAGTGCGAGTGTTTGTGGAATTATAATTATCGTTATAATACGTGGGCGGTCCGATAAGTACTTAGCCTACAAAAGAAAAATTTTGGAAAGTAGCGATTTATTTCTCAACATAGTCTCCTTTTAGCTCGATACACTTCATCGATGCTCTTCTTTAACCCATCCAAAAAATAGGTTTTCTCGAGGTCTGCAAAGTAGGCCTCCGCGGCGGCGATGACCTCCTCACTCGAGAATTCGCGGACAAGCTACGAGCCCGATTCGGCTGAAATTTTGACAGTAGCCGTCTAAGGTAATGTACTAGACGTTAGTAAATCTCTCTTGAGATACTGGCACCATCGGGCGGTGAGATGATGAAAAATTAGATTTGAAAAGAAACATGGATATTGGATCCAGAATTGAAACTGAGAATTAAAAAGGCTCTTTCTCTAACTTTGATGTGTCAACGGGTCATCAGTTAAGTAACGACTGAAGCGTTCTTTATTAATATATAGTTATACAGAATAACGTAGTGTTCATAGCATACATAGTAATGTGTTATAATGTTATAATAAGAATGTCAGGAATAGCCAACATATCTGACATCCTCCCTTCTTTGTAAGAATTACACAACAAATAATTCATTAATTCAATTGGAAAAAGAGAGTATTTAAACAAATTCAAAATAGTAAGTATAACATAGTAGCAATGCAATGATGTAGGTATACAAAAAATACAATTCATAGTATGGAAAACAAGAGTGACTTGATGGAAATACAAATTCAGAAATAATGAGATTATCATAATTAGTAATGTTATAATATAACAAAAATAAAATTCATTGAATGAAAAACAAAGGTAACTTAATGATTATGAAATAGTATGTACAAAGCTAAGTGAACATAGTGATGAAAAGGTTAATTTAAGTATAAGTGTGAGGTGCGTAGCGTTGGGGTGGTTTTATGACACGTCCGTATCTTGTTGTCTTAGCTGTGAAGTTTGTTGTATCTGGTGGCTGCTTAATCTGAATTGCTGCATGTATGTCTGGTGGTGATGTGTTTGCTACTTCCGGGTTGCTAGAGTTGTTGATGTTTGAGTTTAGTGAATTGTCGGCATTGGCAGGTGGTAAATTCGCCGTTACTGATTTTGGAGTTTGAATGATTGCTCTAGTAGGCTGGATATGAAAACTGTTGCGCCTAAGAAGTTTACCTTCATCTGTTCTTATTGCTAACGATCTTGGTGCATGTTTTGGCAAATCTTCGACGACGCCAGTTATGATGGCTCCGTTGTATACGTACTCTATCTCCAGCATGGAAGGGTTTAGATGGAGTCGTGTTGTTGTCGTAGTTTGTTTTGTAGGTTTGTCGCATTTTTGTAATATTTTCGTGTACGTCTGGTATGATCTTGGGTTTGAGTAGTTCTGCGGAGACTGGCAATGCTGTTCTGGTTAGTCTGCTCATAAGGCGTTGGTTTGGCGATTGAAGGCTTTCATTTCGAGGTGAATTCCGATAGTTCAGGAGCGCTAGGTAAGGATCTGTTCTATCCTTGTAGCACTTCTTCAGCATCAACTTCGCTATTTGCACATAACGTTCAGCTAAGCCGTTCGATCGTGGATAGTAGGGACTTGATGTTTGATGTTGAATGTCCCAATCCTTAGTGAATGAAGCGAATTCTCTCGATGCAAATTGTGGCCCGTTATCTGATTCTATGATAGATGGAATGCCATGTGTTGAAAACCAAACCTTGAGAGCGTTGATAACGTTTGCTGATGTTGTTTGTTTGAGTTCGGTGTAGTCAAAAAATCCGGAGTAGCTATCTGCAATTAATAAAAATTCATTATTGTGGAAATGAAAGATATCGATTGCTACTATTTCCCAGGGAAGAGTGGGAATTGTTTTGATAATGAGCGGTTCCTTGGATTTGGATGACTGACAAGATTGGCATGTGTTGCATCGCTCTACAAAATTTTTGACATCTTGGTGCATACCCAACCAGAAAACGGTTGCTCGAGCACGATGTAGACATCTTTGTATTCCGAAGTGGCCTTTATGGATGAGTTTGATTGTATCCCTTTGCAGCGACTTAGGAATAACAACTTTTGCGGCTTTATAAAGAATCTCGTCTTTAGAAGTTAACTCCTCTCGGAAGTTCCAATAGTTTCGTATCGTGGGTGGCAGGTCGGTGATTTTTTCCGGCCAACCCTGTAAAATAAATTTTTTAATTAGTGTTAATTCTGGGTCGTTTGATGTTTCTAGTTTCAATTTAATTTTTGTGATGGTGCTCAGTTCTGTTAATTCGTGTATTTTTATGTCATCTTCTGGTGTTTCATTAATTTCATTGTTGCAATTTCTGCTAAGTGTATCGGCCAGTTTTATTTCAGTTCCTTTTCTGTAAACGACGTGTGGTGAGTATGGAAGCACATGAAGGAGTATTTTTTGTAGCCGGGGTGAAGCAGAGCACAGTGGTTTTTTAAAAATCGTCTCCAGCGGCTTATGGTCGGTCTCAATGGTAAGTTTCTTTCCATATACGTATTCGTGGAACTTCTCACAAGCGAAACGGATTGCAGTGGCCTCCTTTTCAATCTGTGCATAATTTTTCTGACTGCTCGTTAGCGCTCGAGAAGCATAAGCCACAGGCTGATCATTTTGGAGTAGGGCTGCTCCAAGACTATGTTGGCTTGCATCCACCTGTAGTTTAACATCCAGGTTAGAATCATAATACCTCAGTAATGGTGTTGAGGAAAATGATCTTTGAAGAGCTTCGAAGCTAGCTTGTTGACGTTCAGACCAGTACCATGAAGTGTCTTTTTTAAGTAGATCCCGGAGCGGGTAGGTGATTTCTGATAGGTTTGTGATGAATTTCGAAAGGTAGGTAGCCATACCTAGAATTCTTTGTAGCTCCGTCCGATTTTTGGGTACTTGTAATTGCTCAATAGCGGTTGTTTTATCAGGGTCAGCACACACGCCTGTGAGTTTCTGCAGTTCTTCTTTAGTTTTTGCGTGGATTAGTATGTCATCGATAGCGTTGCAGAGTGTTTTTTGCATGAAGCTTTGGTATACTTCTGGTGCACACGCTAGTCCGAATGGTATTCGTGTGAAAGAGAATAATCCCCATGGAGTTGACATCGTGAGGTATTGCTGTGTCCTCTTTGATACCTCGATCTGCCAAAACCCTCTCGTACAATCTAGTAAAGTGAAAAACCTGATTTTACTTTTCTTCCTTACCACTACCATAGGTGAAACAGCAGGTGGAAATCCCTGCGTTTTTACAAGGACGCCGAGTTTTAGCATGTTGTCAATTTCTTTCTTGACGTCATCGCGGATTGAATGCGGTATTTTTCTTGGGGCATAATGCTCAAACTTTGGATTTTTAATTAAGTCGATGTCATATACAAAGTCTTTTACCTTTCCAAGTCCTTGAAATATTTCACTGTTCAGATTGATTTCTTGCACGCGCAGCACCAGCGAACATTTTTCACAGTCATCTTTTCCTAAAATCGGTTCAGAGTCCAAAAAGTCTTTCACGATTAGGAATTTTATTTTATGCTTTTTTTTCCGTACAACACAATTTAGATATAATTCACCACGCACGTCGATTTTTGTTCCACCGAAAGCTATTAGCTGTTGGTTTGTTGGCTTAATTCTTTCTTGATTTGACTTTTCTATATATCGGACTGGAAGCACATTGCACTGCGCGGCGGTATCGAGCTTAACTTTAATTATTTTCCCGTTGATTTCTATTTCTTCGTACCAATTTTTTTTTTCATCTTTGTTTGTTCTGGATTTCTCGATTGATAGCACAAACAAACCACTTGAGACGTCACTCGCGTTGTCACTTTCGTCCGCTGGTTGTATGTTTTCTTGCAGTGTGTATACTTTTTGTCTCTTTTCTGTCTTCCTTCTTCGCTGAAAACACTGTTCGGTGAAATGACCGTTCCTTTTGCAGATTTGGCACTTGTGTTTAAATGCAGGGCATTTGTACTTTTCGTGGTCTGTGTCACACCGCTTGCATTTGTATGTGTGTGTAGATTTCGGTTTTGTGGATTTTTTGTGATAGTGTGGGGAATATTTCTTTATGGCATCAACTGTTACCGTATCGGACTTGTGTAATTCACGCAAGTGCTGTGATGCTATTTCGCTTGCTCTACATACCTTTATGGCTTGGTCTAATTTGATGTCCTCTTCTGCTAATAATTTTTCCCGCACGCTATCGTTTCTTATGCCCGTTACTATTTTGTCCCGTAATAATGAGTCTTCTAGGGTTTCAAAAGCACATTTTTTTGATTGATTTTTAATTTTGGTTAAAAATTCTTCAAAACTTTCTCCTTCGCCTTGATTGAGGGTATTAAATGTGTATCTTTCAAAAGTTAGGCTTACCTTAGGAGAGAAGTAATCGTTGAATTTATTAATTATCGCTGTTACTTTACCCTGCTCGTCTGCTGCGAAGGAAAAAGAATTATATATATTTGCTGCGTCAGCTCCGATGCATGACATGAATGTTGCCACTTGGATTTCCTGTGATTTCCTTTTCAATTGTGCAGCTGTTTCGAACCATTTATAGAGTTGGATCCAATTTTTCCATGCCAGTGAAAGGTTTCCACCGGATATTTGGAGTGGTTTTGGAGGTTTGATAAAGTTAGCTGCACTTTCTGCGATCGTATTATTCGCATTCGTATTGCTTGTGCTCGTATCGTTAGCGCCATTATTCATGTTGAATTTTTTTTTTTTTTTTTTTTTTTTTTTTGTTTTAAATTTTATTAGGTTTTAAAATTTATTATACGGGACCTGCTACTATTATGTATATTTTAAGTTTCTTCTGACACCATGTCAACGGGTCATCAGTTAAGTAACGACTGAAGCGTTCTTTATTAATAAATATATAGTTATACAGAATAACGTAGTGTTCATAGCATACATAGTAATGTGTTATAATGTTATAATAAGAATGTCAGGGATAGCCAACATATGTGACAATGGACAAAGTCAGTTCTTCCACTTGCGCCTTTCAGTGGAAAAAGATCTTACTTTTTGTCGGGACTCGAGAGTATTGCGGAGACTGACTCTCGCTAATATCGAGATATGTATATGGCTCTTCATAAAAACGCATCATCATTATGTGATATCTTGGGCCATCGAGTTGACCCTTAATAAAAGCTTCTCTTTCGCACGTTTTAACTTATTTTATTTTTATCCTTTCATAAGGGATAAAAGTATCGATTTATGGAATTCTACGAATATTTTGTGGCTTCAAAACAGTGAGATGTTATTTTCTTTAAAAGAAGGGGATACATCTGAGCTCCGCTTTGCATGCGATCCGATGATCAACACGTCGAGGGCAGAGTACAAGTTCCTGGTCAGAGACAGAGTGTATATACCTACATATGATAATGTGGATAGCTTCATGTTTTGCAAATACATATGTATATAACTTTGGAATCCTTATCTTTATTTCCACGGATTCCTAATTGAACTTCAATATTGGAATTCCTTTATATAAACTTGGCTTGGTCCTATTATTAATATTTGCGCATAAAACAGAAAACTACAAACTGTGCACTCTGTTGAGCTGATGAGACCATCCGTTTTGTAATGAAAAAGCATAATTTCCGGTCTGTTTATCTTGGTTTCAAAACACTACTGATTGACTTCCTATATCGAATGTATAAACAGCAACGGTCGTGTATTGAAAGTTCCATTGGTATAATCAATGTCAGTATTTGCCAACATAAATAGGCCCTCATGCACTTTACTATCCATACACTGCAGAGAATGAGTTCCTTGCAGTTTATTGAAAAACAACCCTTCGAACGTTGTAAACTTTGCCATCATCATCGACATCATTTAACGATGCATCAAGACAATCAGACCGAGCGAAGAAGCCCGGCTGCATAGACGCAGATGCAAAAGAGCCAGATAACCGATTCGCAGCAGTGTTTGCCTTTTCACAATGAGTTATAGCGATCTGATTGAATTCACCTCTGTCCTAGGATCATGTGCGCTTTAAATGTGTATGTGCGCGATTTGCTGCCGCATTTTTACGGCCGATACCGTACATACCTATCAAATTTTGAGCGTAACTAGTACTTGTTTACGTAACACAGAGTTGTGAGTATTCGTATGCAATACCTATACGTTGCGTGCGTTACCTTCTCTGTTGTGCACACATATTAAAGTTACAATTTGATTGAGAATACCACTGGGCTATACCCCGCACCAAGCTCCAACTAGGGACCGGACGGTTACCTACAAGGTACAGTGATGCTATCATTTGCTATAGGTATGTTCAATGGTAGAGGGCCACAACCAGTGGAGGCAAATGGAAAATTCCATTTGCTGCAGATACTTGGGTGATGTAATGCCACTGGTCGATGGTCCCGATAACAAATCCTGTAAATAAGAAGGAATATTTTGGTCGACGGCAGTTGCTGTTAAATTTTTGGAACGGCCTATAATTGGATTTTAGAAAACAGGAAACATTTTCAATTAAACTTCGATACTGCTGCACCATGACAAAAACGTAATGCAATGAGGTTACGATATATGCACGAAATACTATGTATTCATATTTTGTCCCGGAGCTTAATTACATTTTTCAAATTGCTTCGGGCTTCTTTGTAGGTTTTAGGATGTATTTCTACTGGATTAAATTAGCCTTTTTTAAACATGGACATGTGGACAACTTTTGTAGCGAATAGAATCACCAAAATAAAGGACGGACCTTACATCGGATGGAGTGTGGACCCACGTGTTGCCACAAAGACTAATCCAGCTGACCTAATCTCATAGGGTAGTGCCTTTCGAGTTAAAGGATTCTTTCCTATGGTTCAATGGCCCTGAATTTCTACAGACCACTATCAACGACAATGCAGAATCCGAAGTCCAAATTCCAATGGAATCAATGCCGGAACAACGCGTAATTAAAATAGTGCTACTAGCTTCTCTTTACAGGAATTTGTTGGATGGAGTGCGATACAACCATTCGTTACTCAAACTGGAACGAATATTCGCATGTGTCTACAGATTTTACGAGAAATGCAGAACACCAGCTGATCGAAACACTGGTCCACTTAAACCAACAGAACTACAAGTCGCTCTTAAAGGACTCCTTCGAAATGTTCAAGGTACTGCATTTCGCAAATTTCTTGACGGTTGCCGAACCGGAGGTGAAAGCGATCATCTGAAGTCACTTTCTCACTATTCATAAGTTATTCTAACCGGCCGGCCCTACAATACTAAACATCAGATTTTGTCACCTAAAAATCATCAATTTACTCATATTTTATTTCTTTATTTTAATGGAAAAAACATGCACGCTGGTCCTTAGGCCCTTCCGGCATCCATAAGATAGATGAACTGGCCCTTATCTGGTAGACTAATCGCTAGTAAAACTGTCAACAATTGGATCAGATCGCAGCGTTGCCGCGTGACTTTGAATAAATGTAGCCCGAAAAACCGTGAAAAGTAGCAAAAGTAGCAAAATCACTCCTTCTGAAAAGTAGCCTAAGGTAGCATAAATAAAAGAAGAAAATTTGTAAGAGCAATGGATTTGTTTTACAAAAACTCATTGTTTATAATACTTGTCGTTTTCGTTCTAGCCCAAGTTATATGTTGTGCTACCTTAGAGTCAGGAAAAGCGGAATATGGTTTACGTTGCAAAACATGACCAGGCAATGCTCTTCGAAACTTCCATACTATCCAGGTTTTGTTTTATTTGTTTATTTTTATTTTCCTTCTCCGTTTCTGTTCGCTGTCTTATTACGAATCTGCATCAATTAAATAAAGTTGTTGAGCGATCTATAGCAATTTATAAGTACAATTTCTTGTTTGCTTCAGTCAACACAGTTGGCAGTGTAGGGTAGGGCGAGGAGGTTCTGACACGTTAACGGATATTGTCAAAAATTAGGTACATCCGTTTACAAACAAAACTATATATATGCAAATTTTACTTGATAACATTTAATTTATTACAAGAACAACTTTAAGGGGCTAATTTATTAACCGACTCAGAGTTTTTGATGAATTTATAAATAAGGAAAAAGTGACAGAACCTTTTAGATTTTAGGAGGTTCCGACTATTAAGGAGGATGTTTCAACATGCTATGCTTTTACTGCTTCTTTCATGGCTTTCTTGTCAAATGTGTATCAGGATACTTTTTTTTTTATAAATGTTAGGCACTTTGATTTAAACCTATAATATTTCAATATAAAAAAACTAAAACTAAGTAAAATAGTGAAATGAGGAGGTTTCGAAAATTTGACTTAAACGAAACGTTGAAAAAACGAAACGAAACGACTTAAGCTAAACGTGTCGAAACCTACTTCAATGCATGCATTATATTTACGCTTTAAAAAAGTTTATTATTTTATACTTACGTAAAAGGGTCACAACTAATAAAAACACTATTAATCTGTTCGTTTAGCTTTTGTATTCTCACTTTCAAACACTTAAAAAAAAAAAAAGTTATAGCTTAAGAATTCACTGAAAAAAATTACATGCAAACATACCAAAAATGAAAACACGACTGAACTTGTTACGCGCTGATCAGAAACTGAACTCAATAAGGGGAAAAGTAGAGGTACCTTTAGACTGCGGACATAAGAAAATATCATATCTGTCGTATTTATAGGAAGTGAAAAATTTGAGTTTGATGAAACCTCCTACATGTCGAAACCACCTCGCCTTACCCTACCAGTTTTTGAATTCTGACAGAATAAATAAACGACGGAAGGCAACGCATGTTTTGGATGCACAAAACAGAAAGCTCAGCAAATAAAATTCACCCTCAAACGAATTAGCTTTGTTCAATGAGAAAAAAGGCAGATCAGAACAGCATATATTTGTGAAAAATGTCCACATAGAAAATTACATACAGCCATATGTTTTGTTGTCAAAAATGACAACTGCCTTGATGATTATTTTACTTAATGTTTTCCAAATTATTTATAGCACTTTACAATAGCTGATTGCCGTTTTTGCGATTGAACTTCAATTTCTCCCATTTGGTAAACTTAAATCTCGTCAAAACACTTTTCACTTCAAATAAAACAATCAAATGTGCAACACAGCTGATTTTAATATTTCTTACAAATCTGTTCTACCTCAAGAGTAGGTGCAGAAAAGTCTCGAATAGAAACTTTTATCATTGAACATAAAAACCTTGTATTTTTCCGTTCTTCTCTGTACAGCACGGGTTGGGTACGATTGACCGGATTTTAAAATCTCGTTTTCAAAATCTTGCATTATCATAATTTCGCATTATCGGAATCTCGCAATTACAAAATCTCGTATATCGAAAACTCGCAATATCAAGATCTCGAAAACTAGAATCTCGCATTGAAATAAAATATTTATTAATTCGCGCAAATTAATAAATATTTTATTTCGCGAGATTCTAAATCTATATTAGCTATGTAGGTACATACTTCAAACTCAAATAATTGCATTATATGAAATACTTTGTATGTACATAACACAAGACTGCTCTAAATACGCGGGATTTTCATAATAAGCGAGATTTCGAAAATAAGAGAAATTTTGATAATGCGAGATTTTGAAAATGGGAGTTTTCGTTATTCGGGATTTATTTAAAAAATGCGAGATTTTGTTATTAGAGATTTTGGTTTGCGGTCAATCGTGACGCTCCCTACAGCACAGCTTCATTGAACAGAGAGCATTGCCAAACAGAAACAAAACATTTTGCAGTGAACTTCGAAAAAAGGCCAAAGTGACTTCAAAAATAAAATGTAGCAAAATGGGGCAAATTTTAAAATTAAAGTAGCAAAGTAGCAAATTCAAATAACTGAAAGATAATGTAGCACTTTTGCTACGAAAGTAGCATTGTGGCAACGCTGATTCAGATGTTTCAGATTTAAGCGTGGAGTAGAGCATCTGATGGGAAACCTCCCTTCTGAACGCGTTAACTCTGGACGTCCCTTTCCCGTCCATTTCTGTGGCCCATTTCGCATCTACATGGATATACATACATATGTAAGTATGAGCGTACCACCAAACCGACGTCTTATGCTTAGCAATAATTTTAACCTTTAAAGATAAATATTAGGCTAGATAAATTATTTTTTTATTTCTTAAATTAATAATTTACAAGTTTTAAAGTTTTTTTGCGGTTTTCAATTTATTGCAATGAATCCTACACGCGCCGCCGCCTGGCTCTTGTTTTATGAATTTGTTGCAGAACTGCCATGCGGAATTCTAATTTCTCATCATCGTTCATGTCCCTTACCAGTGATAAAATTGAATCAAAGAATGATTGGTCTTCATCAGCCGTTGGAAATTGTACCTTTGTCAGATCTCTTGTTTTATTCTCACTAGTTTCACTTTCGGCAAATGAGGGTGTGCGTTTTTCTCGCTTAATTGGCTGATCTTCAGTTACCATTTCGATTCTTTGAACTTTCGAACAGCTCGTCTCATTTTCATCAACAACATTAACAGCTTTCCGTTTTAAAGTCGTTTCAACATTTTGTTCATTTTCAATTTCTTCTTTGTCAACCACTTTAAGAGAGTCATTGCAGTCGGATGGTTCATCTGCAGGCTCAACTTTAATTACTGTTACAAGCGGGTCGTCCAAGTTACCATCCTCGAGGGATGTGTTCCCTTCTGATAAATGTTCAGAGGCCGATTCGGAATTGGTACTTTGTCGGCATGTTGTGGTCTTTGCTGTTGGTTCAGTAGTTAGGAGCCCAAGCATGAAAGACAGTTGATCGTGATACATGTACTTTTTCACTTTGGTGTGAGTTGCTCGTTTCTTGAAGGATCTTAAAAAAGCGTCTCTGATGTTTCTCCATTTAGCTGTTATTTTCATTCCTAAAAAACAAGAAAGAAAATTGTATTATAGGTTGATAGCTGATAGTCAATAAATGAACAAAAATATTGATATTGATCTTCAACTATGTGTTCGAGCTTTGAGGGAGCCTTACTTACTTAGGTGGCGCTACAACTCGGGGTGAACTTGGGCCTGCTTCTCGCAAACATTTGTGTGTGCGTGTTATATTCTTGCACGAATGGAAGGGAAGGGACATACAGTTTTCTGCCGACTCCGAACGGCGAGTTGAGATTGAGAAGCTCAATCGTGACATATGAAACTCTTTGATTGCTTGTTAGACATTCGAAAGAGGTGGGACCGTGAAAAAACTGTGTGTTGAACCCGGGCAGAATTGCATAGTAGTCCAACGTACTAACCACTACACCACGGTGCTCACAGGAGCCTACTTTCGTCAAAATTAAATTCGATTCAACTTTTTTTTTCGTTTTTTTAAATAATGGATTCTGCCCCAATGCTGATACTGCGACTTAAGGATCTATTGTATCAAAGGATACTAATTAGTCCAAGAGGAAAATGTAAGGCAAGTATGTCCTTGGTTGACGCATTTTTTAATTCATGAGATCTTAGGAGTTCTTTATGTAGGGTACGCCGTCTGACCCGGAAAAGTTCGGGGCATTCACAAAGGACGTGCTCGGCTATCTCGACAGAGTCGACAATCGGTCTCGCTTGACAGGCCTAACTTGTTTAGGTAGTATCGTAACTGGCAATGACCGGAGAGGAAATTTGTTAGATACCTAATAACCTGGCAACGTCACAAAATCCCGAATTACGAAATCCCGAATTACGAAATCCCGAAATAATAAAATCCCGAAAAAAAAATTCACGCATTTCTAAAAATCCCGAAATACAAAATCCCGAAAAATGAACTTTAGTGTAAAATCCCGAATTTTTCGGGATTTTCGATTCGCGGTGGATTTTTTTGGCAAAAGAAAAATTGAATCTTTCATAGCTCTTAATTATTTTTTTTCCACATTCTTAAAAGAATATCACCAAAAGAAAAAACAGCTAGCAAAATCGTTTGGTTATGTGCATGTGATGAGAATCGAAAGCGTGCTTCTTCTTGATTCTCATTCGTTGCACCTAACCAAACGATCTTTGTGTCTGGTTCATAGTGCGTGTTTTGGTAAGTTCATCGGTTTTTTTTTTGTTAAGTTTAGTGTGAGTGACTTTGTGACGTGGTATTTACGTTTTTAGTGTCAAAACAGCCTTAAATAACTTTTATTCTCCGTAAGTATTTAGTGATGAATATTCTATTATGAGAATCAAAGAGAACAGCTTTTTTTGATTTTCATCGTTTGCACTTAACCAAACGATTTTTATATCAGGTCAATAGTGTTTTGCTAAGTTCCTAGTTTTTATTTTGTTGTATGTATGTAGAACTTTCCTTTTCACAGCGCTAATACGTGTTCCGTGTTTTATTTTTGCATATTCTCAAAACGGCAGATTAAGAAGCTCGTCAGGACAAATAATACTCTTGAATGTTTGTCAGACATTTGGAAGAGGTGGCAACTGAAGTACATATCTGGCAACACTATTTTATAATTTGAGCTTGAGCAATTGATGTTTCAATAAATAACTGGGATCTGAGAGACACCAGACAGTAGAGACGTGTTTCACTGGCTACCACAGCGCAGTGAAAAAAATGTTTGGGTGTTTGCTGGGATCAAACCCGGCAAGAATGCGTAGTAGCCAAACGCACCAATCAGCACGCTACAGCGCCGACATAATAGTATTGGATAAAAAAAATGCAATGTGTATGTACATACATATGTATGTACCTGCAAAGTTAAAAAATTCAAGAATAACAATAGCACCAGTTTATCTTGGCTACTTCACAAAATCACTAACAACACTTTATAGGGCTCCCATTTGTCGTGTTGTCATCATAATAATAAATAATAATAAAAATTAATATATTTCATTAAAAAGATTAGTTAATACGTGAAAGAATAAATTTCGATTGCCTCTTATCAGTAATATAACATCTCATAATACAAAAAACAATCGCCTACCTAACACAAATAAACGACATGTAACCTCGACAAAATTCTTACCTCATTGACATCCCTGCGCGCTCCCAACAACTAAACATGTCGGCGCGGCGCGCGGCGTAAAACAAATTCACAATTGTGTCTACTTTGCATTGTCAAAACTGGTTATCGTTGAACCACATACTCGTACCATCTGTTCTACGCGATAAAACAGCATTTCCGATTTCATTGTACGACTGTACGAGTACGAGTACCTAATCTATAAACAACCCTCGCTCACGATTCACCGCAGGTGTACAAGTAAATGCGATAAACACGTATAAAACTGCTGAGCGTACCAAAAATACTTCCCAAATCATCGAAATATAAATGAATCTTATATATACAGTTGATTGTGAAAGAAATAAAATTCATTTACCGATTTCTGCTTGTGTTCTTTCGTTAGATGTACGATATTTATCGTCCAGCGCTTCGTAGATATCTTTCCATGCACTTTGTTTGTTACTGTATGCCCTAAAATCTGCACGTGAACTATCCCATATAATCGGCCGACATTTGATCAGTTTAATTAGTTTTAAAACCGAATATTTAAAGACACGGTTACCACCGTAAAGATACTCCATTTGCACAAGACAAATATGAATTTATGTACTGAGAACGAGATTCAACACTTTCACGATGAAATTGTATAGAGAACTGTCAGCTACATCAGCTGCAGCTGACAATCGAACGTGTACAATATTTTATCGGTGTCGGTATCGGTATTGCTTTTACGTACTTCGTGTGAAGAAAGAAAAGAAACAAATAGATGGAAATAAAAGCAGAGATGGCTGTTCACAAAAATATCGTACTGTTTGTAGATAAACGATATTATATTTGCGAAGTATGTGCATAGGAGTTAATTTTGTTTAATATTGGGATTTGATTAATTTCAAATGGCGTGTAAATAAAGAAATACATTTGTAGGGTAAGCACTCCATTTGTTGGCACCCCCCCAAAGGTTGGCATGACTTAAACATTTTTTTATAAGTTTTTTTTTAAACAAATATGATTGTTTTTTTTTCTATAATTTTACCTGAATTTTCAAGTACTATTTGGCATCACTATTTATATTTTCTTAACGCTGGCAGTGTTGAAATATAGATTTGCTATAAACGTCATTACAAGTTCGCGCTTTTTTGTAGTGAACGTTGATAAAACCGTGGAGTAGTGCGTGGCAAAGGACTGTATTTACTATAAAAAATCGACAATCCCTGATTTTGAAAGTGGTTCTTACCAAACCAGCATATTATGTAAACGTGTATGTTAGATTAGTTAAAATAAACGTTAAAGTTATTTTTTTTTTTATTTATTGGATGTGACAATTAATGGCAATGAAAAATAACTCTTTATATTGTTGGCACTGCCAATTATTACTAATTATTGGTAATGATGATAGGCATGGTGCTAATCACCGGGTTATTGGCACCATGCCAATCATTGCCTAAAAATTACAGCTTCACATAATTTGTATTTGATCTAAAGCCGTTGTCACGTATTTTAACAGTTTTCTTATCTTGGTATAATCAGCGTTGATGTATTTTAGATGCCGAAACTACCCAAACACGTTAAATATTGTAGAAATAACAATGAAGAAGCAGTTAACGAGGCCAATATCTTACAGTGCCAATAATGGGACAGAAGACTACCAATAACTAGCAAACTACGCCAATAAATGGCAAAAATGGAATTTTATTTTGTTTCGTTAGTTTTATGTTTTTTTAATAGATTCTAAATCTTTTGATGTTATTTGTTATTTTTTCTGTTTCTTACAAACCAATGAATTAAAAAAAAATAAGTAAAACAAAGTTTGTATTTTAGTTCGATATTTAAAGGCTAAAATTATGCTGAGTTTTCTTAAGGTGCCAATCACTGGGTGGCTTACCCTATGTACTGTACAGTACCGTTTGAAAAATTTTGCTTAAACAATTTTTTTCGAAGTTTGGCGAATTGGTTGCGATAACTGCATATTTTGTAATGAGATTTTGTTTTCTTAGGCATTTTCAAACGTTGCATGACGCTTTTAGAGTGTTAGAATTGTTTACCTGTGGTCAAGGGAGCCAAATGCTGTTAGACCGAAAATCGGTTTTTTTTGGGTAGTTGCGTCAATCATACAAACTTATATAACAAAGCAGTAATGCTCATTCTGTTAACACTTTTTAGTTTCACGTAACTGCAGTAATCACTGCACTGAGCATGAGTATGAGCGACCGACTAGATTTCTGAATTTTTGTATGGCAACTTAATTACTGTCAGGTTGTTACAGGTGCATACAAAGTGGCTCTCGCAATTCCGTCCATCTGTCTGTCTGGAGCGTAAACGGCTAAGCGGATTTTCTTGAAACTTCATATGGGGTCTGTCTGGCTCACACCCTGAGGCGTACCTAATCGGAATTTACTGAAGCCCGCTTTTGCAAAACGTCGATTTTCTCAACAACGACTGTAATGATTTTGTTTAAATTTCATATTTGGGTTAGCCTAAATTGTATATGTACCAGGTTTTGTCTAAAAAGTCACACTTTTAATCGATTTTCGAAAATTGGCTATTTTTTTTTGGCCATTTCTCAGTTTGCCAGATATCGGATCTCTCTCCAGATAAACATGAAGAAGAAATTACGGAAGAACTTAAAATACTCACGGTTGTTGTATTTGTATTGGAAGAGGAAAACATTAAAGAAAATTTATAAATGATGGTGTTGTTGTTGTCTTTTTTCTTCTTTCGGTTCTCCCAATTAAACTTTGCAATATACCTTATTCTAAAAATTCAGACCCGATTTATATGTACGGTGCTTAAAAGCACGTGAATGCATATATGAATAGCGAATTATTTTTCTACAGAGGCAGGCTTTAGCCTTCTAACTACACTAAGATTTTATTGGTAAATATAGTTCACAAAGTTACTTTCTTATCTTATATTTCTGTTCATAAACTCTGTAAAAATTTCGTCGTTTTCGACGAGGGTCAGCTATTTTTAATACTAAATGAAAAATGGTAATTATTGCAGTTTTTTTTTTTTTTTTTATTGCTTCCCAGAAACATTGCCCATTTAATAAGTACTTTGTTGGACCTCCTCTTGCTTTTGTAGCTGCTGCACGGCGTTAGGCAATAACGCCCAAGGAAATAACGCCCAAATCGATTTGGAAATAGAGCCCAAAAAAATTTCTAACGCCCAAAAATAAACAAGAAGATGGAAATAAAGCCCAAAAAGACTTGGCCTAACGCCCAAAACTCAATATCACCCAAGTTATAAAAAGGCAATATCGCCCAAAAATTTTCAATGGGAATTGTTTTTATAAAAATTGGGCGATATTTCCAGATTTTTGGGCTTTATTTCTAATTCATATTAGTAGATGCGTACCGTTCGCGTCACACGAACCGAGCCGATATGGAGCGGCGCGCCGCGGGAATCATTTAGTTTGGTACAATCGTTCTTCTTGTTTAATTTAAAAAAACAATCAAACTAATTGTGAAGTCCAGTTTATTCAAAACTGCGAAGAGGCTTGCAATATCTGTCATCGAACTTTGAGTGGGTTGCATTTTTCAATGACATTCTACATTCTCAGTAGAAATTACTCAACAATATTGCCATTTGGGCAATTCTTAATTTTATTTGGGCGTTATTTCATTTTGTCTTAATTGTGTTGGGTGATATTTCCTTTTTCGAGCATTATTTCCTTTTCAAATATTTAAACTTGTTATTTTGGGCTTTACTGCCTATTATAAAATGAAGCCTGACTAGGAAATTACACCCAAAATGACTAAAAAAAAATTACAACAACAAACTATTCGAGATTTTTTTGGGCGTTATTTCCAAACCGATTTGGGCGTTATTTCCTTGGGCGTTATTGCCGAACGCCCTGCTGCACATCTGCGATTCATTGATTGACTCAGATAGGTTTTTCCATGTGGATACAGGTTTGGTGTTCAAAAGCCAGATTGAAAGCCAGTTTAGCACATCAATATTGATTTCTTCAAAGTACTTTTTATCTTTAGAAATAAAAAACAAACCATACAAATGTAGTTTTTGGGCATACAAATTGTAGCTTATTTTAAAGCTACGAAGTAGCTCTGCAAGTGCACCTGTCAGCTCTGATGCGGAGGCCTCTATTTCATATTCAAGGACTCGTAAACAAATGGCTGTAGTGTCTTTTGATTCTCAAGAGACCATTTTACCTTCTCCATTTCTAGAGACCCCATCATCCTTCAGTTTTGCAGGCATCCGTAAAAGGCATTGAGAGCTTAGTCTTTCTACTTGTTCTCCTTGAGCAAAAATCGTCCCATCTCCAACTTTCAGCTTAAACTTGAATTCGTCGGAAAAGATAACATTGTTTGTTCCACATGTCTTGAATCCAATTAAGATGTTTCTCAGTCCCAATTAAGCTTTTTTCTTAATCTTATTGGAAAATCCGGCTTTAGTACGGGCTTGAGTGCTCTAAGTCCACTTTTAAACGATCCTACCTAGGGGATATCCAAGATTTCGCGGATGCCAACAGAAACTCAACTGTGATAGACTGGCTACGAAACTTACTATAGATGTTGTACTATAGCTTTGACTGCAATATTTGTATGTTTGTGAATACTAGATGTTAGTTTTTAAAATGATTTAATGTCATTATACAGGGTGTTTCCAAGTTAAATGTCAATACTTTGGCAACTGATTCTTGAGTTTATTCTAGCAAAAAAAATCATTCTACAGCAAGGGTCTATCTCCAATTTGGACATCATTTATCGGGAGTTCAGGAAAACACCTACTTTGGTGTACCTTGACCCATACTAGCTCAAATATCTCCGCTAATACTTGCTACAGAAACTTCTTTTAGGGCTTTAATTTTAGAAGAAATAACACCCTTGGTCGTGGTCGCCGTGGCCGTGGTGGTTAGTGCGTTGGACTACCACGCAATGCTATCCGGGTTCAACTCCTGGCCGGGTCTAACACCTAAAAGAGTTTTTTCACGGTACCACCTCTTTCGAATGCCTGACAAGCAGCAAAGAGTATCATTTGTCACGATTGAGCTTCTCAACTGGGCGTTCGGAGTCGGCAAAAAACTGTAGGTCCCTTCCATTCGTGCAAAAATATAACACGCACACACAAATGGTTGCGAGAAGCAGGCCCAGGTTCACCTCGAGCTGTAGCGCCAACTAAGTAACACCCTTTTTAACTGCGTTTAAATAAATTGGATATCTTTTTCTTGCTTTCCAGATATTTTATTTTTAAGTCAATATCCTAAGTCTGGCCCATACATTTTTTTGACTTACTGCAGAACGATTTTTTTTTGCTAGAATAAACCCAAGAATCAGTTGCCAAGTATTGACATTTAACTTGGAAACACCCTGTATATGTAAATATGTGTTTGCGAATATGTAAATTGAAATTTATTTAAAGTAAAAAACACTTAATGTGAAAAATTTTGTCCTTCCGTATCTTTATTTATATTCCCTATTTTTCATTTTTAAGAGATAGAAGTGATAAATCGGAAAGCCTGTCTTTTGTCTGAGAATTTTTTAGATAGGTATGCATGAATTCACTTTAGGGCTGAGAAGGATCTATCCACAGAGGCGACTGTCATTGTAAGTGTTGATAAATAAGCAAGAAAGGGCTTGGCGAGTAGAATACAAAATGCTATATTATTTTTCAAAAATCAATACGGCGTACCCACCAAGATTGTGGATTAGCGTTCTCTCTCCGACCTCCTTAATATGAGTATGAAATAAAAGAGTTTGAAAAGTAGAGCACGACATTGCTTACCTACTTACGCTCTACATATTTTCTGAAACCAAAAAGTTGTAAATAAAAAATTAAATTAAATAAACTTGTCCGAATAAAAAAAATCAACAAATAAGCAGAAAAGAAATGTAATACACTTTATTAAAGAATTCCAATGAGGTTTTAAATCATCAAAAGTAAGAAACAAGATGAAACGAAACGACAGTGTTTAGAGAACAGCCGAAATATAATAATTTTGTCCTGGAGGTCGACCTGTAGCGACGAAACTGTCAAATATATTCAAAATAAAATTAACATAAAATACTATGAATAATGTGCAATATTTAATTTCAGTCATTATCTCATTATTAAAATAAATCAACTTGGCACCACTGATACAAATAGCCTAGTAGAATTCTAGAACTGCAGATGCATATTAAGTGCCACCAAATCTTCTTTTTTTTAACATCTTTAAAATTGTAATCCCTGGGTATTCTGTTAGGTATGAAAGTTGAACGTAAATCAATACCTTCAATGAAGTCCGAGCTGACTACAACTGTGCGTGCGGTCCTTGATTCAATTTTGAAGTGTTCTTCGTAATGCATCGGTTGACATGTTCGATATATCCTCTGCGTTTGAATTTAGTAAACGATTTTGACTGTCCTTGCTTTGTTGTGAAAGGAAAGGACAATGGACAAGGCCATGGTATCAGTGAAGCCGTTACCATTGCTCGCCAAAAATACCAGAAATCAAAACAAAAAAACAATTCCAAACTTCAGATAGTAGGTGGAATGAAAAATACCAAATCTTTATGCAAATGGAAAACACTGTCAATGTGTGTATCCATAAATGAATGAACATACATATAGTATGGTATATACAGCTTTGTACATACTCGTAGCCAACGTAGGGATACTATAGTTCGTTTCACAGTTCCATGAGCAAATTTCTGTGGCAACTTTTACGTTTGTCAGCTCTCGTACAGCTATTGAGGCTTCTTTTATCGGGCAGAGAACGACGATGCCAACTGCCGACTGTAACCATTTAGTCCTCATGAATTTTCCATAGTCCACCATCGCCGCGCCTATCCTTCGTCGCCTCTTTGCTTTTCACAGATGAAAGGTCCATTTTTCTCACTTTTTATGGCACTTTTACTGCTAATGAAAGCTTCTGTTCAATATTTACGAGCTATTTTTCTATTCCCTCTCATTCTGAAGCTGATCCCACCAGTCGTCCGATCCATGTGTACGAGTGGGTCGTCTCCGGTCCTTATGTTATTTTTTCAGTCATATATGCTACATATGATCTACATTCATACCTTGCTAGCACATCCGGTTTGTAAATACAATTTTGCATGCGCCTTTGTTTTTGTGGAAGGTCTTTATTTCCGCTTTTATTAGTGGGTGGGGTAGGAAAGGGTTGCCCACTGGAGTGGGCTTAATATTAATGTTTTTGTTTGGAGCGTTTTGTCCACTTTAGCAAACTGTATAATGTACATTGGTATATGGAATATGGCACATGTGGTTCGAGATGCGGCACAATGGCTATTAGAACGTTTTTAGCGGCACTGTGTTTCTTACTGTCTTTACGGATGATGTTGTTGTGGAGTACTTATAATGGGTTACTTTTTTTTTCCATGTGTGATTCATTTTGTTTACACAATAAGTGGCTACCTTATGGTATTTTCAGAAGGTAGGGTAAGCTTTATTTGGAAAAAAGGAAAAAATGGGAACTGTCTCGTTTTTTTGGCAGATTTTCTGTGTGTATGCTTTAAGCCAGTTCTCTTATCCAGATGCTGGCTTAAAAATGATGTCGGTACTTATGTATTTTGCAGTAAGTAGTAACTTCATAATACTTAATGTTGTTTGCTCGCGGTCATCTAATGAAGGGGTATTGTGCTGGCTTTATTGGTTAGCAATGACAGTCTGAATATATATATAAATAAGTAAGCACCACTTTGTGTTCTATGCTCCATATTTATTTAACAATGATAACTGGTCCACATCCACTGTATTACCAAATTAGTGAACTTGATTAGTTTGCGCTTGAATTAGAATTCTTTGGAGCATAGGCTAGCGCTAGATTAGAAAAAAAGGTTGCCGAATGTATGATTATTCACTCTTTGGTGATGCTGGCAGCAACCAGTATATTCCCTAGAGGCCCTCTTTTGCCAGTATATTCGCACATTTGTTTCTATTTGTTTCCAAGTTTAGAGGCTGAACCACCCCAGAGTAGGCCCATCGCGATCCCCTAAGAATCCATCCAAAGATGGCACCTAAACTGCCACAGTTTCATCAAAGCATTTTATTACCCTGCAAAATTTTAGAGCAAGTCTATGGTTGATTTGCCCTACCTTCTTCAGGTTACTAAGGAAATAGGAGCCAAACATATTTCTGCGACTGTATGCTATGCCCTGACATTCACACAGAACTGCGTCACATATGTTCACATGTACAAACATCATTACAATATTTGCAAATATCCGTGCCTATGAGTCCGTGTTTGCCCAGTAAATAGTGGGACAAATAGAAGTGAGCCTACATCATAAGAAATATGCCTTATTCCTTGATGTAGAAGGGGCCTTTAATGAAGTTACAGGTAGCGCAATCAAATGCGCTCTGGATAAGATGGAAGTAGAACCAGCAATATCCAAGTAGATAGCGGTCAACAGAGGAACTCCGCAGGGAGGTGTTACCTCCCCACTGCTATGGGTTCTGGTCATAAATGACTGCATATGCAGTTGACGTAGTCATCATAGTTAAAGGAAAATTCCTCAATACACAGAGCGAAGTAATGGAGGTGGCATTAGCCACCACCGGTAAATGGGCAGACAAGTGTGGACTGAACGTCAATCCTCAAAAAACGGCACTGGTTCTCTTCACCAGAAAACATAAGATACCGCCTTTTAAGCTCCCGAAAATTATCGGGGTCGAGCTAACGCTCTCAGAGCATGCGAAATATCTTGACATCGTTCTGGATAGGAAACTAAACTGGATCTTGAATACACAAGAAAGAAATAGCCGTACTTAGAGCTACAGAGTCTCTGAACATGGAAAGAATATCCGGTACTGATATTGCTCAGGTATTATTCGATTTGAATTCACAATAACAACGACTAAAGAGTAAAATTATTTTATTAGCAAAGTTAACCCAGAATCGCCATAGGTATCTATTTTTACAATGTGGCACCAATTTAACTGGCAGACAGCAGATGTCAAAAATGTCCATGAGAAGTTTTAAAATTTATAGTACCGGTTAGATCGCATTTTATTTAACGTATGTAAAAACGTCTCCCGTGAGCAACGTTGTGTAGTGGTAAGTGCGTTGCGCGTTGGACTACTACGCAACGCACGCACAAATGGTTGCGAGAAGCAGGCCCTTTATAACCCCGAACTGTAGAAATACGTCCATCCTCTTTGACACTGAACACGTTGTTTCGAGTTCTCTATATCAAACGCTGTGGCATTAACAACATCTGTGACTCTAAAACGAAGGTTTGATCCTCGAACATCATATTACACTGTGTGAGATTTTTCAGGTCATCGTCTCGGGCCTAAGATCCTGAAAGTACTTACCAAAAGTAGAAACTCTGCATCATTAGTTTTGCCAGATTGGCTGCCTAACGTATTTTATAGCCTCATGAATATTTTCGCTCAAACCTTATTTTGGGCAGTTTTTGGTTTTTTTTTCTCATGGCTATATCTTGGTTAACCGTAGGGATATTTTTCCTGTCTTCAGCAAAGTTATAGGTATTGATTAGGAAAAAAAAGTACAAAACAAGCCGACCCAAAAAAACTGCATCCAGGGCCTCAAAATCGTTATAAATGCACAGAGAAAGAAAAAGCGTCAGAGAAAGAGCGAATAATCAAAAGAGAAGAAAAAAATTACGTATACGCCACATTGTCCACAAATATATTGTAACAATTATGTTTCAATTCATTTTACATAGAAAATACGTTTTATTCGCTTATCAACTAAATGTAAGAAAAGGCTTGGGTTGCTTTTTTTTTGAATAGATGGTGGTAGTGCAAATACGTACGAGTTATGGGCCAAAAACGGTCAAAAAATGTGAAAAAATTGTACAAAAAATGGGCATTTTTACGATTTTGAGGCCCTGGATGTAGTTTTTTTTGCAATTTTTTTCTCCTAATCAATACCTATAGCTTTGCTGAATAAAAAAATCCCTACGGTTAACCAAGATATAAAATAAATAATAAAAAAATATTTGGCTTCAGCAGTCCTAGGTAGAACCAAGCCTAGCTTCCCGCAACTATTTGTGTGTGCGCGTTATATTTTTGTACGAATGGAAGGGACCTACAGTTTTCTGCCGACTCCGAACGGCGAGTTGAGAAGCTCAATCGTGACAAATGATACTCTTTGATGCTTGTCAGACAATCGAAAGAGGTGGGCACTGTGAAAAACTTTTAGGTGCTTGCCACCCACCAACCAAGATATAGCCATGAGAAAAAAAAGTGCCCAAAATAAGGTTTGAGTCAAAATATTCATGAGGCTATAAAAAACGTTAGGCAGCCAATCTGGCAAAACGAATGATGCAGAGTTTCTAGTTGTGGTAAGTTCTTTCAGGATGTTCAAATCTTAGGCCCGAGATTAGTGGTTGCACTGTGTTATAGAACTGATGGAGAACACCACGGCGTTTCACCTGTTCTTAAAAGTCTAAATTTCTAAATAGTGAAGGCTTTCGGTCCTTAACCTTTATACTGAAGGCAACGCATCAATCTACTAAAGAGCTTTTCAATCCTAAGAAGTCGAATAGTAGAAAAACACTCTCCGCAGCAGCATTAGAGGAATGTTAAACGAAGTACACTTGCTCCCCTTATTGGTATTAAAACTTTTTCTGACTTTGGTGCCATATCGGGTGGTCACCGAGGTGATTAATATGCCACTAAATTACCAAGCAGAGGTTGCGAATACCCTAGGTGTACCAGAAGATTCCCATCCAGGGCTTGGTTACTTAGGGGATCCTGCTCGGCACTACAATAAACCTGAGTGCTCTTCATGACCGTTTCTTTTTATTAAAAGGGAAGGAATACGAAGAGTTCCTGAAAAAATACACACTTAATGTTGAGCAGTGTGTTGGAAAGGTAACATATTTTGACAACGGTTTTAGATATCCACTTCTTCGAGTTTGTATGTACATACCTACATTATGTAAGTTTGTTTGAAAACAAATTTAACCACTTGCTCCAGTGAGAATTAAGCAGAAATGTAAAAGATCGCAGAGCTGAAAGGTTACCAACCCTTTGGACACCTTTCGTTAAACCATGCGAATCAATACATGTATTTTCAAACAAATAACATGCACGATTGTTTTCGAGAATGGGGAAATTATATTGATTTTGAATTAAAAAAATTGAGTCATCGGCTAACTAAAAACAGTTTTCCATAACTACTGCGATGGAATATCGATTTAGAGAGGAGTTTTTTTGTGTTTCTCAACTTTTTTTTTTAACCATAAAACCGTGACTAATTGAATGTAATATAGCAACACACAAATTTCAGGATATCGACAGTAATTGGTTGTAGCTTCAGCCAGCCACTGTGTGCGTTTGGTAGCACACACAGTTTTCAATTCGAGTTTATTGGAAAACACTTGAAAAGTTGTTGTCATCGCCGGAGTGTTTCATTAAAATTGCAATTTGACCCGCCGCAATATTTGATACCGGTTTGTTTTGCCATGCACGGTGGACGAGTTGATGGGTGGTGGTGGTGGTAGATACTCGATGGTGCTACGAAGTACGTACGAGTACCTTTTTTGCACTATCGCTTGTTTTACTACGACAACATCGTCGCTGAGGTAGTGCGATGGTCCCGGTGGTGGTGTTGGATGTTGAACCCTTTTCCCATTTTGCCAGACCCTGTTCGCTCTATTCCTGACCAAGCTCGGCAGAATTAATTTCGTTTGCGGTCTCCACGATAGATCGATCATACTACATTATATGGATGCAATTTTAAATCAGACGGCCATACAAAGGATACTGAATCAGGCAGATAGTAGGAAACCAATTTTGTTCAGTGAATGGCTCAGCCCTTGCAACGAGCGAAAACAGAATCAATAATGGTACTATCGTTGATACTGTCAACCGCGCGCTAACATGCAACGTTGTGAAATTGCGAATTGAGTATGGGAGGTGATGTGGCTTGTATCCTAGTACATGGATAGTTTTGTTGGACGTTAATTAAAAAAAAAAGTGACAAATGAATGAAGTCGCTATATGTAAATTCTGCGGGTATTCCAATCAAATTAAATCCTGAATATGGAATCTGACCACAATCGAAACGCACTATTGTGGTCATTGGCTCTGCTAAGCAGGATTGATATGGATTAGCATAAAGCTGGATACGGTGAGATGATGAAATATGCAGAGTTCTGAAAAAGAAGAAGGCACATGCGTTCATATTCACAATATGTAGAAGAATGACTCAAGATAAAGTAGTTTTTCGAACGCGTGAATTCGGTTTGTGGATTCTTCAAAACAGCTCTAATTTTGAAAAAAAAGAAGAAGATTTTTTTTAGTTAAGTTTCAAGCCATTCCCAAACATCTGTGTATTTGAATACTTACTTGCATAACAGAATCTCGTCAAGCTAAGATTATCTGCATAAGTTCGCGCAGCCTTCCATACAACTGTAACGCCTTCATGTTCCTTGTAATTATTAAGACCAAGCTTCTTAGCACCCCTGTCTTTAAAATGGAGGTTGGGTCTTCATTTTCAGCTTAAGTTTACGGCTCGTATTTGAAAACTTCTTCGAGATAGCACTGTTTGCTAAACGATAAGTCATAGACTCTACAGTTCAGGGTCTTAGCTATTTCCACTAAATGCACAACATGGTATTAGCAGATCTTTTACCCTTCCTTTGCAAACAGTTGTTGAACGGAATAAAGAAAATTGCTAACAAAGTGGACTTCACCTCGATTTTGATAAAATTTTAGAATGTAAAGAGAGCATTTCTTCCAGTACTTTCATGTATGAATGTTATGTATCGAAAACGAATAGTTTCTTACTATTACTATTCGTTTCCGTACTCACTCATTCGTTTCCGCACCCAACATTTACCTCGCCCAAATAAACCTTCAATATAAAGCACAATACGCAAAAAATTGTTTAAATGCATTTTAACTATTACTTCAGAAAAACAAGAAACTGAAAAATAATGTTCGGGTGTTCATTTTGTCCCGAACCAACTTTTGGCAATACGAATTTCTTAACAAAAAAATGTTAACCTCGCAACCAACCGAAGTCGAGTAAGAAGATGATTCTTTAGTGGTCCTCCATCTAAGTACTTACCGCGCCCGACCATGCTTGAGTTCGGTGATCGAATCGGACGAGACCGGTTGCAGCAAAAGGAAATATGAAAAAAAAAAAAAAAAAACGTGTGTATACCGAAGTCACAACCCACTGAAGGTCGGTTGACTCGCACGACCATGTAACATAAAATGGTTTGAAACCCATCATTCGGTTGCGATTAATGCTTATCGTTTAAAACTTGATAATTTTTTTAATCTGCATGCGGTGTCTATGTAAATTATCTGTGGTTAAACGTTTAACCGTACCGTAGCGCAAGTGGTTAGTGCGTCGGACTACTGTGCCAGCGGTCTTGGGTTCGAATCCCGCCGCAAACACCTAAAAGTTTTTCACGGTGCCGATCTCTTTCGAATGTCTGACAAGCATCAAAGAGTATCATTTGTCACGATTGAGCTTCTCAACTCGCCGTTCGGAGTCGTTTTTCTATTTCTTTAAAAAATTCAGTAAACCCAAACTCAAATATTTTCCTCGTTTTAGCAAAGTTTTTAAAAATGTTGGAGTTTAAGTTCCATTCAAACAATGGAAATGAGAAAAACGTGCTAACATAACATATGTTTTTTCGTCCCTACCGGAAATTTCCGTGTCAAAAAGGAACGCTCTTGCCATATCGGCAACGCTAATACACAGCGAGTATTGATGGCGGCCACACGATCACAGTTTACCATTGGCTGTGTGGCAGGCTGGTCATGATGGGATGTATGCGAATTTGAGGTAAATTACAAAAACAAAACTTTTGTAAGTCAGTGGTTCGGTTTTTATTTCAGTGGCAATTTTGGTATCTGAGTACCATAAAAATATGTACAGGCACCAGTGTTTAAAAAGAAGCTCCCCCATAAGGCCTGTACTGACAATTTTTGTGGAACAGACTCAACAATCTCCTGTTCATACCTACTTTCATACCGTATACCACATATTTATAAAGGTTGTCCAAACCGCATAAATTTCAATGTTTGCCAAAAGCTATGCACGTACAGGGGAATGTGAAGTAGAGTTTTATTCAGTGTTGTCAGAGCCGATACTTCCATGGCTTTTTAGTAATCCCTAGAATGCGAGTGTGGCAAGGCAAGTACCATTAATAAATGTTTAGGTTTTTTTTTGTGGCGGTTTTCAATGTTTTTTTTTAAGTCTTTCTTCCATATCAAACAATATATCTCCAACTGACGAACACACTACTATAATCTACTTACCTAAAAACGTTTTCCTATTTAAAAAAAAAAAATTAAACAAATAGAGACAACTAACAATTTTACTTATTTTGTTTTTATTTTAATATTCATTAAATATTGTACAGCGATATTTATAATATAATACTTATAGAAATATTTAAATTAAGTTACAATTAGTTAACCTATTTGTTATCAGTTGAGTTTCGTTCCAGTTCCAATTTTTTCATCTTCATCATTTATATCATCAAATATTCTAAATATATTTTTAATAAGTTGATTACAAATTCAAATGTGTCACTTGACAAAAGAATCTGATTGAAGTACTTTGAAATTTAGATGAAACTGTGTTAAATTTTATGTAGGCAGTGTTTTATATTTTTTGTTTGTTTTATAAATTTTAATATTATTTTTTGAAAATAGTATTTACCACATTCTTATTAAATATTTTGATTTTCCACTTAAAAAATACACATTTACTATATTAGATATACTGTATATACTCGCGTAAACATTTTGTGCTATGTAAATAGGATGGTATTGTACATAGCTTAAGTTATGTTGGAACATATTTAGTTGCTGTTGATGTTGTTGTTGTTGGTACAGTTATTTTCTATCAATCTTTGAATACAGTACAGAAACTCTTCTTCATAATACTCGTGCATACATAAATAAATCGCAACAAGAATATAATAAATATCTTGTAAATTAATAAATCTTAAAAATATCACAACATTTTGTTTAAATACTCAATTGTTAAATTGTAAAAAACAAAAAAAAAACCAAAATTCATTTAATGTTATAAAAATGAGATTAGAGTCTGAAACTATAGGATTGCTGTGGTGTGTTGTTTGGATTTACATAATTCTTCTAGAATCATAGAAAAATGACCCTACTCCGATTTTTTGTTTGTTTTAAACTTCAAATTGTTTTCGTTTATTGTTATTTAAGAACTACTGGTTAATATCTGTTTTTTTTTTTTGTATTTGGTTTATTTTTAAACATGGATAGTGTATTCTTGTCGTTCCTGTTCCTTCTTTTCATGGTACCTGAAAAGTTAGTAAAAAGAGGCAAATAAATGCATTATATGTTCTACTCTTCTTTTTATTAAAAGACTTTGGCTTCAATGTTAAATTAAAGGATTTTCACACCTTCATGATATAAGATCATTAAGGCAAACCTGAACACTTAATCTTCGTTTTTGACGATGTAGCGTTGCCAGACTTTGGGGGTGCAGATTCCTTTATTGTTAGGTCAGGTAGTGGTAGTGGCTGCCGGTAACGAGCACCATCACACTTAGGCCTATAGACTATAGTGGACCATTGTGATACCAAGGATCTTGGGGATATTTAACTCCGCTACTCATCGGAACCATTTGGAGCTTTGTATATAAAGCGAAAAAGGCCTCCTACGTCTTTTTGTGCTGGTCACTGTCTCACTGAGATCGTCGAAAAAGTATTCTCTTAGGTGTAGTTTTCTACTACGGGAAAAAGCTGGGCATGAACAGAGGAGATGTGTTGGGCTCTCTTCCTCTTCTTTGTCTCTACAACTTCTACAGAAGACATTAGAAATGATGCCAATCTTAGTTGCATCCTTGTCTATTATAAGGCAGTGTCCTGTAATGACACCGATAGTAGTTCTTATTGTACCTAGTATTTTTAGGGACAAAAGGTATTTGGAGCTATTTAGACCTAGTCTAGGCCACATTTGTCTTGTGGCAAGGCAGGTAGTTCCACCATCCCATCTAGCATTATACTTTATACATACACACATATTTTTAATGTTTTGGGTAAAAATTCAAGAAAAGGGGAAAATACCGAAACATGGCAACGTTGTTACGATTTCATAAATTGATCATCATATCTCATCTTTTGTGTCGTACAAAGCTCACAAGAAAGCACGGTCGCAAGAAGCAAATCGAAAAGAATAAAAAAAAATACAGAGAAGATATGCTTTCCTATCAGACACGTATTCATATATTCCCATATAAAATTATGAGTCGTACGTGCTTTGTCGTGTCGTGTAAAATAAAATGTTCCTATGTTTAGGTTTGTATGTATTTTCTATAGTATATGGGAATTCCTCGCTTAATCTCAATGGCGCAAATTCATAGTCAGCCTATAGCCGACTATAGTTACAGCTGGCACTAAATAAAAAGGCCGGCTATAACTTTTCGTTATTCATAAACACATTTTTGCGTGTGTATTAGTTAGTATCGAATTTGGTATGCTTTTGTAAAGTGATTTCAACGAACAAACCCAAACGTCAAAATATTATACGAGAAATTTAGAGCCAACTATAATTATTTAAAGTGACGTTTGGGTCATTTTAAATTTCGAGCTGGCTATAATATGTTTAAAGTCGACTATAAGGTGACTATGAACAGCAAAAAGTATATTTTAGGTTAAGTCGGCTTGTCGGCTTTATCTGACTATGAATTTGCGCCAATTACTTTAATTTTGGTTGAAAAAAAAAAAAACAACAGGACAAAATGCCAAGGCTTTGCCTAACCCAATAAACCGATTGCTGCACGAGTGACAGTCAAGTTTAGTACTATCAACCTTGAAACTAAAATCTTAACTAATTGCCCATTTTAATTCCCGTAATAATAATAAAAGGAAATTTCCTGAGAAAATCCTTTTATTCACACTTGTCAAGTCGAAAAAAGAAAATTAAAAATAATTTCACTCACCTTGCCAACAGTGAGGTTAATTCCTCTCTGTCCATTTTCTGTAACTGTCCGTCATTATTTTCCATTACCCTCTGTACCTCTAGATCCAGTGCCCGTTGTTCCCTATCACATTCCGCTTCACTAAACTCTCTGGAATCTGTAAATCCTGAAGGTGGACGAAATCCCAGATCCCGGGCAACAACACTTGTGGCAGAAGCTATTGCTGTTGCTGCAGCTGTCTCTAAATTAACCTCACTGTCTAAACTGCAGGATTTTGTGTTGTATCGCACACACAGTGATAGAGAGGATGAAGTGGGTAAAGTCAGATGTCAAAATGTGGAAGAGAAAAGCGGATAAAATGAAAGGAATAAAAATTAAAACTTTATAACTTTGCCCTCAAGTAATGGGCTTAATAAGTTTAGAGTTTTTATTAAAAAAAAAAGAAAAACAAATATTCTCCGGTCTCGACTATAACCCCATCTACCCACAGTCAGAGGCGGAAATTCAATTACCTCATCCCCACAAAAAAGAAAATAAAGTATTTTTCACTTATTTGTCATATTATAGCGGTACTCCTTTTTTAAGTACAAACATAGGTATTTATACATTTTTAAATTAAGGTTAAATAAAGGAGTATACACTGGTTGAGTGGTTTAATGTTTGTTGGGGTTTAGGTACCTGAACTACCTGTTGTTACTTCCAGGACAGATCAAATCCATCGAATGACTCTCCTTCGTATGATCAAGAGCCTGATGGTTTCGGTTGCGATTTGAGCGTTTCTCAACTCCACCCAGGTGTCGGGGTGTATTTATCCGACGATCGACCGGTGATGATTGATCGTTATTCGATTCTGTACTGGAGTCAGGTCGGAATATATCTGTAAATAGAATTAGGATACTGGGATTACATTAAACGTACTAGAAGCGTGATTTAACACACCTCCCCCTCTCGATGATTTCACAGGAACTCTGTACGTAGGCATATTTGAGAATTCAGTACTGGGACTAACACTTGTATCCGATTCGGAACCACAATGACTTGGATCACTGTTCACACGAGTTTGACCCTTAATGCGATTGCCATCGCGACTGGACTTTTTTATATGACCCTGTGAAGCACCCGCCACCATTGTCATCGATTTACTTAGTGTTGAGTCATCTGAAAGGAAAAACAAAAAATAAACGGAGTTGGATCGTTTTATCTCTCACTAGGCAACATTTCAAAGTGAAGTTTGTTTCCTTAAATGTGCCAGAGAAAGCATTAAGCCAGCGTTGCACCAATAAATGGTTATCACTGCTTTTCCGTGGAATCTTATACATGTAATGATAGGACTACAATAAAACATAACATGGCCGCTGAAAAATAAGTGGTTACTGATAGTATGTGACTTTAAAACTTCAGACTGCGAAAAAACGACCCCAAATAAAAAGTGTATTTGGTCAGTCGGAGATACCAGTACAATTTGGCAGAGTATTTTTTTTAACAAGAGATGGCGTAGGAGTAGGTAGTAAATGGCGTAGGTAGTAAAGGTACATTCTTTATGTATTACCTACGCCAAATATCTATATCTATAAAAACCAAACATTGTTTGTATGTATGCTATGGACTCCGAAACCACTGACCTGATTGAGCTCAAATCTTCAGGAAAATCTTAAGTATTGTCCTGAGAGTGTTTCTGTGGAGTTTGGTCTGCTAGGAGCTGAGCATGTGGTAGAAAGTGGGTGAAAAACTAACGTTTTGCTCAACAATGGCTTATCGGATTGAAAAACAAAGGCTCCCTGAAATTACGCCAAAAAGCGTTTTGGAAAAAGAGCCTCCGGGTGCGGCCGCGTGCCTTCGCGCGGATAATTTGTAGAATTTGTACTTTGGAATTTGAAATTAAGAATGAAAAAGTAAAATCATGTGAAGTTATGTTATTTTGCGACAAAACATAACAACATAGTGAGTCATAGAATACAACTTTCTGGCGCTTTTTGATGTGTAAACATCTTAGCTCTCGGTATGGGCCTCACGAATTTCTCGCCGTCATGCGTAACCCGTAACCAATCTTAGTAGTATTAGTGCGTAACCAAACTTAGTGCGTTCTCTGTATATGATTCTCTTTGTTCATTTCTCCTTCACACAGAGTAGTAATAGCAATAGCTATGTTTACACATCAAATTTCCCGAGAACCTGGCACTCAGGCCTTTTTTCTTTTCCATTCGAAAAAAAAGCCAACCACTTTTTTGGGGTTTTTTCCTTAATTAATTTGGAAAAAAGGCCAAAAAATGTTTTGGCATTTTTTCCAAACAATTTTTTTTTTTTGCGTTTTTTCATATTTCATAAATGGAAAAATGCCTAAAAAACTTACGGAAAAAATGCCAAAATTCTCACCATTTACGCCAAACTATTTGCGTGATTTTTCCTAGGAAAAAAACGCCACAACTTTGAATGAAGATTTACGCCTGTTTTTGGCGTAATTTCATGGAGCCAAAAACAAACAAATAAACGGATTTAGTAAATTTTCCACTGATTCATTTGAGCTATAAATCACCCTTCTGCAATTCATGAACTCATCGCCAACAATTTTCCATCAGTGGAGACCGCAACCGCAGTCAACTGTCATGCAGCAGTGGGTGACGTCGGCGTCAATTCACAATTCACAATTCCTTCAATAAGGCAATACTGTTCATCGAACCTTAAGCTAAGGCATTACCAAACTAGTGAAGAGTAATGCAGGGTGGAATTAATCTTTACTTAGGAAAGATATTGCGGCAAGGAAGGAGCCAACGAGTATACTTTTCTGTAAAATCATCTCAACGCGTTGTAAATGACTGTCGCCTGCTTGTCGCATTTAGAATTGCGTTTATTTGCTTACCAATGCCAATCATTTGATTTAAGATTTTATGCAGAGTCATGGATTAAGCCCGGTCAACAATCAATATCAATGACCCATGCACTGTGTTTGGTTGGATCAAACTGGTGTGATCTACTATGAGCTGCTCAAACCGAATAAAACTACCACTAGAGATCTCCAGAGACTACAATTAATGCACTTGAACCGTGAATTGAAGGAAAAACTACCGGAATATATTGGAAGACACGACGAAGTGATTTTGCAGCACAACAATGCTTCACTGTGAAGTCCTACCCCAACCCCACCCGTGCGTCGTGGGGACAATACTTTGAATAACATAATTTTTCAATTTCATTTTAGATAAACAAGTTTTTTAGATAAAAAAAAAACGCTACGAATTTATTCCAAAATACCTAAGAATCTACGAAAATTTCCAAGAATTTCCAAGTCCTTACAGTTACATACATCATCAGTGACCATGATTTCTGTCCAAGTTTTTGCAATTGTTCAAGTTACTCAATATTTCATCAGAATAAAATGTCTGATGGCTAACTAAACTTACCTCAAAGAGAAAATCGAAATCATAAAACAGGGTGGTCCATTTTTTTTTTTGCAAGCTTAAACTTCAGTAATTTTTTGTTCAATATTTTGAGTTTTTTTTTTTATACATATTTAAGTTGTTATGAAATTTTTTATGCAGCAAAAAAAATGTTCAGGTTATATTTAGAAATGAAAAATTGTAGAACTGTCATACTTTCTCTCAGCGAGTTTTGGTCTGAACACGATGATTGAATTTGCACCACAAAAATGCTACAGACAATCTTCTCAAATCCTCTGAAATAAGGAACTGTATATTTTAAAAATCGAATGCAATATTCTTGCAGGTTCTTCTATTCGATCACCCTATACACCTAGCGAATACATAGTTCAAACACCAAGTATCTACTCACCGTCTGTATTATAATACCGTTGCTTATGCCAACTGGATTTGGATTTAACATGACCAAAACCAGAACTCGGCAGTATGGGGTAGGCAGTTGCATTCAAATTATCTCCCTCCGGATGGCCGAACGTTTTGAACTGCATTGTGTAGTCCATTGTGGAGGGCGTCACCCCTCGTGTTGGTGTCTTTGCTGGGTTCGATGCTCCCGTCCGACCACCGTTAACACTGAATGTAGCGTATGGCGATATCTCGTACATTTCTAATGAAAAAACAAAACAAAAAAAAAAAAAAAAACAAAAGAGAATATTATTCAAGGCCCAAGCACGTTTTTGTTTCATTGTATCTCGCCCCCACCCTCCACATTCAATTATAATTCTTCATTTTGGAATTAATGCACGAAACAAAGATGCGCTACCGTACCTGATTCATTTCCCTTATCCACAGTCTTAACCGGAGATGCACTGTAGACTTGCTGATTTCGTCGATTGTCGTGATCTTCCTTGTAGTCGCTGGGGAGTGCTCTTGATTCGTATCCGTCGGAAATTGGTCCGCACAATGTTCGTCGATGTTTTATAATCAATCCTCTGAAGGACATAGTGGTGTGTGTGTGTTAGTAGTTGTGATAAAATAACAGCAACAGGCATGGCATGCAAGAATACACAGGAGCAGCAAAGCGTAAGGAAAAGAGAAGAGAAAGAAACCCAATTAAGCCCAACGGATATAACAAGTTGGGACGGGACGTACAGTTGCCATCATTGTTGCCGGAGTTAATGAACAACTTAACCGGGAATTAGATGGGATTGGGTAAACAGAGGAGGAAAGGAAATAGGAGGCCAAAGGATGTCAGGATTTCCATTAGCAGTAGACTACTACTACCCGTGCATAGCATCAAATTTAACCACACAGACATTATTTCCTTATTAAGGCTCTAATAAATCACTTGGGCAATGGGGACCGTGGGCGTGAGTGTGGGCATGGGTTGGATTCAATGGTGATTTGGGGAGGGTTATTTAGTCGGTTTTATCTTCATCCTGTGGTGGTCAGCATGCACTTACACAATAATGATTGCGATGGTGATGATTATGATGACAATTAATGTGGAGAACCAATCATTGGCAGGACTTGCATTTGTTAAATTGTTAACCAAATCGTTCTCCGGGGGGAATACCGATGGCGGTGGTATAGCCACACCGTCCAGGTTCGTTGTGGCAAAATGATAGTGTTCAGTGGTTTTGCCGGCGTCATTTGTTGCTGAAATTCGCAGTTGATACCATTTAGCTGGCAGGAAATCGCAAAATATTAAATTTTCACGATTCTCCTCGGCGTTGGAGATGTCGGATGTGACAACTGTCCATCGAATGTCACCTGCAGACAGAGTGTGTGTGTGCGGTAGGAAGAGAGTAGATAACAGTGTTATGTGAATATTAATGTAAATGTGGTTTTTGTGGATATTAAATTCAGTTATCGATTTATATTATTAATGTACATTGATTGCGCTTGCATGATTAATCAAATTACTTTGCTACTTACATAACTCAATCTAGTAGTGATACACAATACGATTGATTGTGCATTCTGTTCTCTATAGTCTATAGCTTGTCTTTCAAACAAAGATCAACTTTCTTTTTGAAGTAAAACTTTTATACGTACGTTAGACAAAATTGTATATAACACAAAAGTGAAACGCGACTCAAAAGTGAGTCATTACGTCATACCTTCGGTAGAATGAAACGTGAACGGAGTAGATGAGTAGATGAATAAGAGACAAGCTTCTCGCAGCAATAGAGACGGTGCTATTTATTTTTGGATTTGTTTATTTAGTTATTTACTTGTTTTATTTATTTATTTATTTATTGATTTATTTATTTAATTATTTATATATTTATTTAACTTTTTATTTATTTATTTATTTATTGATTTATTTATCTATTTTTATTCATTGATTTATTATTTATTTAGTTATTTACTTATTTATATACAGTGGAACTGTTTCCAACTTTCAGAATGGTTCCAAGAGCACTCATGAGAATTGTTTCACGTGGCAACACTATGGGCCTAATTTGGTCTAAGAAGTGAACACTGCCGAGTACGGTGCCACAATGCCTAAGCTAAATACGCAGGCAGGGATTTCTGCAACGTGCTTCTGTACTCGGTATTTGTTCGCCAACCCAAACGATTTAATGGGACGAAGAGTTTTGCTAGGTACCCACAAAATGAAGATCTTTAGAAAAAATTCGTCATACAAATTGGTTCATATGGAAGTAGTTTTGCTACAAAACTGATATTTACCACCGCCGCATCGCGCCGCCGCACAGTGGGACGAATGGTGTAAAAATTGCGACATGGGTCGAAATTGCATGTATCTAGTATATGGCTTTCCAAAGTATATACAGCTGTTATATAGACACTGGTGGACATGTCAATTAAATTTTGGCACCCACGGTCTTGTTTTTTCACAGGTTTTTTCAATAAACAACCTCAAAAACGAGTATAAAAATCTGCCATTTTAACGAAAATTCGTCTTTTTTTTAATATTGTCATTTTACATACATAGTTTAGTAGTAAATAATGTCAGGAAATAGAAACATTTATGTTCTTTAGTAGCCAAGGCATGTTATTTCTGGTTTGAACTAACGTCTTTTTTGACAGTATTTTCGGGAAATTCAACCCGTACAAAAAAGTTCAGAGTTGTTCCGAAAAGCGTGATTACCTTAGGTATTTAGTGAAAGATATGCGAAAGAATTATATCCTACTTAGTCCTACTCCGCCCGCTATTTATATTTGAACAATTGCCTCCCATAGTAAAATTCAATCATAGGCTAGGCAGTGCCTGTATACAAGGTGGTCCGGTTTGGGATACAGCTATTTTGGGATCTGATTCATTGGTTCACGTTATGAAAAAAATCGTATGGGAGGGGGGGTCTATCTTGAACACCCACTGAGCTACAGGGTGTTTAAAATGCCTACCAAAGTAGGCTTGTTTCAAAGACAATTGATAAATGCTTATCACAGTCAAAAATTATTACAATTCGTACGAAATATTATTTCATATAAAACTAAATAAAACCGAAGGTGGATATTCTGTGGGTTGAAACTTCTTTTGCGTTACTCCTACAGCCAAACAGACCAGACACCATTCGATTCAGCGTGAAAAAATACATAAAATATGATCCACGGTGAAACTTTTTAGTGGAAATAACTGCGCGAAAATGTCATGTCCAGTAAATCTACCGTCTCGTCCCACTGTGCGCCGCCATTTAGTACTGTACTAAATGTGATCGTAATTCGTAATTGCTATTGTATTTTGTCTTTTCATTGGCATTTGTTGCGTTTGTGAGCAAGTCACATAAATTCAGTGTGACGCTACGGAAGATATTTTTGATTTTGTCCGTCTAATGGAATTATATTAAATAATTTTTGACAGATATGCGTGACCGCGTCCGATCCAGGGAGTGATCGGCTAAGGTAGCATAAAATGTATGCAGTCTGAAACATAAAAGCTTGATTATGGAATTTTGTCCATCTAAGGGATCTGTCCGTCGAATGGAGCTGTCCGTAATGGGAGATATCACTGTATTTTATTATTTATTTAGTTGTTAATATCTTTATTTATTGTTTATTTTCTTATTTATTTATTAACTTATTTATTTATTTATAAAATAAAATAAACGGATTTAGATAGAATTTCGAGAAAGGCCAGGAATAATTTTAGATACGACCAAACAGGGTTTCGGAAACACATGACAGAAACACGGCAAGACGATCTTTTGAGAATTTTTATAAACAGCGGAAACATTAAATGGAAACTACGTGAACATACCTTTATCTACATCAGTGCTTCCCAACCTTTTTATAGTGCGACCCGAAATTTTCTTAAAAAATTATTGGCGACCCAAATATAAATACAGTAGACGCTCGATATAGTGAACTAATAAAAACAAGGCCTGTTCACTGAAGCGAGATTGTTCATTGTAACGAGCGTGAACTCCTTGAGGCAAATTTTATCAAAATGTGTATGTTTTTACGTACAATTCATCGAAAATAGAATATAATTACAATTTTTCTTTGCGATTACTAAAAAACAAGCCAATATTTATAAGAAAGAATATCTTATTTTTAACAAAAACAATTCTTCCCAAAAAAACATAATACATTCCATGTACTGAAAAAAACAAAAATACAACAAACTTAAGCTGTGCTTAAGTGACATGGTCACAAAGAATATCGTTCAAAAAATAACAAAATAAGCAACATACACTTTGTTTTTGCACTAAAAACAACCACAAGTTGTGAAACAATCAAATATTCTAAATAGTGAACAAACTTGTTCACTATTTAGAATAGCCTGTATAAAACATTGTGTGTTCACTATATTGTATTGTTCACTATATCGATGTTCACTATATCGAGCGTCCACTGTAATTCATTTTTAAAAGTGCATGTATAGGTATAATATTTTATTATTTCTTGTGAATGATGACATTTAAGTGAAAAGGAAAATTTTTAAGTTGAGAACTGAAATTGTATAATAATTGCAATTAAAAAACAAATAAAGCTAGTGGCTTCCCTGATGCTGGATAGAGCAGAAAAAAAAAGCTTCACATTCATAAGTTGGTGGTTGTAAAGGGGAGCAAAGCCTTTTCTGCTTTTTTCGAGGGGATAAGTTTGTTCATTAGTTGCGCCCAAACTCCGTTAATGGAAACTGGCCGAAATGTTACCGCAACATCTTTCAAATCGAGAAGTTCCTCTTGGAATCCAGAAATATCTTCTCCAACTTGCCCCACATGCACGTCAAAAGGATTTCGAACCCCGCTATTTTTTCGAAGATCAACGTTTTCGGGTATATATCTGTCCAATTCAATGTCTTTCCAAATATTCTTTGTAAATCGAAGTCAAGTTGCGAAGGGAAATGTTGTTGGAATCTTCAAGAAATTGATTGAGGAGAGGAAATGATGCAATTTTCTTTTTGAAGAGCCTTAGCCACCATCTAATTCTCTCGCCCATGTCAACTTTTGTCCAATTTCTTCCCTGCCTATCGGTATTTGACAAGTTTAAATGTTCAAAAATGTCACCCAGAAATAATAGTTTAGCGAACCAAGCGTGGTCATCAAATTTTTCAGCCAACGAATGTTTCCTTTCGGTGAGGAATAGCTCAATATCAATACGAAGTGTCAGGAAGCGAGCAAGTACTTTCAATGAGAAAGCCAACGGACTTCCGAATTTTAAAGCAAGTGGATGTACCTATTCTGATTAAAAATCTTCACACATAGCATGAAATATACGTGTATTTAGCGTATTTTATTTTATGAATTTAAAACTGCGTTAAGGTCCTGTTGAATCGCATTGATGGCCAGATTTTCTCTATGCAAAAAACAGTGGATAATAACAGCATCAGGACTTACTTCTTTTACTCTTTTTAGTTTATACTCCCATACAGTCAATCCATCAAATATTATGTTTTTTGGAAAACTTGTCAACCATTTCAAATATGTCAAATCCAGTAGCGGTGGTAAGCAACGGTTCACAAAATAAGAATTCTTCGGTCATGTTTTTGTCGGTTTCTCTTATAAACATCAATTGAGCGCTCTTTTCCGCATCTACAGATTCGTCAGTTCGAAGGGAAAATTTTGTTGCACGCAAAATTCCATAAAGAGCTTCCTCCAAAATGTCTTTTGACATGGGATCTAAGCTAAGTTTAACCGAGTTGTATGAAAGTTAAAGTATTGCAGTTCAATCCAATTCAAGAAAGCAAAATGCTGAACGTATTGACATACATTTATAGTGTTTGTTTTAAGTTCTGAGCATAAAATTCTGCCCCAAAAATGCGTTATATTGTTGAAATCAAGTTTTTTAATTAAAAATATTAATCTTCGGAGCCTACTTTGTAAATATAAGGAATTTTTTTCTTCGTTCTCCGATTAAATTACCGCGACCCGATCGTAAGCCATCCGCGACCCATATTTGGGTCGCGACCTGAGGTTGGGAAACGCTGATCTACATGAAGGGATAAAGTTTTACTTCTGCCGCGCGTAGTTTATGTACACGTTTTTTTTTCTTTTGTTTACGCAACATTAAGATTACCTTTTACAAATTTCAATACCTAATAGTTAAAATAGTCTACCTTTCAATTCAAGCTGAACCAGGTTTCGGAACTTACTTCCGTATCTACACATACGGTCACAAATTATTCGAAATAAATAATTAGAAAATTCAATTAGTAGTGCTCGTACGTGCCTGAACCCGAGTTTCCAATCCAATCGTATATGTGTATCCCTATTTTACCACCTCTTTTAGGGATAATCAAACAAAGTGTTCGAACATGAATTCTAAAATACAATCAGACCTACGAGTATATATATGTAACTAATCTAATTTATTCGCCTTCGCGTTTAACCCAAAAAACGTTGCATAATGCATCGTGATGTACTCTATTACGTTCATAATAACTACAACATACGAACGGGCGCGCAATAACTCACCTAATGGACGATGTTCAATCGCAAAGTGACTAATTGGACATCCGCCATTGTTCCATGTTGCCAATTTCAAATTAACGCACGACGAATTGGTTGCGATTAGTTCGTTGCCATTTGGCGCCTGTGAAGCTTCATTACGAGACAGAGATGGAAAGAGATAAAGATATAAATGAAAAATTAATTACAGTGCCAAACAGACATGCGGTACTGGATGTTCGAAATTAATTTGTGGTTCTAGAAGTGAATGACCGCATGCACGCATTCGTATTCACCCACCATATATACTAAATCAATAATTTTAATTGACATTACCGCAAAATTGATTAACCATTTGTGTAGCGTTTTGCCCATCTAACTCACCTTTGCCTTTGGTCCAGACGTTGATCTCCTCACAGGCTGCCCCATCGCCAACGATATTATGCGCAGACATTTTGATTATGTATTGGTTGCCGCACTTGAGGCCGATTATTGTGTAAGCAGTATTCTCGGGCGTTAATTCCACTTGCGACCACGTTCCTCCAATCACTCGATATGAGATGGTGTAACCCTGCAATGGTGCGCCACCATCCTCTGGAGCATCCCAACTAACACGTATACTATCTGCCGATGCGTATTGCACAATGATTTGCGGGGAGGTGGGCGGCTTCATCGCTATCACTTGGTAATGGATTTCATCGTTGCCGAAAAGGTTATTCGCTGTACAAGAGTAATTTCCGGACAGACTACTCTCGACACCTAGTCATACACATGGAAGATGTAAAGTAAAAAACAAAAAAAAAAAAAACACCACGGGTAGAAGGAAATTGAACAAAAAGCGAAAAATAAAAAAAAGGAAGCAGGCAAAAATACAGCATGACGTTCAGTTTTTATGTTCGCATTGTCCTGTCAGAATATGTGGGAAAAGTTATATTTTCGGTACTACCTACCCCGTCCTCATAATAATACTGACAGTGAAAAGGGAAATTAAGTCGCATTACGAAAGTTTTCCATTAGGAAACACACCTGTGCGGTGTGTATCACGTTTAAGTGCAGTCCGCAAAGATGATAATGTCACAAAGTACAGTATGTTTGACAAGTGTATAGATTATAGAAGATTTAATACAGTGTAGGCTATTTAAAATGAAAGCATTGGGCAACCCTATAACTTTTGACAGCGCCGTCAGATCGACTAATGACATACCGCGTTGGAAGCGTCAGTCGATGGAAATTTAAACCAGCACAGTACACTCCGAAAGAACGCGCTGAAATTGTTCAGCTATACATTCAAAATAAGTTCTCAATCGGGAAATCTAAACGTGCGTTTCGTAAAAAAAAAAATTAAGTTAAAAAAGCTCCAGGTGATAGCACTATAGGCACATTTCTCGCTGAATGGTTTTATGGCATCGAAAGCCGTCAATTATTTGAAGAACAGCCAAAAAGTTACAGTTCGGTGCGGATATGATCATCGGCCCGTATTTTTCCGAAGACGATGGAGCTACCGTAACCGTCAATAGCGAGCGTTATAGAGTCGTTATAGCGGATTTTGTGATGCCCATTGTTCGTGTAAATGCTACTAGTTTCAACAAGATGGCAATACATGCCACACAGCTAAATAAACAGTCAATTTTTTGCGACCATTGTTTCCAGGGCGAGTCATATTGAAAAATGGCGATTTTGACTGGCCACCCAGGTCACCTGATTTAACGCCACCAGACTTTTCTTTGTGGGGTTATTTAAAGTCCAAGGTATACACAAATAAGCCAAGGACTTAAGCTCAATTGAAAGCCAACATACGACGTGAAATTGCCGCCATATCGGCCGAATCATTGGCCAAAACGATGAAAAATGCCAAAAAAAAGAGCACATTTGGTCGTCAAGACTTGGTGAGCATTTGCGCGATAGCTGGAACAAATCTCCTTGAACTTAAATCAATGATTGTCTTAATCCTCGGTTCTGAAACTGTGTACTCCTAAGCTGGGTTTTCAGGGTTCCGCGACTTTCTTGAATTAAGAATAGTAAAACACAAAAATATTTTTTGAAAGCATGCAATTACAAACATTTTTTAGCAAAAAATGTTTGACGTTTATATTTTTTTTTATTGAAGTGTAAGCTACCCATAATTAAAAAAAAACAAACAAAAATCGTACAGGAACATCCACTTTCCAAAAAAAAAATACAAGCAACAATCCATGAAGTATGCATGCGTGTGTGTATAGTTCGCGCATTGCTTTTATGAGGTACTGCACACTATCTTACAAAGAATAAACTTGACACAAAAATGCATGCGTGTGGTTATCGTTCCTGCACAGCTTATGTCATCTCACACCTTTGGAAACCAATACCTACAACTGGTGAAGAAATATTCAATGCCATAAACTGTTTTATGAATAAACACAGCATTAATTGGGACAAATGTATTGATATACATTATGTAGCGACGGAGCCGCAGCAATGGTAGGGAAGGTTAAAGGGGTCGTGTCAAAAATTAAAAACATTTCGCCAGGAAGTAACAGCAGCCATTGTGTTTTGCATCGTTACGCACTTGTGGTAAGAAGAATGCCAACTGATTTGAAAAAAGTTCTTGATAAAGCTGTGAAGATTGTAAAATTCGAAAAAGTTGTCCTCCCCAATCGAGATTGTTCAAAAAATTGTGCAAAGATATGGGAAGTCAGTACGAATCACTTCTTCTGCAGACGGAAATAATATGGCTTTCCAGAGGAAAGGCTTTATTTAGATTATTTCAACTTCGTGATGAGTTGAAAGTTTTCCAACTGGACAAAAATATGTCTTCATCTGCAAACCTTTTTGATGTATTGCATGATTAGCAATGGATAACAAAATTAGTTTATCTTGCAGACATTTTTGAAAAGTTTAACGAAACTGCTACTGCTTTGCAGGAAAAATCCATAACAGTATTTTTTTGCGGGAGGCAAACTGGCAGCTTTATAAACAAAAATTAATTTCTGGCTTACCTACATATATACAGAAGAACAATGTTGAATGTTTTTCAGTTTTACATGCATTCTTGCAAGGAAACATGCTAGAGCTCAGAGGAGATATTGGTATTATGATCGCTGGACATTTGGTAAGTCTAGAAAGATCTTTATTAGATTACTCTCCAGATATGAAAACTGACATCGAGTGGGTACAAAATCCATTTCTAATGAAAACCAGGCTACGACACTAAGCATTCCGGAAAACGAGTCTCTTATAGATCTGCAGAGTTCTTCTTCATCAAAACATTTTTTTTGATTCCCAGTGAATACCCTGAACTTGCCAAACAGGCAATAAAATAAAAAAATTATTAAATAAAAAAAAATGATTTTGAAATGTGTTGTTTTTCATTTTTTATATCGCTAAAAGTTGGGGTATTTGGGCTTTGTTTAGGGTTCCACAGCTTAATAAGTTTGAGAACCACTGGTCTAAATGAACAACGAAAAAATTGTTTTTTTTAATATTTTTTTCTCAGAAACAAATGCTTCCACTTTAAATGGGCCACCCTGTACCTATTACGTAAGTTTTGTTTTTGTCAAGCGGTCACAATTTTCATGCAATTATACACAATGGTTTTCTACCGGTCATTTGCTTTTTGAGTGTTCTTCTGTCAATTTTTTGCTTGATAGGGCATAGTGAGATATGAATTAAAGGACCAACTTTATCTAGATATGCCTAGTGCCCATGCAGCCCTCGATTGTTTGACATATTATTCGGTACACGGTACACCCTTGTACCAGGAACGCGCCATAGTTCTTCGCGACAGCAAAGTTACAAGCTTCGATCTCATTTCAGTGGCAGAAATAGCTTCTATTGCCACCTAGTTGTCAATAAAAAAGCTGTTATCGTCTCGCCATTTCACGGGTGGCTATTGTAACTGCCAGAAGCTCCGCATGGGAAACAGCACCGTTATTCTTAAGTCTTACTGATTCGGATAGTTTAGGCATTTCAGAGAAGACTCCTATGTCCACCTTAGAGCTTATGTATAGATGGGGGTCGATTTGTCCTTGACCACCCATTTTTGTCTTTTTTTACTATGAAAAAATCCTGAGAATGGCTTTGAAAAGTCTAAATAAGGCGTACTTTCTATATTATTCATGTTTTTGATTAGAATCGACGCGTGGATTGTTTGGTTAAAATTAATAAAACAATTCACAGGATTATTAAAAAAAGATTATTATGACAATTTTTTGTTTGCACGGAAAGCAATCAAACTGGAAATTGGTCTACTGTTTGACATACATACTGTAAAGCAGGAAGAAGCTCATAATCTTGAAAGTTGCGATTTAGTTCGAGAGTCAAAAAGAAATACATAAAAGTAAAAAACCACAAAAAAAAAAAACAAAAAATACTTACGATGAATTTTCAAGTTGCCCTCGTTGGTAACCTCATAGAATGGACTGAATGTCACCGGACGGTCTCTTGTCAGCCATCGTGCTCGAGGAGTAGGATTACCAACAGCCAAGCATTCCAAAATCAAACCAGTTCCGACAGCCTTTCGTATCGTTTGTCCAAACGAAGCTATTCGAGCGGGTGCTGCAACAGAAAATTATTGCGAATGTACATACATACATAGATATAGTCTCATCTATTTTGCTTTGCCACTAGACATAAATGTACGTAAGGATCTACAGGATTATGGAATGGAAAGAGCATTTTGGGACGAAAATATAAAGCATCGGCGGCGTAGGAGCAATGAAGGTAAATAGGAAATTATTTTGGTTTCAGTTGGAATTGCATTCGGTACGAGTAGGTATTAGCATTTTAGGATTCGCCTTACAGTTCCGTTGCTTCAAGTTATTTGAATTCACATTTGGATTGTCCCTATTTTGGATTTATTTAAATTTGTGGTATATCAAGAGAGGGGAGGGAAGCTGTGGGATCCGAATGCAGCAGCATTGCAGCAGCACTTACCTCGTGTGTTTGTGGCCTGTGCGACCACTGATGTTGGTTCACCTTCACCCACAGATGTTGAGGCTGATACCCAAAACTCGTACATTTGATTCTCGACCAGTCCTCTGGCTTCGAACGTCACCGGATATCCGTACTCATCTACCCGCACCATGTGAGCTTTACGTGCGTTTATGTGAGAACGATCGTGTTTGTATGTGTAGAATGCGTTGGGCATTGGATGGAGACAGAAGATTTAATTTATTAGTTTTATCATTGTTACACAAAATGTTTCTTTTTTGTTGACATTCGTTTGAGATAATAAAATCTGTTGGATGTGCATATTTTCATTGGATGTTCATAATGTGTGTACATTGCGTAAGCACACCCCAATGTACGAGTATGTGTGTGACAGGAATAGGAATGCCGAGATAATAACAGCAGGGACATTTCAGACATTTCTGTTCGTGTATACTACGAGTACATATAGAAGAGCTTAAATCCTTTGCTTTGCAACTGTTGCGGCTGAATTTGAAAGTAAAGTTTACTGTTTCGTCGTTTTATGAAGAGGAAAAACTAAGCGCTCCTTGTGGTCTGTATAGTCGTTTGGGGCAAGAGTGCGCATTTTGGACTTCGGGCTTAAATTCTGACAAACTAACAACAGATAACAAACAAAAGAGCCTATTATTTGGTAGCTCTATATTTTAGTAAAACAAATTTATGCAAAAATATTTTACGTTTCTTTTTTTATATTTCATATGTTTTAATCAAAAAAACAAAAGAAAGTCAAGTTGCGCACTCTTGCCCCGAAGTCAGGGTAAGAGTGCGCAGAGGTCGGCAGCCTTCCAAGGGCTGCTTCCGTTTTAAATCGGCTCCCTAGCCTCGCAGATTTGCTTTTGGGTTATCAATTTCCTTTCCTTTTGTCGTTAGTAGACGCGAGGCATTTTTCAGGACAAACAAAAACAGAAAGATAGAGCTACAACTTACCGCCTACGACTATGATGTGGTTGTTGCATCTTTCGACAGAACGTAATAGCCCAAAAATTGTTATTATCCTAATTATATTTTAATCGAAATATAAATATCTAAATACTGGGTAAGAAACCACTGCGCACTCTTGCCCACAGAACGACTGCGCACTCTTTCCCTAGCTGCTACTATTTTTTCAATGTATTGAAAATCTAAGAAGGAATAATATTATCCACTAAAATTGTTTCCTAAATCAAGCACACGTAATACACTGTTTATGCCTATATACTACTTATGGGGTATCGAGTTGCCACGCTTTTCTGACATACTTTTAAAAATTGACTTTTTTTTAACAAAATCCGGCTTTTCTTTTCTTGTTGTTTTTCTTTGTACTGTGAATTGGAATATCTTCGTAGAAGTTGTTCATCATTAGCCGTGTTTTTTTGAAACGTAGCTAGCCAGTAGGTGCTAGAAAAGTCAAATTTCACACGTAAAACAAATACAACAACCCGCTGGCTACAACTCTTGATTTTATCCGCAGCCAAAAGCAGCTGGCTAGGAATGTTGCGATATCTCAGGGCAAGGTGGCGCTTAAAGCGATTTGTAGAACATTTGACAGACTGCCGTGTACGAAAATTATATAATTTCTATTACTAAATGATGTTTCACAGAAATAATCCACTATATTATGATTTCATATCACTTTATGTAAATTATCCATTGAATAAATTACCGAAATTAATTGTTTTCACAACAAATAACAAAAAATCGATTTGGTTGAATGCCGAATACTTTGACAGTTCACACTTAACAGCTGATCGAAATCACACACATATGACCGAAATCACACAGACCAAATTGGAGGTAAGTCAGCTGGGTTCGGCTGGCTGGGTATCGTTTTAATGAACGACTGGCTAGCTACGTTTCAAAAAAACACGCCTATTGGCGGTTAGTGAAGCACACATTTCCTCATATAGCGATTTCTGCTAATTCTTTCACAGATAGAGAAAATGGCACTGCGTATTGTGAATTGATTTCTATTGTGAATTACCAAAAGTGACTTTTTTCGTCATTTTTAAAATGTTTCAATACTCGTAGATAGAATGAACAATTATTGCAGTGGTTGCAGAAATGTTATCCCACATCTGCTCCTTCGACAACAACAGTTTATCGGTGGTTTAGTGAATTTAAAATGGGTCGTACAAGCACCGAAGACGCACCTCGCTCTGGAAGGCGAAAATAGGCTACGAGTGCGGAAAGCGCATCGAATCGTTTTGAGTGATCGAAAAGTGAAGTTGCACGAGTTAGCTGAGTTAGCCACGGGTGGGATAAATTTTACACGAGATGAAAAAGCTATCGGCGCAATGGATGCCGCCTTTGCTCACCGTCGACCAAATACAGTAGCGCGTTGATGATTCAACGGCCGGTTTAGCGTTGTTGCAGCGTAATCGACCGGACTTTTTTCAAGGTTTTGTGACGACGGGTGAAACGTGGGTCCATTACTATACGCCTAAGTCCAATATGCAGTCTGCAGAATGGCTGGAAAGCCACAAAAGCCGACCAACCAGACCAAAAGACCAAAGTTCGGCTGGGAAGGTTTTAGCCTTCGTTTTTTGGGATGCACATGGCATAATCTTCATCGATTATCATCTGCAGAAGGGAATAACAGTCACAGGAGAGCGTTATTGGACAAACTGAACGACGAAATAAAGGAAAAACGGCTTCATTTGGCGAAGAAAAAAGTTCTGTACCATAATGATAACGTACCGGGAGACACCTCTTTGAAAGCGATGGCCAAATTGAACCAACTACGATTCGGATTGGTTGCTCACCTACCGTATTCTCTAGACTTGGCTCCCTCTCCTCTATTATCTGTTCCCAAACCTTAAGCGCTGGCTCCAGGGAAAGAGCTTCAGATCGAATGAGGAAGTCATCGCGGAAACCGAGGCGTATTTCGAAGGCTTGGACGTTTCGTACTATAGAAAGGGCATACGAAATGTTTGAAACTCGGTATACCAAGTGTATTGCTCTCGAAGGCAACTATGTTGGGGAGTAAATATAACTTTGCCTAAAAAACGCTTGATTTCATTAAAAAAAACCAGAGACTTTTCAGCCCATGTACAATCATGTACAATCACAAATGCCTTTATTTGAGCTGATCAGGGTTGGATATGGTTTTTTTTTTTTAATTTCCCAAATCCTTCTATGGCAAGTATAAGAAGTTACGTAAATGTAAAACGTCCTGTATATTATATTCTATTTTGTAATAATTCTGCAGAAATTCGTATTTGTATTTTTCCAATTCGTATGACATACAGTCTCCCATTTCGTTCCATTTGTTATTCTTTTCACGTTTTACAATTCCTACGAAATACCTAAATACAGAATTGAAAATACCTCCCATCCCTACTTGTCATTTATCAAATGCCTTGTAGATAGACTTGCTGATTATTGTGAATAGATTAAGCTGTCAACATCGACCATTATGCAAATGTTAAAAAGTTGATTATGGAATACTGAATGCAGACCAACTGGTTAAACATCGATAGCGCTGGTTGCCCTGTTGAAAGTTTGCCAGCTCTGGAACATATTTGTCTGACTACATCTGTACGCATGACGACACGTAGCAAAAGGACACAAAACTTAAAATATTAAAACTCAATTTGTAGTTAGCAGTTATCAACAATGAAACTGAAATGGAATGAAACAAGAAACAATGTCTATGCTAAGCTAGTTGCAGACAGTTTTGATCAGGATTCGTGATTAGATTATTATTCAAAGGACCAAAAGCATTATATCACATTATAAGACCATGAGTGTAACCATCTGTTTATTTTCCTTTAGTAGGTTACTAGTAGTTTATAGGGGCTGTTATTTTTATAGTTACATTACCGAGTGGAATATGTTTTTGTTTTTTTGGCGAACGACAGAATAAATTCCTCCCAGGAGAGTATTTAAAATATTTACTATCAGAAAAAAAACACCGAAATCACATCCCTGCCTACATGCGTCAAAAATATATGTAGGCACAACAAAATAGTTCTCTGTTTAAATTTTTATTCGAAAATTTCGAGGTTATGTGACATTTGCAAGGAACCAAACACAGATTCATGTTGCCATTCGGTGAATAGGGCTATGACAAGGCCCATTACTATTCCATGCGGGTAAAAAACTCCACTAGATTGCCAAAAATAAAGTCCAAATAAATGAACTGCCACACAAATTCAGTGGCACACGTAGGTAAACAAAGTCACATAGCAAACACACACACATACCATATGTTAAAGAGTACTCACATTTGGCTTGTCCCTTGCGACCGGCCTCCCTTGAATATACCGTATAGTGGGATATTATTCCGTTTCGGTTCTTTGGCGTCAGCCATGAAATCAAAATCGAATCGGCCGTTAGAGCAGCTGCTTTTATGGCAGCAGGTGCATCTGGAACATCATCCTCTGTCTGGCAGTAAATTGGATTGCTTGCCAAGCCATCACCCGATGAAGTGTACGCCAGGACTCGTATCGAATAATTCGTTGCCTTGTGCAACGTGTGCAGGTATGTCTCTAAATTGGATGTCCTCTTGATTTCCATTTTTGATGCAAAGTCGACTGTGGAAGATAAACAAAGACGTGTGTGTGTGTGTGTAGGGACAAAACAAGGAATACAATCTCCCGATGGGAGTACGTAATGCAAACAACTTACTCTGATTCACAATTGGCCGGTATAAAATCTTATATCCTTGAATAATACCACCGTGAAATTGCAGTGGTGGCTCCAGCCATGATATCTTAAGACTCTGCGATGACAATGCGGTGCAGTTGACGGTTTGTGGTGCCGCTTCTGGAACTGGAAATGCAAGAGAAGAATATAATTCTACCAATCCGAAGTGATGATGATAATGACTTACCTCCTTCCAATGTAGTGCCGAGAACTGCCGCACTCCATGGCCCCGAACCGAAACTATTTAGGGCGCGCACAGTCACCGCGTACCGAGTGTACTTTCGAAGATTACGCAGAGTGGCTTTGGTTGTGGCCCACCCACTGACTACGACCGATTTTAATGAATTATTCACGACGCTGATGTAGTTGATGTTCTGTTTCTCCTCGGTGCAATTCACAGTGTACCCGATTAGCTCTCCGTTCCAGGACTCTCGGGGTGGGATCTACACAAGATGGAGAGACTTTTAAATTTTCGAGTGAAATTTTTGAAACATCTGTACGAACCTGCCATGTAACAATTAGTTCACTTTCCCCGCCCGTTTGTACTTGAACATTAGATGGCGCTTCAGTCGGTGCCTCCTCCTGCGTCTTGAGGACAATGGGTTCCGTGAATTGGCTCTTTTCGATTTCGTTTATTGCCTGCATACGAATTAGGAACGTGGTGGCTGGTGTCAAACCCGACACAATAGCATTCTCCCTCAGGTCGGTGTCGTAGCTGTGAAAGTGTACGGGTATTTCAAATACCAAAATGACACGAATATATGTATGTACGAGAGTATACGTTACCTCTTGCTTACACTCGTCGACGGTAGGGTAACGTTAATTATATTCAGGCCATTCCATTCGTTTTTCGCCATGCCTAGGGCCGAATGACTCTGGAGATATTTTAATGGTTGATACTGCACCAGATAGCTAAGGACCGGGGAGTTACCGTCGAAAGGACGACGCCACGAGAGTTTCACAGTACGACTCCCCACTTCAAACACTTCCAAATTGGACGGGATGTCGGGCCGTTCTTGTACGGCGAGGAATATAACTTGTTCGCCACGGCCGTAGGGATTCTCTGCTATGCACTTGTACAGACCGGAGTCGTGTCGGTCGGAACGAGTTATGGACAGTTGGGAATCAACGCCTTTGTCCGTTTTCATTTCGGCAATGCCGAAGCGATAGTTGTTCAAATCGATGCGCCCATTGTTGTGGGTCCAAGAGATGGTAATGGGTTCGTCGCCCTTGGCATGACACTGAAGGGCGACTGGATCATTGCGGCGGGAGGATACATTACGTGCGGGTTGTTCGAAGCGTGCAGGTTCTGTTATGGGGGATGAAATTTGACATGGAGGTTTAATTTGTTTCGTTTTTTTTTTTTTTTTAAATAAAAAGGACTACTCGTACATGTCAAAATGGTATATCGGTTAGGTTAGGAGTGTTCAACATGTGCTTACCATTAACGTTGATGCGAATAATTTTTTTTAAGCCAGCGCCAATCTCATTCGCTGCTTGGCACATGTAGTATCCTTCGTCAGCGTCGGTTGCCAAATTAAGCATAAGCGAATGATTTCGCATGTTCAGTGGTTTGAAATCCTTGGACAGTTTTCCTAAAGAAAATTAGAAAAAAAAACAACAAATCATTTTCTATTTTGTTCAAAGAATTATATTTAGAAAGTTTCCCTATGATGAGGTACTTGAGCGGAACGGAATACTTATGAACTACAGGCACGCGTAAAGATATGGGCTATAAAACAAATATCGAATAAGAGGGTTTTCAAATAGGTACCAGCTCTAAGGTTTAAGACATTATAGAACATTAAACTAAGCCGACAACTGTGACCTCCTCAATTTTCTAGCACATCTGTAAGACGCTTTGACATTGGAATGCTTCTTAAGGCCTATTCGTGTTGGAACTGCCTGCCATGTGAGTAAACCTTCCGTGCTATAAATCTCCACAAATTCTTGATAGGATTGAGGTCTGGTCTTCGAGGTGGCCACTTCATTACCTCGATATTGTTTTGCGAAAACCATTCTTTTACGGACCTTGCGTTGTGAAAGAGTGCGTTATTCTGTTGGAATATACAATTTTCCTGAAGAAACTCTTCCGACATGCTCACTAGATCAACCACCGGTTTACAAAGAAGCGTTCAAATTTCTTGGTAATCACACGATTTATGATGTTCCCACAGTGCAAAATGCCGCCCAAATCATAACCAACCATCCCTCGCTAGGTATGTCTGCTTATTTTGACCTTCTTAGATGTCCGCAAATCATGCCAATAATACGAAAAAACCATCAAATTGTTTTCACCACTAAATATAACGGTAAGTCCAATCTTCTGTCCACGTTATGTGACTAAACGCAAACTAAAGCCGCGCATCTCATGAGCTTGTGTAAGCGGAAGATGTTTGACACGTTTACGGTACTTTAGATTTCTATCTTCATATAAAATTTGTCGTACGCTCCTCTCTGTGATAGGAATATCAAATTCTCTTTGGATATCAGTAGATTTGACATTATGACGTGGAGCTTCGCGTAAGATACGCCACTTTTTACCAATGGAAATTTTTCTGTTGCTGTCAAATGTTCTTCTATGACCGTAATTTTCACCAAGTCTAACGTAATTACACACGACTACAACAGACCTGTTAATTTTACGGCTTATTTAACATAAAAATTATTTTTGTTATTTCATCTTTCTTTACCTCGGTGCTGCGAAATCACGCCCCAGGAAACAAGGCCAAAAAAAAAATTAAATTAAGCCCCAAAATTATACCCGCAATAAATAACAACAAAAATATGACATATTTTGGGTGTAATTTCATTTCTTGGGGCATAGTTTAACTTTTAAAATTCGAGTGATATTTCATTTTGAACTAAGGCCCCAATTTCTGAGACCCAAGAATTTTTTTTGGGCCTTATTTCATTATTGTTAGTTTTCTAAGAAATAAGAAAAAAATATGAACACAACAGCTACATGGTAATGTGAAATAGTGCCATTTTGAAGTCCATATGATTTAAAGTTTATAAAAATTCTAGTATTTGAGTGCGATTTCTTGAGTCTTATTTTCTCAAATTCTCAAAAACTGAAATTTTATAAGTTTCTTTTCTCAAATTCTGAAATAGATATGCACTATAATCTTTAATGATTCTTTTATTATTATATGTAACTGTAATTTTAGTTTTTGGGAATTTAAGAATGTAAAACTGACAAAATCGCGCGATTTGTATGCATACTGATTACTTAAATTTACAATGAAAGTGTTCTTTTAAGTTTTTGGGGTGTATTTTCATTTGTGTCAAATATAAAGAAAATACAAAAATACTTTTTGGCTTTATTCCATTTATTTTTTTGGGCTTATTTTCATTTTTTTTTTTGGGCTTAATTTCCACGAACAAAATGGGGCTGTATTTCATTATGAAATTTGTCCCCATTTTTGGGGTCTTATTTCCTGGGGCGTTATTTCACAGCGCCCTTTACCTCGTTCCATTTTAAATTGATTCGAATTTCACTTTATTTTTTATGCTTATTTATTACATTTTTATTTTTTAACAATTTGGTGAAAAAATATCCAAAATTTTCCGAGTAGTTTCCCCACAACAGCAAAAAGAACGCAACTGCTCATAATTGAACTTCCACCAGAAATTCACTATTTCCTAAGGCCTTCTCAACAAATTCCAGTGAGTTCACTAAAAAAGAATGGGAAAGCTCTTTTAAGGTAACGGTTTATTGCATGTAATATCGATTGCTTTGGAACACGAGTTTGCCACCCATGAATTTTAAATGGAATTTCGGCTTTTCGGTGGGCACTGTTCATAATCGAACTTCCACTACTGTTTGTATGTACATTACGTAGTTGCTGTTATTTATCAAATTATAAAATTAAGCCAGTATTGCCTGACGTTTCGTGACGGATTGATTTATAAGACTTTTAAATCGTCCAAAAATCTAAGTCAAAAATGTGAAAACCCGTTGATTTTGACCTTAGCTTTAATTTTGTATCAATCTTCTCTATATATAAAACAGTTCACTGGCTGACTGACAGACAACGCATAGACCAAACCGCTGGACTTAAGGAGCTGAAATTTGGAGAGGACATTCCTATAGTGAAACAGACGTCCGTTAAGGGAGGATTTTTTGAAATTCCATCTCTAAGTGGGTGAATTTGGAAAAATAATTGAGCACTCATCTCCAATACAATTTGCTTTGCCTTAACAGTGGCAGGGGGCGCACCAAGGTGAGCACGGGTCTGCTAGTATATACATATGTAATTACAGTTTTTGGACTGCTAAATCCTTTGATCTAGGTATATCAGACTTTTGCCAATGACAATGCTGACATATTTATTTAATTCATTAATTAAAACTCACCTTGTCCTTTCAGCCATGTCACAACTGGAACTGGATAGCCCTCGGCTTCGCAGTTAATTGCAATCGTATTTCCCAGCATAATAGCAGTATCCATTGGTTCGAATGACCAGCGTGGCGCAACTAATTAACCAAATTAGTACGTGTCAGTATGTAAACTCATTTTGTTTTTACGATGAGATTCTTCTTGGAAAATCACTACCACTTACCTCGTACTTGTAATTCTGCTGTGAAGTTTACCTTTGCGGCAGCATTGCTGGCATAGCACGTATACTTCCCACTGTGTTTCGAACTAATATCCTTGAACACCAGCAATGAATAGAATTCCTCTTTCTTTTCGCTTATCTAAAGAGGGGTAAGAATAAGTAAATAGACATTCCATTATGAAGGCAGCCGCCATTCAGTATGTCACGTCACAATTCCACCACCCACCTGTAAGCCCATTGGTATAGACATATCATCTTTCTTCCAGCTGAAATAGATTGGCATGTCACCCGATGAGACAGCGCACGTTATTTGCGCCCTGCCGCCCTCTTGGAGGTTTTTCGGGAATTTGAACGGTTCAATTACTGGTGGACCTTTTGTTTTGTTTGTATTCCAAAAACAACCACAAAAACGGAGAAGAGAATAAGCAAAAAAAAAAAAAATCCCAGTCATTCATTTTATCCTTACGTAACGATAATACTCTGAGGTAGGAGACGAAGAATAAAAATACATACTATTCACTGTCAGTTGCATGTCACGGCGAGCTTCCTCCCCGTTACGACTTCGAACAATGCACGTGTATAGACCCGCATCGCTAGTTGAATCGACCTCCTTTATCACCAAGTATCCGCCTTGTTGCACCGAAACGAGCGCATAGTGGGAGTCTGAAAGTTGCAGTGAATGGGTTAGTTCCAACGCCAACAAGATGATAGTGCTTGAGCAATCATTAGTCTTACTTGACGTCAGCTCTTGATGACCTTTCTCCCATCTAATCTGTTCAATAGGATATCCAGAGAATGGGCAATAAACTGTTATGTCATCGCCAGCGACGGCTTTAATAGGACCAATAGCACGGACATATGGAGGACCTGAGAAGGAGTAGAATATCTTATGTTAGTATATGTTTATATAAATGTATAAGTAACTGTAAGTATACACATAATGTTGAAGTATGTAACATATATACTGTGTATATAATAAGTTCAGGGAATGTTGTGGGAGGAATATTTTTAATTAGTTTAGTGGCCAAGAATGTTCTCTTTTATCGAAGGAATCCTTAACAGAAAGTACACCGCTTAACAGATACAAGGCCAAACACTAATTAAATGCAGATTGTTTCCTGTTACCTAATCTATATATGCTTGAGATTTAGGATAATCACATCACAGATGAAAAAACGAATATTTGGGGATGTATTCCTGATGGTTACATTTAATTGTTTAACCAAGAGGAACAGTGTTGTTTCTCCGAAGGGAAAGCCATTGAGCAGATTTAAATATGTACTACAAATATCCTGAAGATATCGGTAAAAATGGGATTAACACCTGTATGTAAATGTATGATTTCCAAATCAGTAACACCCTCGTCTATTCGATGTAAGGCTTTGAAATCGAATAAAACAGTCTGCTGAGCAAATAATAATCATTTTTGAAGTACAGTTAAAGCTCCAATAGGTAAATACTTAAAAAAATAAATACTAAAATACTAAAATAAATACTTAACGGATAAGTTTTTTTTATCCAAAACATTGACAACCCTCATTTTTTGTTGACATTCTGCATAGCCTGCTTCTGTTGATATAACACAATGAAATTACTTTGAAAATATAAGAGCAGAAGAATAGGTACACTGCAGGAACGCAGGAAGAATCCTATTATCAATCGCAACGTAACACCGCTCTGTCCGGTTATTAGAGCTTCGCGTCCGGTTGTTGGAGATTTTCCATGGATTTGCTTGCTTGTGAACTACACTCAGAAAAAAATGTCCTATTAATATTTTAATAGGACAGTTATTGATTTAATAGTACGGTTATTAATAGTGTTTTCCTATATATTTAATAGTTTTCTAATTAAATCAATAGTTGTGCGTATTATTGATTTAATAGTATAGACATTATTATTATTTTAAAAGTATACAGAATTAATCCAAACAGATATACTATAGATTTGATATTATTTCTCTTATTAAATCAATAAGATGGTCCTATTATTTTAATAACCCGAAGTAGTAAATTATTAATAGTACCATCATATTAAGTTGATCACATTGGTTTAATAGTATAATACTATTATAACACGTTTTGTCTTGTTTTCAATAAGATATACTATTGATTTCATGTGGATATACTATTGAAGTAAACAGTTTTCCTATTAAATCTGATATGAATCTCATTTTGCTTTATGAAATCGAACAAATTATACTTGTATGTAAGTCTGATATTTACTTCATATGTAGACAATGGAATGTTAACTACTTTCGTGAGCATTTCCAGGCATACGTTGTAGGTAAAAGCACCAATTCATTGTCATTGCACTCAGTTCTCGAATTTGACGGACCGCCAATTCACTTGTATCTTCTGAGTAATGGAGAAAGGGTGTTCAGAGTAAAAAAATATTAAAAGTTTTGTAATATTAATTCTTATTTTTTTTATTTTTAATATTATATAAATTATGTTATATATATTTATTAAGATCTTATAATATGTTATAAAATATATCACATAAAAGAAATAAAGAGAAAAAAATAAATCAATAAATGAGTTGTTTTATTTGAATGTATTTTTTGTAGCTCATTTTCAGCCAGTAAAATAAAAAATATGGGATATCAATCGGAATAGCCACATTAATTTAATAAGATGTACTATTGATAAATAATAGTGTAATACGTTTAAAATAATAGGACGATCCATTTAAATAACAGTGGTTGTTAATAGGATTTTCACATTATTTTAATAGTTTTTCCCATTACTTCTTAATGTTCTTTATCACTTTAAATTAATAGGACGTATATTTAAATTAATACTGTATACTATTAAAGATTTATAGGACCTACCATAAATTTAAAATGACAATCGCATTGAAATAATAGGACGAGTACAGTATTGATATAATAGTTTTGAAAGTATTAATTTTAAAGTACGAATCCCATTGACCAATTTTAATAGTAAAAAACTATTAAAGTAATAGGAAAAATCATTGATATTATAGGATTTTTTTCTGAGTGTACATATACAGGTGGGCCTCACTTAACACGGGGGCTACGTTCCTGAAAAAAATCGTGTTAAACAAAATCGTGCTAAACGAAGCAAGAAACCAGAGGAGTTACGTTCCATAAACTCAAAAAAAAAAAAAAAAAATTTAGATTATTTTTATTTAAAACTCTTAGAGTCCCCGCACACTACAGACTTTCTGTCGGCCGACAGTTTAGTAAGGCTCTTAATCAGTATGAAAATATATGAGAGTGCGCACACTACAACGATTCGATATCGGCCGATAAATAAGTTTGATAGGCTACACGATTGCCTTCAAACTAAAGTATCGGAAAACTATCGGCCAACTACTTAATCAGTACGGCGTTCTTCTACGTGCGCACACTACAGACTATAAAGTCGGCCGATTTTTTCGATAGCTCAGTTTGCTCTGAGTTTCAAATTAATTTTGTTTAAGTTCTGGATATTTCGTCGTATTTAAATATGGAATTATGGACATATTTGGGCGTAAAGCAATGATTACCTCTCTGGAACATTTTTTATTAACTACCATTAAGCGACTATTCTCTGCAAAATGTGTTTAACGACTAGCAATAACAAATCGTTCGAGAACAGCCGGCCGATTGTTTGTCTAGTGTGCGCACTCACTGCCAAACCGACTATTTAATCGGCCCAGTGTGCGCACTAACCAGCCCAATCCAACCAAACTATCGGCCGATAGATAGTCTGTAGTGTGCGGGGGATCTTATCAATTCAATTGTTGAAGAAATCTGTAACTTTTGCTTGATTGGTAGAAAGCTTTTTGTACGCTTCCTTATAAGGTGAAATGCATAATGCTAACTCTCTTTTAAATTTCAGTCGCCTTTCAATTGAAGGATCTGCATTTAAAAGAAGCGATTCCAAGTTTTATTCCATGTGGTAAGTCACAATCACCTATGTTATTAAATCTCCCATAAATGCTGTACCTACCGTCCTAGTGAACAAAAGACTGTTACTCTAACGTAACTGTGCAATTTATCCTCAGTCATCCATCATCGCGTTGACATAGTTAATATGGGGAAGCCCCTATTTCAGTATGTACATATTCTTAGAAACACAGCAAGTACACAAAAGTATACATAAGGCATAACGTGTATGTATGTATGTATATACATATTAACAAAACTTGTATGTTCTACGTGTATGCACATGAGTATAGTTGAAACAACTTATCGAGAAAAAAAAAATTGTTACAAAAACCGTGTTAAACGAAAATATGTCGCAAAAAGTGAACCGTGTTAAAACGAGGCCGTGCTATAAGAAGTACGTGTTAAGTAAGGCCCACCTGTACTGAAAACGGATTCTCTTCATCTTTCTGTTTCAACCATTTCAACATACTAGATAGTTTATACAAAAATAACACATTCTATTTGAAACGAGTGAGAAAAAGTGTCCGAATCCGTGTAAGAGATAGTCCGTTAAGACTGCATTTTGTAAACATTTGGAAACTAAAGGAAAAAGTTGGTTCCTGAAAATGTGTCCGTTTCAGGGAATTGTCCCCTTATCAGAACTATCCGCAAGTAGAGCATTCACTGTAATTGTTTGCAAGAATATCTTTTTTTAAACTTTGATGTCTTGTAGCTTAATAACGGTTCTTGAATTACTTAGGTACATATTTATGTGTAAAAAAAATTACTATTATAATTAAATACTAGTGTACCAGTGCGAGGAATCTCGCATGTAGAAACCCTGTACCCTTATGTAGAGGTAATAAGGTTTTGTCGTAAAACATTTACTCATATGGACTTTTTCAAAATTGTTTATATTGATGAACAAAGTTCAGTTGATAAGCTTTCGTTCAGTTCAGAATCATTGAAATCGGTGCAGAAATAAACTCTCAGGAGGAATCACAAGCTCTCGCGCTACCGATTTGATTATATAGAAGGGAACTACTGTGCCCGTGCGAGAGCTCTTGCAAGACAAAATCAAACTCCCAAAATCCAAACTTTCCATCCAACATCTAAAATTTCCATATGATTTCCATCACTTATTTTGGGTAGAATATTTGTTATTGTTTTTATCGGTTTTTTGAAATTTGTTGAAATTTAAAAAGTGAAAGTACAATTCGCCCCTGCTCCAGGAAATTCTCTTCCTTTTGACTACTCATTTGTTAAGATTGGTTAAGTACGAAAGCCGCAAATGGTACCGATACTACAGAAATAATATATATGGCTATAAGCTTGTCGAAAGCTGACGGATAATGCTAAGTTCAAAATTAATTTTTTCACCCATGCCATAACCCTAACTAGCTGCGGTTCTACTATTGAACCAAGGTATCAAACCCAGAAGTATTTGATATCTAAGCTATAGAATCCTCTATTTCAAGAAAAAACGACTGAGAAAAAAGTCGACTTGATTTAAGAACTGATTTCATTGCCACTCCGTTACTACATTTGAAATATTACAATAATTTATCCGTGCCGGCAGTGTTGAACATGAATTCTTGCTAAAAGCAATTTTTGTATGATTAAGTGTATCTATACAAATGAGAACGTCTTTAACAAACACTTAAACACTAACAGCTTCATCATAACACTAAATACCGTGTCCACTTGGTTTACCCTGCAGATACACTTCACAATTTTCTAAAACAGCACAATTCAAATCCTATCCCACCACCATCCATCAGTAAGAAAATATGACAAGGACAACGCTACAGCATCAGATACTTAACGTTACACTCAACACGCACATCAAAGATAATAATAATAATTAAAGTGCTCCCATTGACACACCTCACACTCCAATGAGATTCAGTTCATTATTGTAAATCAATTCACTTAGTATCCTATCCATAATGAAAAGCACCTCATTAAATCCCCCCAACTGTGCTTTAGGGTGCATAGTCACCATCCTCATAACGTCAAATTTTCAATAATCCTCCCAAATAACAGGTGCAAATGGTTTGCCGTCTGCTTCCCACTCTTCACACGCAAAACCCCAGAAGGAAATGTCCTAATGGAAACTGATTACCCCACCGTTGCTGCAATGAAATTTGTTCAGATTTAAGTCCAACCACTCAAGGATGTTTGTGAAATCCTTATTAATATTAATGAGTTGTCCGGCTAACTAACACCACTTCACTTCCACCCGCCGCGCCGCGCCGCCGGCTACCGCTCTCACTCATCCGGTAACAGCTTTTCCCCACGCTATTATGACATTTGCTAATTCAAAATTCATTTCAATAATACCGAATCCAAATCACCCTGGGAACAACACAATTTCACACCCCCACCAGTCGTTGTGTCCTGCCTTTGCACCATCATCAAGAAATCCAATTATTCGCAAGCAAAGCGAAAAATTGTCTTTATCTGGTGTTGGTGGTGGTGGGAAAATGGTCGTATTAAACACACCAACGCAAGCAAATAGAAATTCCCCTTAAATAGTGTGAGGGCAGGGAATATAAAGTCAAAAAAAAAAAAAATAATTTCATGGTAATTAATTATCTGAGTTGCTGATATTGGACTACAGTAAGTGTGTGTGCGAGACTAGTGATGCTTTGTGGAATGAAGGACGACAAGTGCGTACTTCAATTGAATAATACTTTCGAACTTTTCAACGCTTTTATGTGAACGTTGGACATTTTTGCATTCAAATCATACATCAACTGAACTTAAGAGAGTACATTTTGACCACCTTAGGAAGCTGTGTACAATTTTCGCGTATCCTGTCAGAGTAAGTTTCATCCAAAAGCAAAAGTTATACTCCTTGACACAAAATTCTCATATCGATATAATATTAATTGATGGCCAGTTTCTCAGCAGAAGTTGCTATAATCTAGTGCCTTTTGTTTAAAGATAAAATTGACAATATATATACACAACCCATTAGGCATCGTACAGAAGCTGCCTTGATTAGTGACCTCAATACAAAGGCAACGAGGATGCCATTGATAAAACATAACACCTGTCAATAGTGTCAGAGGTGTGGATTCTAGAAACATAAATTGCCTTTCAAAACCTAACAACTTATTACGAAAAGGGTGTCAATAGAAGAGCAAACAACATTCGACTAAATTGAATACCATATTTGACGACAGCTCAGTTTCATTAAATTTTCGTTAACATAAGAGACGGCGATTGTATGAACGTCGTTCTGAATTCATAAAAAAAAAAAAACAAATAAATTTAGATAAAACAAAGGCAAATTCTAAAGGATTCGTATCATATTTTGTTTGAATCGGTGCAAACGCAAGGGATGCCTTTTATTTCAATGGGGATGGCAAGGAAAAGTCGTGAGAGGAAATAGATACCCACAACAAATAACACGAGAGTTCAAGAGAAAAATTGTAATATTGATTTGACGAATAGCTACTATACGAATGACTTCTGCAGAAGCTGTAGGGACGAAGAGGAGGAGGTAAGTCCAACATATCTCATCTGCTCATGCCTAACTCTTTCTCGTAGTAGAAAACTACACCAAGGAGAATACTTCTTCGAAGATCTAAGTGCTCTAACACAAAAAGGCGTAGGAAGCCTTCTTCGATTTGTATAAAGCTCCAAATGGTTCTCTAAGTAGCGGGGTAAATATCCCCAAGATCCTTGGTATCACAAGTGCTTGTGCTTGTTACCGGCAGCCACTGCTATCATAACCTTCACCAATTTGGACATAATTGTTTTTGTTCCCTGTGCGCATTATGGTTTTGCCTTAAGTCACCATCTAGCATCAGAAGTACGCATAAGAGTCGAAACACCATACAAAATGGAAATATGAAAAAATGCCAGTAGATTCTTGTAGAAATTTACATGTATATTTGTGAGGATGTGGATTATGTATACATATGAGCATGTACCTCGAAACGATTAAGAGAACCTTAAGGCCTTAAATCTAGTCAAGCATAATTTTTAGTAGCAGAGAAATATGAACTCGAGCCATAATTTTAAATGAAAATAAAAGGAAAGCAACACAGTTTTCAGCTGGACTAGTAGTAGTAGTAGTAGTAGGTACTTTTCGCATTCTATATCCATAAAGGACGGTTCTCAGAGAATTTCAATAAAGGTTGTGGACTGACAGTGTTATTTTAATGGTGTTACAACTCGACTTAAACAAATGAAGTAAAAGGAGATACACCTCTATGTACAAAGAACAGGAAACCATAAACATAGATTCCTTTATGTTGATCAAAATCAATGGTTTAATTATAAGCTCAGTGCTGATTTTTGGGGCATATTTCTAGGATCAATTTTTACTCTCTATATACAAATTTCCCTTCACGTATTCGCTTTATATGATTGCGATAAGGTTACGTCACTTCAGGATATATAAACAGTTGGGAAGGTGAAATTATTTTCGGACATAAGATAGGGGACTGCAATTTTTGACCGTTATTTTTTGAAAAAGTGCTAAAAAAAAGTAACAGAAAAAATATTTCATACATTTTTGAATTCGGGCTTTAACTAGCTTTAATTTGACACCCCATACGATGACCGTAAAATTCATTTTTTTTTTAACTTCGCATTTGATCCCCAAAACTAGCCCCGTAAAATTGAAATTCAGCTTTCTAAGTTCTGGTCTGTGTTCGGGCCACTAATTGCTACAACTGTTCTACAGCTACAACTGTCTACGTCAAATAGCATCTGAGAAAAACCCCCGTAACAGTCAGACAGACACCGACTTGATTCCATCAGTGTTTCGTTTTAGGGTACGGAACACTAATATGACGTTTTTCGTGTTTTTAAATTCCCAAAATGGTACGCGCCATACACGACGTTTTGACACAATTTGAGCTCAAAATGCAGGTATGTCATTTTCTTGATGGGAAAGGAAGTGTTAAAATAATATCTTTATTTTAGTTTTAAATTTGTTTGGAGTCACCGTACATAACTAATTGCATTTCTTCCATTACACTTGTTTTCTCTCTTATGAATAATTCCGAACAATGTTCTCATTTTGTTTGTTAGCTTATAAGATCTAATGAAATATAGTACAGTTCCTTTTGTGAAGTCGATGTGCGCGGTTGTTTCATTTTAAATTGCAACAGGAAGTGATTATTAATATACATATGTAAACATTTTTGAAATTTTTCTTCCGGACTATCGTAAGGTACTTTTTTATGGTCAATTTATTATATATAAGGTTTAATAAATTTAATATGTAATTGATTACTAAAAACAATCATTTGAAGAGACTATTCTCGATAACATACTAAGAGTCTGTACATAATGTGTGTACAAAAGTCATACTAAACAAATTGCGCCCTTTAACTGAAACTATAACAACGTACGCATCTAATCTATAAATTTAAATTTCTGAATTCTCGCAAAATAGATAAGTCCTTGTAAAAATCCTTTTATATCTGACGAATTTTGTATAAAAGCGATTGCCCAACAACAGATTGTCCTGTTAATAATATTCCATATTAAAAATCGCAAACTCGGAAAGTTTAAGGACTTTAACTGAAATATGATAATATAGTGATATTTCGATCAATCTAAAATACGAAATCGATAATCTGCACACTTTAATGTCTAACCAAAAACATTGTATCAATCGATACAAATAGTTATTTCATCGTTACCGCAAATTCGAAAAAGAAGGACGAGGGTTGAGGGTGGATTTCCATGATGAAATTAAATTCCCTAAAAAAAACCCACCCAACCAATTCAGTGTGGCTAAAAATACTACATAGATTCAAATATGTATACGCCAACATCACAGATACGATACAGACTACAACAACGAGTACAACACGGAGCATATTTTCCGTAATCCTTGCCAGTTGTAGTTTTAATATCAGCATACCAACATGTACATGAATGTGGACTGTATCGAACGAGCAGCAAAAAGAACTCCGATTATGCATATGCTTCATGGTATTTCCATGTCTGTAGTACGGGAATGACATATTGCATGAAATTGGGAAAGCAGAAAAAATGAGATACAAGATGCGAAACGGGATAATGCGAGTAGACGTTATGGCAACTAATGTAAAAAAGCTGTAGCGAGTCGAGTCCTCGTTGCATGATGAAAACGACTTGTCTTTGTCTTTTACTTGTTTGCGATACAGTGGGGCCAATATTTTCTAAATCCCAAATAAGTTCGCAACTTTAAGATATTTTTCTGTACTCTTTAAGTACGAGTAGTTGATACATTTCTGCCGTCGGATCAAGCTCGCCACGAGTGTTGGTGTGCAATACTTACGCAATCTAAAACATCTGTATTTTCTAATAAGTAACCTCAGGAGAATGTGATATATTGGCTGCTCAATGAATACAAGCTGCCCCATAGAACCGTTTTAATGATCCTAGAAACACCTCAGTTGCTAGTTCATCGGAGACAAAATTAGGTTTAAGTAAAGAGTTCAAAGAATGCTTCAGCCTATCCCCGTATGGAAATGAAAGGGAGCTACTTTTCATGAAAATGTTCCTTTTGAGTACCCTCGAAAAGTCATTACACATTCGTTTAGGGTGGTGCCACGAATAAAAGGCTGTATGTCCCTTCCATTTGTGAAAAATACGCTCAAATAAGGGGTTGCAAGAAGCTAGGCTTGTTGACAATGAATATTTTTGTTTTAAAAAATTATTAGAAGTCCAGCGCAGTTACCTCTTAAACCATGTCATTTCGACTAACGAAAACATTTTCTAAAAATTGGAAGACCAAATTATTGACAGTGACCATCTTCTAATATAGTTTTGGGTAATCGCAAGACTAGAATGGGTTAATCGCTAGACTAGAATGCGTACTGAAAGAATATATAACAGCGAAATATCTTAGATTCTTAATTTTGAAACATGATGAACAAGGTTTCAGAATGGGTAAGGATATAGACAGGCTTGAATTGCAATAAATTTACCAACTTTTTCTACTCCGAGATGGCTCAGGCTAATGTCGTTTTCGATTGGGCTTTTCAGTTTTTGCTCTTAGATTTCAGATTTTTCGTGCTGGCTGGAAAACAAACGAGATTGATCTGGTTTTCTGCAATTGTATTAGTGTGACATTTCAAAACTTGTTCGTAAAAGAAAATAAATAATAAAAAGAAAAAGAATAAATACAATTTGAAAACACTTTCTTTATACTTTCTAAATATTCTACACAGTTTCTGATATTTTTTGATATTTTTGTTGATTGATATTTATTTTGATGCACTGCGTTGACATTTCATTTAAAATCTGCTGGTGTGAGTGCAAGTTGGTGTAAATCTCGAGCTGAATCCGAGATTCAAAACAATTGATCTAGAGCAAAAAAAAAGTGCTTTTTTGGTCGGTTGGAAAATGAAAATTGTACTAGAGCGATTAAAATTGCTCGAAATAAAAAAAGTGCTTTTTTTGCCCAATCGATATCGACATATTAAGTGTATTGAGGTACACTGACTAAGTCTAAGGCGAAACAGTGCTTAGGCCGCACTGTGTGGTATTTTAAGGGTGTTCGCGTGAAACGATCAAGAAAGAACAATGAATGAAAGAGATAATAGATTTACGTAATAATGGGGGCATTCAGGATTTTAGATGACAGTTAGTCAAGGGGCTCTGATTGGTCGAGAGCCCGAAAATTGGCAGAACAGCTAGTCAACTGTTTTTGAGGTCGGTGACTGGATTTTAGTCAAGAAAATCTTGACTAAACGTCAAAATGAGCTGCCTGATTGGTTTGGTTATACTGCGTGGCTGTTGTTTGCTTGTTACATAAATGAGAATCCAAGTAAATGATGGAGTATTTTTATTTATTTTTTTATTTTATATGCACTTCATATACTGTTGGATCATGTAGAACAACCGAAAAACTCAGCAAATCGTTCACAGCAAATAATGCAACTTTGCCTATGAAAAATAAATAATTTACATTCCAAACACATGTGTATCTAGTGTTATTTACATAAAATTTAATTTGTAAGTTTGTTTTTGGTCTTTTTTTATTTAAAAAATAGATTTGTTGTACTATACAATCACAATTCTCCAAACAATTCTAGGCGAAAATAGAAAGTAAATGACGTTTTTACTTTTGAACTGTTGCTAAATAGCTAGTCAAAAAGAGCATTCACGATTCCAGAATATCTAGATATTTAGTGACTAAAATCCTGAATGCGCCCAATGTGTGTGTGCTCGACTGCGAGTTGTGCAGAAGGAGCCGTCACTGATGGAGTGAATAAATGCCACAGAACATTTTTTCTGAAATTCAAAGATTCTAGCATAAAAACATATGTTCATACATATGTATGTATACTATCAGGCGCTGGCTGGCAGAAGAATGGAGATCTTGGAACATCACTGGGTGGACACACAAAGGCTCCAGCAGATTTCTTTCAAACAGATGCTAGCGTTAATACGAGGAAGAAATTTGGACAAATTTCAAATGGGACCCATTTGTTTCGGCTATCCCTCGAGCACATATGTTTAGAATTTTTCTACTCTCTGAAATGCCCTTTACTTATGTTCCATTTCCCCCCAGCAGGTTATCCATCAGATAGGGCAGAATGGGTACAAATCCATGAATTTATGTCCAAGTTTATGTAATAGAACGTCGCTGATTCACTGTGTGACAAAGAATTTACCAAAACTAGAAACTCTGTATAATTCGTTTTGCCAGATTGGCTGCCTAACGTGTTTTCATAGCTTCACAAATATTTTGGCTCAAACCTTATTTTGAGTTTTTTTCTCATCGCTATATCTTGGTTAACCGTAAGCATTTTTTTTTCTGCCTTCAGCAAAGTAAAGGTATTGATTAGGAGAAAAAAGTGCAAAACAAATTCAACCAAGAAAACTGCATCCAGGGCCTTAAAATCGTAAAAATGCCCAAAGAAAGAAAAAGCGTCAGAGAAAGAGCGAACAATGAAAAAAAAAAAAAAACAAATTACGTATACGCCACATTGTCCACAAATATATTGTAACAATTATGCTTCAATTCATTTTACATAGAAAATTCGTTTTTTTTGTTTGTCAACTAAATGTACGAAAAGGCTTGGGCTGATTTTTTTTCAATAGATGGTGGTAGTGGAAATAGGTACAAGTTATAGGCCAAAAATGGTTGAAAAAAATTGAAAAAATGGTAAAATTTGGGCATTTTTACGATTTTGAGGCCCTGGTTGCACTTTCTTTCTCCTAATCAATATCTTTACTTTGCTGAGGACGGTTAACCAAGATATAGCCATGAGAAAAAGACCAAAATGTGCTAAAAATTAGATTTGTGTCAGAATATTCATGAGGCTATAAAATACGTTAGGCAGCCAATCTGGCAAAACGAATGATGCAGAGTTTTGTTAAGTACTTTCAGGATCAATGCTCAAATCTTAGGCCCGAGATTAGTGGTTGCACTGTGTTATGATAGAAATAGTAGCCGGAGCTCAAATTATCTAACAATACGAACAGTAGTCATGAACTTTTACAAGATGTCTTTTCTGATCCCTAACGTGTGTTCTCTGAAAACTTATCCTTACCCAAAGTGTTTGCTCATGCAGAAAATACTTTTTTCGCACTCAATTAGGTTTCCTGACGAACTCTCATCTTCTGTTCTTATCTCCCAGTTACTAACGAGCATCTATGAATTTTGTATAAAATCAACTATCACGTATCCATTCCAATAATTGGACTACCTACTGGTGTGTACTAAAGGGCAAAAAATATTAAGCGATTTTAAAAAGGTTCATATTTTGAAAAAAGGTCTTCTCTTGAAGGTGCTCAAAACTCAATATACATACTTTTCTGATTGGAATGAATTATGTATGCGCATTCGTTAATCGAACTATTTTGGAAGTTTCGAATTTAAACTTATAATTCTACTTCCCTTTGTAGGCTTCTATCTAAAATGTCATCCGAAATCCCATGCATGTTAATAGGCAACCCACCTGCACATAATAAACGTGTCTCTATCGAATCGGCGCGTCGCCGCCCGTATTTCAATCAATGTGCACCGAAAATTCTATTATCGTCGAGCACATAATATATTTATACATCCCCATAGACGTCACTCCTATTGGGTTCGCCTGAATAGGTTCACACAAAGGCATGCATATCCGAAGATCAAATGCTCATGGTGACTAGGAGGTGCTGCCGATTTTCACGAGCATTCTACGGCACGGCACCACTATCTGGGTTCTTTTTTCCATGCACACACGACTCATATAAATCATGGATGTGGATGCGGCTAATATTGTGGATATTTATTGGCGATGTGTAGATGTGTTACATACCATAGACGTTTAATCGTGCTGCATGCGCCACACTGCCCATTGTATTGGAAGCAATGCACTTATAGAGTCCTCCATCATCGGGTCGAACGTGAGAGATATTCAAATGACTTATCACATCTCCAGACATGTCGACAAATTGTCCGATGGCGAAACGGTGATGAAGTGACACATCCATTATCGGTTGAGAGTCCAGGAGCCAGGAAAACTGCAGAAAAAAAAGGAATTGCATATTTTCAATAATAATTTGCATATATGTATGTGTGTATGAAAGTGTATTTGTATACAAAAAGGATTTCCCATCTTAAACAAATCAAGCAAGGTTATAACTTGTGCGCACGGGTTTTAGTTTGGAGGATAATATATACATTTTCAAATAATAAGTACAGACATATAGTGCCGTTCAAAAAATGTTGCTGAAACTATTTTTTTCGAATTTTAGCGAATAGTAGCATTAACTACGATATTCTGTAACGAGGTTGTTGGCGATCGTTATTTGATTCCAATTGAAATAAAATTGAATTGAATTAATGTATAACACTTGTCAAATAAATATCAAAACAAACAAACTCAAATGTGTCACAAAAAAAATGTTAACTATCGCATGCTACAAATAAAAATGTCAAATTAGTTTTATATACATAAATGGGTAAACGAAACACAAATAAAACACTGCAGTTTATAACGTATTCCAAATCGGTCTTTTATTGAACAGCTTTATATTTCCACTGTAAATCTTGCGGGTAACAGAGGTCAAGGGAGCAAAATGTTATTGGGCCAAAAAATGTTTTTTTTCGGATACCTGGTTCAATTTTAAAAATAAATGAAAAATGTTTAATTATTGCAGATTTTCTATTTTTTATATATAGAATACAGGTATGGTGTTCCAGAGCCGAATGAGTAAATGTTTTGGGATTTGAATTGACTCTGGACTGGACGATCCTTTGCAATGTTAAGCTGTATGATTGACCAGATATTTTCAATTGGATTAAGGTTATATGATGGAAATATGAGATTTTTTGTTCGAGTTAACATTTCGCCACCCTATATAATTGTTTCAAAATATTTTTGAGTGATAAGTAGTATCAAATATGAGGACCCCCGTAATGTATAATTGCGCCAAATATCAAGTTTCTAGGTAGAACGGTTCTTGAAGTTTTTATCGTGAAAGAAATTTTAGAGTTAGAGCAAACTTATAATAGTTCTATATATCCATAAGTGTACGGACCCGTAACCCGTAAGTACGAATCTTCCCATTCGTCTTACAGATTGCGCGCGCACCTTCAAACACACTATCTCATTTTTGAAATGACATTCCTAGACTGTCATTTTTCATCATTTCGATCTATGCTATGCACTATCATTCCAGGAATGACATTTTTTCATTAATGCATCATTCTCCGTCAATAAAGTTCTCTTTTATTGAAAAACATCGAAAATTTCCCTAAATACTGTTTTTTACAAGCTTTATATTTACTCCACTTTCTGTGAGGGCCAAATCTGGGAATCGATTTTACACCCACTTCCAGATATCCGATTATGCTGAAATTTAGCATGTCCGGTGACAACTCAATATAGTATATTTGATGATCTTGTAAATCTAATGTGGCGGACGCCCCAAGATGGTGGATTATGGGTATAATGGGTATCAAATGAAAGGATTTGACAAGTGGAATACGATTAGCTAAGTGACGTGATTCTAAATTCAATATGGTGGATGCCATAAGATGGCGGATTACTTTTTTCTTCACAACCCGCATGACATGGATATCAAATAGAAGGGTTTGAGGAATAGAATCTCAAACAATATAGTATATTTTATGACGTTGTAAATCTAATATGGCGGACCCCCTAATATTGTGGATTACTGTTATCTTCACGACCTTCTTAATATGGGTATCAAATTAAAGGGATTGACAAGCAGAATGACGTCATTCTAAGTTCAATATGGTGGACGCCCAAGATGGCGAATTAACTTTATCTTTACAACCCCTATTGCATGGGTATCAAATGAAAGGGCGAGTAGAATCTCAAACATTCTGACTAAACTTTCTCATATCAAACCACCCAAGCTAATATACATACCTATCGACGTAAATTTGTAAAAAAAATTTAGATACTAAAAAGTAGAAAATAAATATAAAGATAGAAAATAATTTTTAAAAACAAACTTTAATGAACTAGTAAGTAAAAAATAATTTTTTTTCCGAGTGACCAATATGTGACTATTAATTAAAGCTTGAGGCGCTCAGGTACAAGACAACACATGCACGATGTGCACCGTGGACGAAGAATCAGCAGAATACGTCAATGTCATTTAAATAAATTCTACTTCGAGACAGAGGATATACCTATCTGTCAGCTCGCTCCTCAAATACATTTCTGGTTCATCTGTTATCATGACAGAGCTACATAATTATAGTATACATTTATGTATGAACGGAGGAAAACATATTAGGCTGCAGTGATATGCTCTATCAACAATTTACTAAAATGTACAAGAGAACCCGAGCCCCACAAGCTTTAATTAATAGTCGCATATTGGTCACTCGGAAAAAAAATTATTTTTTACTTAGGTACTAGTTTATTAAAGCTTGTTTTTAAAAATTATTTTTTATCTTAATATTTTTTTAGAACTAAGTAGGCTTTGTTTGAGTAAATATTACTCATCTAATTGATTGCCTTTTAATTTAACCATTTGATCACGTGAATAAAAATTCAAAATCAATTTGGCCTGGCATGCTTAGGATGGCATAGTTTGGCCAAGGATAAACTAGTTTGGCCTGAAATCGGGTTTGGCCGGTAACATATATAATATACATCAAATTTTAAATATTTGTTACATGTGTGTAGCTTATTCATTATTCTTATTTTTATTTGCATCACCTTTTGTTTTTTGGACAAAGGGCAACCGACAAAGAGAAAAAGGAAGATTAATTTTTATACAATCTCAATAACTTTTATACAAAACGAGTAAAAGAGTATATTTAACAATAATTTGGGAAAAGAGAGAATTAGTAAATCTATGCAAAGGAAAAAGTATTTTGTCCTAAACAAAAGTACGTCTGCCCAGCTTAGCCAACTATTTGTAAATACCATACGTTTTTAAATAAATAATAAAATATTTGTTAAACCTTTATCATATTGTTAAAACTTACTTGAGGTGGTGGGGATCCACTGGCAGAACATTTCAGCGATATCAATGGCCCAGGGCGTACGTTTTGTTCAATAAATGTATAAATTAGTTCTGGAACAGTATCTATAAGATAAATTACATAAAAGCAAAAAAAAAACATTATAAAATATATTTCTTAAGACAAAATAATAAATAACGCCTCTTAAATATTTTTTTCGTCGGTTAATTTTTTAAAATTATCCTACAGTAGTCCTTCATTTTGCATGGAGACGAAAGCCGAGAAAATTAAAATCGTCTTTACTGTTTTGGGGTCTACGTTCTAAGGGGACAAAATAAAGAGACTATCCTAAGGAACCTAGCTCAATGAACACAGGACGGAAGTGTTTACTGTTTCCTTAGTTTGTCCAACTGTAGTTAATATACGTAGACGTAGTCGAAATTATTATTCTACAAACCATTTGAAAAGCTTCTCTGTAAGTAAGCTACGATGTTGAAACTATACTAGACTTATCAACTAATCTAATGTCTTAAGTAATCCTGGTGGCTTCTTTTGTTTAGTCTTATTAAATCAGTTAATCCTGACTCTTGCAAGGGTTGAATATTGACAAAGAAAGTTGTCCGTACTGTCCACACATTGTTGAGTTGAGTCATCAATGATTCCCATGTAGCTGACACAAATCCTTGTTCTAAAATCTAAATAACCTACTATATTTTGATAGCAATAGAAAAAACTTAAACAATGTAAATATTATTTTATTATATTTTTTTTTCTCTAAACTTCTTGAAAAGTCGTAATCAAGTTTGAAAACCGCTGTGTTTACCTCATTATTTGCTGTGCATGCAATAACCATTTATTGACATGCATTTTCTATTCAAAAACCATAAATGTTAACGACCACTAGAATTAACCACAAAACCTCTACCCCATAGATACAAAACATATTACCTACATACATCGAATGGCAGAAACAATAGATACTCACCACCCAACTTGAGTTCAGCCATCGCTTGTGCACTTGCCTTGTGGTTACCAACCAGACATTGATAGACTCCTTTATCCTTGCGGCCGACATTCTGCACCATCAGTGATGTCTTCGATAACAGCCGGACACTGCACACACGAGAAAGATAAACACAATTGAATTCACATTATCTCCAAATACATGTTCGGTAGCAAAGTTATAATGTATGTATTATGCCTCTAGATTTGTATGTGTATAGGGGGTGGTCTGTGGGAACTTATAGTGCGTAAGGCCACTTTGGACGTGGAATATGTGTACCACTCGCTACCTTCTGTATCCAGAATAATCAAGTAAGTGAGGCGAAATGAATAATGGCGCCGAGAGGAGGCGAGGGATGTTAAACATACTAGGGTTAGCATATTACATCAAATCTGTATCTAAAAGCTTTTAAGGTGCACACTCGCACACATGATCAAACAAACACATTTCGCTCATTAATATATTCATGAGAAAAGACAACGCAAGATATACATATGAACATATATACATACATATATGAATAATTCCCTATGGATATTTACTGTTGATCAAATATCGTCAACATTTGTTCTGCGAATAGCAAACAAAATATGTAATTTTATCAAAAAGGAAATACATATGTAGGTATAGGTATGTCGTAGCAAACATTGACATAGGCTCTGGTCAGTCGGTTGATTTTCGTCGTCTTCATTATTTGAATGGGTGTTTATGCTTAACATACTCTTACAAGGACATAATGCCCAATTGAATATGTGAGTAGTGAGTCACATATTAGGATGAGCTCTGTCCCGTTTCATTGCACAAGCATAAAGGAGAAAAGGATGGAGAAAGGTAAATACAATTTGCGTATAGCAATAACAGTGAAATTTCAGAGAAATAGATGGGGCCAGGCGCCCACCGACAACAAAGTACTATAGCAATGTCGACGACAATGTATTGAGTGTCCTGTGGGCATCCAGTCATTTCTAATAGAGAATTCTGCAGCTGAAGATTTTCACATCATTGATCGAAATGTTCGTAAATTGCATTCCCTCCTACATGCATACAGGCATGCATACAGCATACAATACCAATTTGCATTGAATAGAGATTAAAATTCACTCACTTGTCTCGGCCGGTACTGAGAACATTATCCTCCATTACGGGTCTACCATTGTGCAGCCATTCAACGCCATCTACCGATGATCCCGTCGTTGAGCAATTAAATATTGCTGTGCCGCCTGAATTGGCAATTTGTACTTGCGGCAGGATGTGTACCGAGACGTAAGACTCCACAATCAATCGAATTTCGATCCTTTGTTCGCCAAACTGATTCGATGCCTGACAAATCTGTTGGAATAAATGTTCTTATAATTTTATTTGGATTGAATAACTTGCGTACATATGCATGTATGTCTCTATGTATACAAATATATGCGAATAGATAAAAATTGTAAGTTAAATGTAGGTACATAGATAGATACTTAAAGACAATAATATTCATATACAGGGTGGGTCTTTTAATAGGTCAACCGAATCATTTATTTTTCATTATAAGGTGAATATTGAACAATACAACACAGGGTTATGTTACGACGGATTTGCACCTTGGGTCGTCTACCCAACTTAGGTAAGGTTTTAATTCTAGCTCAGGTGATTGATGGGTATCAATCAAATGAGCGGTCTCTGTAGAAACCTACTCTGGGCCGGTCTTATAAACGATCTTGCACGAGGTACTACAGTTCTTTAACTGTGTCGGCTAAAATATTCGGACATTCATTTTGTCATTGTATCTCAATCCCGATAGCTACTGGTACAGGGGCTATTACACTATAATAATATAATAATAATAAAATTGAACTGTTTATTAAAAAAAAAAAAAATACAGTGAACTCTTCCTAAGTCGAACTCTCTCTAAGTCGAACTTGTCTTTAAAACGATTTTTCCCCATATTTTATCATTCCCATCAATTTTCCATACAAAAACCATTATCTAAGTCGAACTTCCTCTAAGTCGAAACTCTCTCTAACTTAACATTAACCTTTTTTTTTTAATAAACAAACGTTTTAAAACAAAACTAAATGTTTCTCTCTATTACTCGAATTTTTCCAACACTCTCTCTAACTCGAACAAATCTTGGTATCCCGTGAAATTTCGACTAAGCTCCCTTAGTCGACTGTATTACAACATGACAAACATCGTCTATTATTATTTCTTCGAGTATTACACGACTATATCCAGATCATGGTAAGGGTTTTCATATTCATTTCCAATAGGCGTTGGAGTCAAAAAATGTATTTTTATTGTTGCTACACATGTATATGCATATATGTATGTATGTACTCATATGCTGAGTCATCCAATTCTGAGATAGATAAGGCTGTCGTCAATGGCTGCAGCTGTCTATGATAAGCGATGATTTTGCCAAATGTTGTTCTTTTGCAGAAATAGAGGTCTTCTGACATTTTGGATAACACTCATAGTACATCGTCATACATTGTTTTAAGTAGTAGCAGATACACATAATGCAAATAGTGACAAGTTTTCAACAGTAGGTACGGTATCACATGGAATTTACAATTAAACACCTACAAGTACGAGTCAAAAATAATGGTTTTCTGTAACGGGACAGGAAGGTACTCACGGGAGGAAAAGTTAACTTGGGATAATGAAGACTTCGGGAAAGTGTCTTAGTGTAGGTACTTAAGTATCTGGGAGTCATCATTATGCCGCGACTGTTGCGTCGAATGCATGGAGTCCAAAATAGCAATAAACACAAATTGGAAAAGCTTTCTTTTTAAAAAGAAAATTTTGTCAATAGCAAAATATAATCTATTCGAAGTAGCGATGGGGTCAATAATGTGTTATGTGGCCCAAGTTTGGGGAATTTTCCAGTATGAAGAAGTTGAAAAGTTGCCGAGATACTTTCTTAAGAAGATGTATAGATTGCCGAAAAGTACGCCGACCTACATGGTTCATCTGGAAACTGGATTATCACCACTGTATATGCTCACATTAAAAATGCATTTCAGCTACATATACATACATATGTTATATATCACGAAAGTAATGACACTGTCAAGGCACCGGCTGCCAAAACATAGTCGCGGCATATCTGTTTGACTGAAATCTACAGTTCTTTAGTGAGTGGCGGACATTATGTAATGAACATAGCTTGCAGCTATACTGGATGAGAATATTGTTAATTGAAAAAGTGCTACAAACAGCCTGGTCAAGACTCAAGCATCAATTTTAGTGCCTACATAGTATGTACTATATACAATAGAATATCTAACAATTTAATCTTTAATGCATGATTTTTTTATTTTTTTTTTTTTGTTTGAAACACATATTTTTAGATGAATTTCGTTGCAGTGATTTCAAAAATGGCAAATTTTTTTAAAAATATTGAAGCGTTTTCGAGATATTGAGCAATATCTATAGATTTCGTAAAATTTAAAAGGCCATTATCTTTGCAATCGTCTCTTTTTTTAACTTAAAATTTAAACAAATTGAAAATATAACGATAGCAATAAAAGTTTTGTGCTTACATTCTGTAATTTACTAAAAATAATCACAAAATAAAATATTTAAAATAGCAAAAATGCACACACATGCACCCACGATGCCCCCGCAACCAATTTTTGAAAAATAACCGTATTTTTAATCAAAAGAAATCTGCTGATGGCGGTTAAATTTAAAGTGTAATAGCATACTTAGGTTATGACGTTCTGACGACAGTTGGAAATTTTCTTTTTGAATGGGTGGAAAATGCTAATTTACTAAAGCACATCATATATGATATACCATGCAAGCTATGTAAATTTAACAGTAACTATGAATTAAAAAAAATGTTTTTATCCACTTACTAAGTTTCGGAGTACCTACCTAGAATATATTCCCCAAACGGAAAAAATCAGATTCATTCAAAAATGACAATTATAAGTCAATTTTATTTTTGCAGAATGGAAAAACCCTTTAGTACTATGCCATTTTGGCAGTTTAATAAAACGAGTAATTAGAAAGAATTAGATCAGTCGATGTCATCAGACATTTGGTTGCACGAAATGACACAAAAAATAGACGCACAACTCAAATTACAAAACACTCTCTACATTTGTGTGTTATTTGTATGTTTTTATACTAATTATTAGGCGTGTTTTTTTTGTAACCTGTACTGTATAGACTTTGAAAAAGCTTTCAGAGTAAAAATAAGACTCCATAATTATCCAGGCTATGGTTTTGTTGTATTTTACATGGGTAAACATGCTGCTGAAACATGTTTAGCCTATACAGGTTACAAAAAAAACACGCCTATTGTAAAACCGTACGAGTATATAACATAATGTGTATATTCATTTTACTACCCGGCTCACGCTAATATTACCGTTTAACCGCTTCATTGAACTTCTTCATGTTGAGTTAAATGTCATTTTCATACATATATGTATGTACCTATACGAGTATATCTAAAGTAGGACTTATTTCGAAAGATATTAGAAGATTATTGTTTTTCAATAGTATGAATAGTCTCATGTAAAGGGTGATCCACATTTAATTAGGATCTGTCAGAACATATCCCACTAGAATCTGATTCATTCTTGCGTTTTGCTAGCACAGCTTAATTTGATAGATTAATGTGTGTGTTTGGGGATGTATGGTCAAATCCATCCTGTGGATTTGAGTAATTTTATAAGGTTACTGAATTCTAGGTCCGAAATTTCTGAAAAGTGTTTGTGGAAGTATCTGCCGAGTGTAAGCCGTCTGGCTATGGCAAAGTGCCGGACATTCACAGAGAAACAGAAAAAGGCTTTCCTCCGCAAACGCGCTCTTGAAGCTGTGACAATGGGAATTGAATAGAATACCTACCGTGTACCTAACCTACGAGTATGAGCCCCGATTATTCGATTGGATTGGTATGATTTTGGCGATCTTGACTCGTGATCTGTTGACTAAGTCTAGGGATCTATTTTTGTTTTAAACGGGCCAAGTCTTCCTTGGAATAAGAAAGTGTATTGGAGGATTTCAACGAAAATCAAACGAAGGATTACTCTAGCCAATCGCAGTTTCTTAGGGCTAAGAAGGCAATTGAGTAGTGAAGCCATTTTCAAATCGACTAAGGAGATTCTGTATCAGACCCTTATCATCTCAGCCTTGCATGGACTTAACCGAAAGTGGATGAAGATATCCTTCGGTTCTGTTCGCGTTGACGGATTTTGGAGTAGAAAATTCAACCACGAACTGTACGAGCTGTACAGCGACATCGACCTGGTCAAAAACTGCGCATTGCGCATTTAAGATGGCTAGGACATGTAGATCGAATGGACATCAACGCTTCGGCCCGCAGAGTATTCGACTCCAACCCGGATGGTCAGCGCAGCAGAGGACGACCTCGCCTAAGGTAGCGCACAAAAGTTGAAAAGGACCTCAATCAACTTGGAGTGCAGAACTGGAGGCAGTTACCTGAGGACCGGGCTAACTGGAAGGGAATGTTGGTTGAGGCTTTTGTCCACCCCGGACTGTAGCGCCACCTAAGTAAGTAAGTAAGTATTGGACAATTTCGCAAGTCCTAGTGGAGTCTGAACCTACCCCGCAACGGAGATGTCAATGCCCGAACCGCATCTGGCTAACATGTCGGCTCTTTCTTTCCCCTCTATGTTGCTGTGGCCAAGAACTCAGAGAAGAGTGATATTATCATACAGCTTTATTTATTTATTTTCACGTTTATTTTTAATATTTCTTAAATAATCCTCTTTTCTATTCACGATTTTCCACAATACAAAAGTGTTTCATACTCGTTATGGTTCTTCTATAATCATATACCGTGAGAGAACACTACCCAGTCGCGGTTTTGAAAGGACTTACCTCTGGAACTACTTCTAGAAGTAGTGAACATAGAATTAGGCCGCATTACAGGCAATGAAATGTTTCAATAATAAAAGAAGTCCTTCCATAATGCAATACTGTTCATCGAACCTAGAACTAGTGAAATGGAAGGCATTACCGAACTAGTGAAGAGTAATGCAGGATGGAATTGGTATATGCTTAAGAAAAGTTGACGGCATTACCGTACGAATGCGAGGCAATGCGGCAAGGAAGAACTCAACAAGTATACTTTTCTGCAAAATGATCTCACCGCGTTGTTAATGATTGTCGCATTTACAGAATTGCGTTTGTTTGTTTAACAATGCCAATCGCAAACATTTGATTGAAGATTTTAAGTGCGGATATACTATGTTCTCGGTTCAAACTCAAAGTATTTGAAACGTTCTAGGTATATGCTATGTAAAATGATTTTTTATAAAACTCTGATTTATGGATTTTCAACTAAGTTAAAAAAAAAAAAAATAACCCCAAATATAGAATTTTTTTTTGAAAATTATGAAAATAACTGGGAAGTGCAAAAGAGGCATGAATGCATTACTTCTTTGTAATGTGTTCGAGAAGTACTTCTGAGACAACTTCTGGGTATTGCAGAGTGGAGAGGCGATAGCTTCCGTCCTATGACATGCAATGCTAAATGTAATGCCTTTTTTACATGTTCTGTAATCGAGTTTAGAAGTAGTTACGACTCCTTAGAAGTACTTCTAGAACTAGTTCTGGAATGCATGCCTTCCGCGACTGTGTAGTGCCTTCTTCTCCTATACATCACCTCTTGCATATATGTGTATTTAAGTTTCAGCTCACTGTTGACTATTACATATGTACGTTTATCGATGATACTTAAATGTTGAAGTGTTTTACTTCCGAATACCAGATTATAAGTATCTACCTACTCTTACTTTCAAATCATAAAAGAATACACACTTTCGCATAAAAAAAAAAAACGAAAATAAAAAAAAACTCACCCATTTGCCAGAATCTCGATCATCAGCATTTTTTATGAGTAAGAGCGTTCTCGATAGTATAATCCTCTGCGATGAGGGAATAGGATACAACGCCGACGAGTCAGACACCCTATACCACCTAAAAAAAAAGAGAGCACAAACAGAAAACATAAAAAAAAATTGAAAATTATTTATCAATTATCAAATCAACAATATTTCCATTTCGTGCTTGTTCCCAGGTTAACTACGATTACGATGGCAGCTGCCATGAATTATGTATACGCAAACAGAAAGCTCATCTCATTATGCATGTTATTCGCCAAGGATACTTAAAGTCAATGGGCTCCCCATTTGAGCGGAAGTCAAACAAACTCCAGGAGTTCAATATGATGTACATTCGATGTACAGTGGCTATGTCGCCGCACCTCCCCCAGCATTAGTCTCATTAAAAATGTATCAGGCAAAGCACTTGAGTTGCCAATGGATTTTCCATGAAATAGCATAAATGGAGTACATCCACTACTCTACTATACAGCGGCAAATGTAATTGGTGGGAGGTGATGGGGACATAATCCCTAGCGCTTTGTTCCTGCCAGGATTAACATTGTAATTGATTGTTTTTCTTTTTTTGCTTCTGTGCACAAATAGAAGAAGACGATGAATTGTAGAAAAAAAAATCGAGTAGGGTATTCTCGGTAACCTCAAGGAAGGGAAGGACGAACGAACGAAGAAGATTCGAGTCAAAAATGAGAGTACTTCCTTTTCATGACAAGCATTAATGCCAAGGAACTGACTGTATTCATTTATTTGATTAATTTGAGTGTATACTTACGTAAAGATGGGAAAAGGATTTCCTTGGATATTGCACGGCAAATGGACATCATTTCCTCTCTCCACATGAAGCTCAATCATGGGTTTTTGGTTAGTGCGGGGCGCTAAGTTTTTACTTAGTTCTGAAAGTGTGAATATGTTTTTTTTTGTTTACGAATAAAAACAGAAAATGTAAACTTACCCTTGACAGCAGGTGTTATCGAGTCACTTCGCTGTCGCTCACCGCTTAGCGTGTTGGTGGTGAGACAGGAGAATTTCACCAATCCATCTTCGGATCGAACAGCTCGAATGTAGAGATCGCCTGATGTAGAGAGCACTACATATCTTCCCGCTGTTGGGTGTAAAATTATTATTATTAAACTACTATACGATTAATGTTTTCATTTAAAAAGAGCAATAATGAATGAATGAATTTAATAATCAAAAACTGGAGTAACGCGAGCTAAGTCCTGTTTGTTTAAATATTTAGTTACTACCGAAATGTTTGCACATATGACCATTACAGATCCTTCAATTAAAGTCCACGTGTGTTTCGATACCACCTTTGTCAGCTACCACCTTGGTTTGGTAGATGTTCACCAGTTCAGTTCAGTCAGTTCTAATTACAGTCGTGTAGCCTTTTTATGTAATATTTATCATCATCAAGCGGGCACCGTAGCGCAAGTGGTTAGTGCGTCGGACTACTGTGCCAGCGGTCTTGGGTTCGAATCCCGCCGCAAACACCTAAAATGTTTTTCACAGTGCCCACCTCTTCCGAATGCCTGACAAGCATTCAAGAGTATCATTTGTCATGTAAAGCTTCCCAACTCGCCGTTCGGAGACGGCAGAAAACTGTAGGTCCATTCCATTCGTACAAAAATATAACGCGCACACACAAATGGTTGCGGGAAGCTAGGCTTGGTTCTACCTAGGACTGCTGAAGCCAAATATTTATTTTATTTATTTTATCATCATCAAAGTAATTAAATCAAATTTATTTATTTATTTATTTATTTTCATCAATCAGATTATAATCCTACAGACTAAATCAACAATGTTGTGGATGTATACATATATGTTGGATGTTGTTGTATGTACATTTTATATTTTGTTAAATGCCAGATAGGTACAAGTCTATGCGTTTTCGATTCATGGCCACAAACTACAACTGAAGATAATCTGGTGGAAGATGAAGCTTACAGTGAAAGCTTCTATTTTGAACCAATTGCTGGTATTGAAATCCTGTCGTTTATTAATTCTCTAAATAAGTTTAACTCTTGTGGTGACGATGGCATTTCTAATCTTACCTTAGAGAAAATACCACTTAAGGAGTTATATACAGTCAGGACGGCTAAGAAAAGCAATTTTTCAAGAATTTTTCCAAACTTTTAAAGTTATTAATGTAAAAAAATTTTACACATATTCTGCTAACTTTTAACTGTATTTCAACTTTTTTATTTGTAAAAATAATGATTTTGAAGGCAGCTATAAGCTGATCTCCCGGAGCTCCTCTCAAAAAAGGCGTCTGGCGGTGACCACGATATCTCTGGACTGTATAATCTAGGTATTAACCGAAGGAATGAGCAAAATAACATTTTTTGCAAAAATGGAGATCTCTCAAGAAAAAAAAAACGGTTTTTGGCCAAAATTTCAGCATTAAATTGTTAATAAAAAAAATTATATTTATCGATTAGAAGAAACCTTCGATTAGTTACTAAAGATATATAGATATAGTATACTAAAGAAGCTTGTGTTAAAATTTGAGACGGATCGGTATAGCAGTTTCCGAGAAATCGTGGTCACCGGCTAGAACAACATGGTTTTGAGAAAAATGCGTTTGAAGTTTGAAAAGCTCTTTACATAAAGTAAAGAAAGCGCTCTGATGTCTTTACAAATATTCATGCAACTTCCAGAATAATCGTCGGATTGACTTAAAAATTGTGCGTGTACTTAAATACAGTCAAACTTCCCTATAACGAACTTCTATACAACGAAGCTCTCCCTATTACGAATATTTTTCAAGTACGCAGCTTTTTCGTTCTACTTTTAGTGTGTTTTGATCTCCTTATAACGAATTTCCATACAGCGAATTTTTCTCTACAACGAACAAATTTTGTAGCTGGAAATCGAACTCTCATGCGTTTTTGTCTCCATATAACGAATTTTTCGAATAATTTTCTCTTTTGTACATTAATAAATCTTTGTACCGAGAAAAAAGTAAGAAATAACTAGGGGATTCCCCAAGAGTTGAAATAACAATAGAATGCTGATAAAGTGTTACCTTCATTGGGACAAATTTCTTCATCAATTGACGTATTTCGAACCTTGCTGGCGATGAGGAGTAACGTATCGACTTATGTGTTTGAATCTTTAAATGTATTAGAAGATTTTTTTGAGGAAGAAAAATGGAAGAGTGTAATTCAAACTAAAATTACTGATTACTATTAATAAAAGTTAATAAAAAAAAATTCCTGATTTCTGTTTAACGAATTTTCTATATAACGAAGTGATTTTCTGGTCCCGTGCGGATTCGCTTTAGGGAAGTTTGACTGTACATATATATACATTACGAAAATGAAATAAAAAAAAAATTGATTTTTTGCAAATACTAACTGTACATAGCCCCTTAACGTAGTTGACATTTTGGTTTATCTCTTCAAATTAAGAATTAGATACAAATGGTACGTTTGCACAATTTACAAAGGGTAGTAAGCGGGACTAAAACAACTACCGGCCGATCTCTTTCTTGTCTTCAAAAATATTTGAAAAGGCTATAAAGAGTAGAATGCTACGACACGTCTTTCCATTGACGTTCTATGCAATATGGATTTAGAGAAGGACTTTCTACCAAAAATGCACTCCTGGTGTTTGAGATTGCAGGCATCTCCTGATCCTGAAATCTATCTTCATTCTCTAAATTGTTCTCGTCATAAAATATCTGATTGTACAAGTGGTGCTGTAGCTTCTCTGTTGGTGTCTGATGTTGGGGCAACGTGTGATGAGAGTTATTTCAAAGTTGAAGTAGTAAACAACCTCTTATTGACAAAAATATGAGTTGGTCTGTTCATATCTCGTCTCCGAAACAGCATTTACGTTCATTCATCCGTCGTCTGTATCATCTGTGTACAATTTGCACAAAAAATACTCTACGAACCGTCTATTTTGGAATATTTCATTCTAAATTGCAATACCCTACAGGGTGTTGGGGAGGAGCCCAGGAATGACAGAATAATTTAAGTTAATTTTTATTTTTGAGAGCTGTGTGACGTCAGTGGTTACCAACAATGGTGAAAGTATAGTGAAGATATAGGATTTAAAAAGAGTTTTGCGATATTCAGCTGTAATAAAAAATAATGTGAGCAATGAAAATCATATTCGATGTAATTGCTTTCCTAAAGACAAAGGCGTGATGAAGCAATGGGTTAATTTTTGCCGACGAAAATAAGATTTCAGTGTGAAAACGTCTTGAATTTGTTGTGCTCATTCTAGTCCGGGATGATATCAAGGGAATATCTAATTTCCAAAGAAAATTAACCTAACTATGGCAAATTTATAGGTCAGAAAAATGGGTATAAATTGAAGCTGAACACTGTTCCAACTATAGACCCATATGCTGAAATATTTTGCGTTTCATATTTCTCCAACAGGATCCAATTTCAAGCTTCGCAAGAGATGAGTGCGCGGTTGGTACAGCAAACGCCGGCGGCCTAGAAAGTCTGGCTGGATTCATTTGCCACAGGTTACGTGGTAATGTCGAAGATATTCGAGTCTATCCGGATAGGGATAATACTTTTATTACGGTAAATACATCTCAATGAAGGAGATTTATTAAAACCAACGGCTTTGAATCCATTAGATCAACAGATATTATTTACTCATTTGTAGATTTTTTGAAAACGCATTTAAAGCTAGCGGAGAACATATATTTGCGAGGAGAGAGTGAAACGGTTTTTTAGAGCACGAATGAGGGAAAGGAAGTTAAATAGGGAAATCACTGAGGATTCTTACAAAAGAAAAAGAAACCAACAAAATATGAAATAAAAAAATCGTCATACTAATTATTGTTCTATTTTGTAACAGACACTTGGCTAGATACTTGCTTTTTTCCTGTATAGTAGTCAAGTAGACTTGTTAAAATGTTTGCTACGATTTTTCCAGGTCAACTGCTTTAACTCTAACAACATTCCACGTCATGACAGGAACTAATTGAGACTCTTTTGTACAATTCCAACTACGGATAATTGTTACAATAACGTCCTACACGTTCCAGTATCACGATGTTAAATAAATCTTCAATATTTAGAAAATTAGCTAGTACACAAAGCATGCACTAATAAAGCCATCACAAAATACACTTGTATTTTAATTTTATCAATAACTATAATGCAATTATACAACTAAAAAGACAAAATTTGTTTACATTTCAAAGCAATCATTGGTGAATCCATATAGAAAATAACCAGCTGTTAAATCGCTGGTCACCAGTGACGGCATGCGCAAAGCATTCGATTTTTGTTTATCTAAATGCGTAATCTTGTATTCTCTCATTCCTGGGAGGAGCCTACCTTACAAAAATTCACCCACACTGCGTCTTACAAAAATGTGCAATTCAAAAGTTTTGTGGTACTTCTAGCTACACCTACTCCATAACTCTGTTAAGATCTCTGCGAGTTTTACCTGTCAGACATCTAAGTATATTATTACAAGGTCTCGAAAATATTTTTCTCTCCGCAGTTAGGCTCATTAATTTTAAGATTATCAGGTAATTTTAATTAGATACTAGGTAATATATATATATATATATTGCGTGATTTCAAATTGAAGTGTTTATCTTTTATTGTTAAAAAGATTGTTATTAATTCATTGTAACTAAATATTGTACGTGATCCCTCCACTTAAGTTTTTCGTGAATTCAATTGTTATTTGAGATGTCATTTAATACTATTTGTACTGCTAGATATATTGTAAATACAAATGTCACTAGCTTTTCTTAACTAGCTATAAAATCTTTAGTTAAGCTTAGCATATAATCTTATACTAAAAATAATGGAATAAAATAAATAAATAAATAAATAAATCTACAAAACAGGTTTAAAGGTGGTAGATACGAGTACTAATGGAAAGAAACTTAATATTCTTCTTTACATTTAGTTACAATTAAAACACCACTTCTACCACAAATTGGCCCATGGCAAAGTTTAATTACACATTATTAAATTCATCTCTGTATGAAATGTAAACACTCTCGATTGATTTAATATTCCACTACCGATTCATTGCTTCCTTATTGAATTATAGCAAATAATGTCATCCAATGTCGTCAATCAGCTTACGAAATGAAAACATGGAGAAAAAAAACTCCAAAACAATATGTCATCCATAAATAAAATGAAATACAGGACATTGGCTGCAGTTCACAATACATTTGGCATGTTGTCCACAGCAACAATAACATTAAAGCGAATCAGCACACAGGTTCCTACTACAAACAAAAGTAAAACACATGACAATAAAAACCGGTCCATACGTGTAGGTGGACTCATTTTTGCAACATTTTTATCTGCATTCCATTCAGCACGGCCGGCCGGCGACCGGGTCGAAATCAACAAAAGTTGCTCGTACTTTCCCCGATTCCATGATACGCGCGCAACTACAGAAACAGATACAAGTACAACCATGCCAATCTATATACTTCATTCATCATTCCGTTTCCTATGTCCGCCTCTTTTCACTTGGCCAGCAGTGCAGTCTCTACCCTCGCTTTGTTCGATTTTATTAACCACGTTCCGCTTTTTAAACGCGGACTATCATGCACTATGCGCCTACAGGAAGCATGCATTCATTTTAACGACTGTATTCGAGAGAACAGCAAAAGCACACTCACCCACATCCGACTGATCTGGTAGCAGCACCTCATCCCCTCGGTTCCAGCTGGTCACTTTAACATACTGACGAACATAGTCCGGTATTGTACACTTCATCAGCGCAGAGTTTCCCAAATAGACCTCCGTGTTTTCCACTCGTATATGGAAATTCCGCCTGACAACTGCAAATGTAAATATTGAATAAGAAATCGCAAACCTGAGCGAAAAATGTAACGGAAAAAGGATTCAACAAAATCAATTACACATCTCGCAAAGAGTAGGTAAAGAGGATGCAAATCCAGATACAAGTGCAAAGCAAGGGGGCACTAGAGAAAAATTGGTACAAGTACTGCTGCTGCAGTTGTTGATTAATTTCGCCCCAAGTTATGTGATATAATTTATCTGCTACCTACTCCTGCAGCTATACACGACTTTTTGATGCAACTGATGATGCAAGGGATGCAATACGAATGGCGGGTGGCAGATGACGATGATGGCTAAGAAGATTATAGGGAGTGACAAGAGGATGTATTCACCTCTGTTGGGATTTTGTGGAAAGTTAAATTCAGTTTTTCTTCATTTTCATAACACGGTTTAATCTTTATTAGCATTTTTAATGGAGCTGATTAAGGTTACTCGCAGAAATTGCCGAATTGTGCGGGAACAAAGGGATGTTTAAAAATAAAGTATTAACTTCCCTGGCTATCACTTGTATTGGTTAACAACAATTGTCGAACTCTTAAAATCAATCCAGATCATGGAAGCGGCGTTAGCAACCATCAGAAAATCGACAAGGAGGGGTGGACTTAACGTTAAACCTTCCAATAGGGAACTTGTTCTTTTTACCCGAAAGTAAACGATCCCCACTTTCAAGCTCCCAAGCTAGACGGTGCTGAACTCTGTCTATCAGATCAAGGACTTCGCTACACCATACAAAACGCTGTACCCGGACAAAAACGGGTTGGGGTAGCACAGCGTATACACGGCAAAAACACATTGCGGTCCTTACAGATGGATCGAAAGCCGGCAATAATACGGGTTCTGGTATCTACTCAAGAGAACCAGAGCTAAACACGTCTCTTAGATTTCCGGACAACTACAGCGTGTTTCAGGTAGATGTTCTAGTAGTGCGACATCTACATGCATCGACAGTTAGGGCCCCACCCTGTATCGTTAAATCGGCAATTGTAGCAGGATGTCGCTCTGTGCTACCACCACATAATGCGGCAATGAATACAATCATAAGTGGTCAAGAATAGAGAGATATAGGGTGTCTAAGGTCTTACCCACAAGATATGGATGTGGACGACATATGGTTTCAACAAGAGGGTTCCCCATACCAAACACCACGAGCAACAATTCAATGCATTTTGAAATGTATCCGTGATTTCCTGTTCGTGTAATTTCCCATTTTAGTGATCAAAATTGGCCGCCCAGACCATGCGTTTCAACGCCGTCGAGTAAATTGAGCGATGTATAGACCGATTGGTGGTCGCCGTGGCCGTGATGGTTAGTGCGTTGGACTAGTAGCATGCCAGTCCGGGTCCAACACCTAAAAAAGTTTTTCACGGGTACCAACTCTTTCGAATGTCAAAGAGCATCATTTGTCAATGAGCTTCTCAATTCGCTGTAGGTCCCTTCCAATCGTGAAAAAATATAACACGCGTACACAAATGGTTGCGAGAAGCAGACCCAGGTTGCTGTAGCGCCATCTTAAGTAAGTAAGTAAGTATAAACCCATTTATGGCTGAATTGTCATGAAAAATTTCGACAAAAGCACAGCAAAGCCGTGGAAGCCATTTTTATTATTCCATACATAAGCTTATATGTACTGTACTATACTTTATGAATCAATAACAAAAATAAAAACCTGTATTTTCTATCAAAATTACTTCCAGCGTCAATTTTGGGACACCCTTTATTATACATATGTATCTAATATATCTATATATCTATATATGTACAGTACAAACTCGATTTACGCAACTAATAGAAATTAAGGCAGTTGCAATAACCGAGGTTGTTGCCCTTACCGCAGGGGTTCCCAAACTTTTTCAGTTCGCGGCGCACTAACAGGTTTAGTATTTTGGCACGGCGCCCTAGTCGAAATATGACACTAGACACAGAAAATGAAAATGGAATAAATACAACCACACTGTGATAAGGTAATCAATGACACGCGTGAGCTTCACACATTCATTCAAAGCGCGGAATAAGGCTTGACACTGCCACCCTCATTTCTTGTTCCTCATTGAGCTTTGAGCGATATTTGTTCATTATTACAGCTACAGCTGAAAATCCGGCTTCGCATAAATATGAGGTAGCAAAGGGAATTAAAATCCGTTAAGCTTTTGAACTTAAAGTTGTATATTGATTTTCACTGTTATCCAAAACTCCACCTAATCGGAACAATTGAATCTTGCTTGAAGGCTGTTGTAGCGAGAGAGTTAAATGAGACTCTCATCTTCTTGCGAAGTGAACTCTGCTGGAGCTTTAATATGGAAAGGATCTTGAATCCAAGCAAATTGTTCGACATTATCTTCTCCAAAGTACTTTGTAAGCCATTCAGCGAGCTTCGAAAGATGCTCCGTTAAAAGGGACAGCAAGTCTTGTGAGAAAACGAGTTCATTGGAGGCCGCATATTATACAATTCCGGGAAACAATCTGGACCGCCAGATTCAGGATTGATTTTTCTAATCCACAACTGCAGTTTTTTCCTAACCATCGCAATCTTTTTCAATAGTTTCAAGATGCGCATATTATTGCGTTGCAGAGACATATTCAAGGCATTCAGTTTGTCAAATACATCGCAAAAATATGCTCGTTTTAGAAAAAAGCCTAATTCGGCAAAGTATTATGTCTGGGGTTTTCATGACCTTCCTCTTGCAGAAAAGTGTGGATTTCTTTATGTAACTTCAATACACGGGATAAATGACATTTCCACATGAAAGCCATCGTGAACTCGTGGGCCGTGTGTTCAGCTCCCATGTCCATTTGAACTATCTTGCTTCTTGCTTCTTTAATAAAAAAAAAAAGTCCATTCTTTTTCATCCAGAGTCCTTTGATGATAGGACACTGATTTATGGAAAGTATTTTTATGTAAAGGGCGCCGCGGCGCACACTTTGGGAGCCCCTGCGCTTACCGGGTTACATTTTTTAAACAAAAAATTATAGTTAAAATGGCTATGTTGCATTAGAGATAATGACCATGTGATGAAAAAACATTTTTGAAACCAAAACAAATCGTTACAACATTGAACAGGTTTTTTTTTAATCAGAATACGAAATAGATAGAACAAGGGAGTTTTTTTTGGACTCCATATTTTTCAAAACGGCCAACTCTTTTATTTTTTGTAGAGTTAAAATGTCTCCTACTAGAATATTATTCTCTTCGGCCCATTGTAAACGTATGTTGAAGGATCGAACTGCAACTTCTGTTTTAACTTTCGACAGAGGGGGGACAGCTTCATCTTCACTTTGTGTTCACATTTGTGCTCTCAATTTCTGACGGGTCCTCATTATTTCCAGAGGCCTCAAAGTTTTCGTAAAGTCAATCACAATTTCTTCATTTCTTCATTCGAAATGCTAATGTTGGGAAAAATCTCATCAAGCAAATTGGAAACGAATGAAATCAATTCTTTTCCCCCTAAGATATTTGTAGATAGTGTATGTATGTATGTATGTACAATACATATATGTATTTACAAAGAAATTTGCCCAGATCCAAACAAAACTACATAACTGTGAAACATCGGCAGAAAAAACGAACCAAAAGGAGAAAAAATAGATGAAGAAGTTGCACTAATCGAGGTTACTTTTTTGAAAAGTTGCACTTACAGAGTCAAGACGTGCGACGATTTTAGTGTTGCGAAAATCAAGAAGTTGCGCGAATCGAGGGTTGCATAAACCGAGTTCGTAGTTCGTACTGCCGAGAGAGAGACTGCCGTCCGTGTGTGCACTCATAACTCAAGAACGGATCATTCGATTTACACGATTTTGGGCTTGATGGATTCGTATTGGCCCAAGGAATGACACTATGGAGGTAAATCCTGGAATATTTCCAGGATAACTGGAAGGATTGGTAGATTACTTCCTACTACCCCCTTTCTAACATAACTAATGCGACTGTTTTAGTGCACGGGCAACAGCTAGTGTACTATAAAAATATATTAGAACAAAATAACGTGCTTTCTTTTAAAGGTTGCTGACAGGCGAAGCAAGGCGAGGATGGGTCGGCTAGTTGAGCTATAAAGTTATAATTTTTTAACGTTTTGCACCCAAATAACTGGCATCATTGCTTCTAATAGAAGAGGTAGTGTTCAACGCTCTCCAGATTTCTGAAACAGTGCACTACAAAAGTTGAATGCCATCGCAAGTGAATCAATTACTTATATTATTGAAACTACACACACACAACGACATACTGCTGTATAAAATTAAAACAAAACGGTTACTATAGCTCACCTCCTTGCACTCGAACATTCCGACTCAATATGGTTCCGGCGTCGTTGCTTGCTTTGCATCTGTAGGTTGCCTCATGCACATCCGTTCGAAAGTATTGTGCGAGAAATGGCGGGAAGTACAGGGTTCCGTTTCCTGGCGTTTGCCTGCAAAATATAAAAAAAAAACATTCCACGAAAAAAAATTATTAAAGGTGGTAGGTGAAAAACAACAAAAGCAGAATATTAAGCGAATTTAAGCACAAAAACAAAACATAAATTATGTTCTCTTGATAAATGAGATAAATGAAAGACTTATTTTGATAAAATAATTATTGAAATTAAGTTGACTGCATTTAGTTTACAAACATAGAGATATTTTGAAAATAACTTTGCCCTTGCAATGTTAATGAAGTTTGTCCTTTCACAAAGTGGAAGAGTTTTAAATTCGAAACTCAATTGGTTACAATTTCACCCACAGATACAACAGTGTAATCCGTGCGAAAATATAACAAGCACGCACAAATAGTTGCGAGAAGCACGCCCAGGTTCACCTCGAGCTGTAGCGCCAACTAAGTAAGTAAGTAAGTAAGTAAGATACAACAGTGTATAGCGTCGCCCGCCGTACTACAATTGTACTTTTGAGTACAAATTTTGGAACTGAGTACCGTACTACTTTTCTGGTGAGACGTACTACTACTTTATTATGATTTTTTTATTCCGACTATTTGTGTATGTTCTTCGAACGTATGTAAAAAGTATTTATTTCTATTTACATCTTACATATTGCCTGTTCTAAGTTATTTGTGTTAATTTTAGGAAAAATTACATTTTTTGAACTCAATATGCCTCTGACGACATTTCAACAACAACAACAGCAAATTAAGTTGCATCTAATTAGTGACTCTTGGATGTATGTAAATACATCTGCTTCGGTTAAAATTATTTTAATCTTTGTACTACTGTTAGTACTATTTGAGTACAATTTTGAATTCGAATGAGTACTTTCTTTCATCGAAATGGGGACAACGCTTTAGTGCGAGTATGAATTTGCGGATTTTTGTAAGAGTGTACACGAACTTCAAGATTAAATAATTTTAAAATGAAACGGGAAGATGAAGGTGTTTTCATTGAAAAGATATAGGGTAAAGACACTAGTGGTCGGCCACTCACTAGTGGTCGGCCACTTTAACCCTTTTGCTCATGTAATATAAATGCCGTTAGGAATTTTCTTAATGTGAAGATGCAGATGCAAGCAGATACATGTCCTACACATCTACTTTCAAATTTGATAATATTACGCAAATACTGCAGCGGTGACGTAAAATAGCGCCCTACGAAATAAGGCCACATTTAAAATGTGACCTTATTACCATGAAAAAATGGAAATAACGCCCGGCAGGTCTTATTTCCAATGTAGCCTGGAAATAAAACCACACTTAAGCATGGAAATAAGACCATATTTATGAAAAAATAAAAACAAAAAATATGGCATTATTTCCACATAAACCTAGATATAAAGCCACATTTTCAAATAATTTCAATGATTAAGAAACGTTTGGTATGAGGTACACACAACCATTTACAGAACATTTCAATATGAAAAAAGCGAGTAATTTTGTATGTTAAGTCTTATATTCTCAAATTAAGAAAAACTAAAATTGTATACGTTTCTTTTCTTAAATTTTCATTTTTCATAATGCGCTAATAAGACAAAAAACCTGTAAAATTCTGTTATACTATTTGAGAAACGTGAAAAATTTTAGTTTTTGAGAATTTATGAAAATAAAACTAAAAAAATCGCGCGATTTTGTTAGTTTTATTTTCTCAAATTCTCAAAAACTAAAATTTTTCACGTTTCTTTTTTTAAATTTTCATCTTTCATAATGTGCTAATAAATAAAACTAGAAACTTATAAAATACTAGTATTTGAGAATTTGAGAAAAGGAAAATAAAATTTTACACCTCATTCGTTTTTTAAGTGGTTTGAAATTGACAAAAATAAAAATCTTCAAGACTTTCCAAAAAAGAAATAAGACCCGGTGGGCCTTATTTCACAGCAGTCATTGTAATAAGACCACATGACTCATGTGGTCTTATTTCCACTTAGAAATGGAAATAGGACCACATGTGGTCTCATTTCATAGGGCGCTATTTCACGTCACCTACTGCAGCTGGTAGATGCACATAAGTCCGTGCACATTTGCGAAAGTGTAAAAATGTGGTGATTGCTTGTTTTTTGTTTTAGTTGTGCGTATTTACAAAAGTATTAATTTATATTATAATTTGTTTGGAAGATAACATTTTTATGAATTTGTATTGTTCTTAAAAGCATAAGGAATGTATTTTGTGGTGCAAAGATTACAAAATAGTAATAATGGGGTGGCCGACCACTAGAATCTCATTTTAATGCGAATTTCAGTCCTCGGCCTGGTATGGCCGAGCACTAAGGAAATGCAGTATATAGCTTAAATTTATCTTTTGACGCACAATATTGAAAGTTTATTAATGAATTGCTCTGATTTCACCGTTAAGCACACAAATGTTTGAGAAATGTTAGTGCTCGGCCAGGTACTAAAGTTGTCGGCGCACTGCCGGCCGACTATTGAAATTGAGCCAAAATACAAGGCAAAATATAGGAAGAAGACTACAAAGAGTCAAAGGGATTATCCAATTTCTTAAATTTTTATACGATTCCTAGACATGAAAGGGGACACAATAGACCTAATTTGGTCGCAGTGCTAGCGGATATCTCTAAGCTCCAGATTCATCATCATCATTATCAGGGAATTCGGTAGCGCCCCTCTTCTCGTCTTCTGGTGTTGACTTGGGACCTGGCAAATAATGTCGCTATAAAAATTGGCAAGTTGGTTCTACAAAGGACTGCTGATCCTTATACATACATATTTACATATTTATTTTAAAGTTTCCAAAAACGTATTTTTCTTGGCCCTTGAATTGTTTGGAAAAGTTTTCTTAAACTTCAAGTTTGACACTCTTAGACTTTTAATCAAATAAAAAGCCAACAAGGTGTGACAACCCGTATGGAATCACAATGAGTGAGTCATATAAATCCGTTAATATGTAGCTTCAATAAGATTTAGGAGTGCTAAAGCACTTAAGCCTATGTGTGTATACGTAAATGTCATCAGATTTCCTTAAGTCAAGTAGCAAGTCTTCTTCGGGACTTTGAATTGAATTGCTTATTCATTCTGCCGTAACCAGTGTTATGATACCTTTTACAGTCTGTAGGTGTTGAAGACATACACATTCAACTTCTAAACGAATCCCATTTGATATGATTAATTCCATTATCCCATCTCTAAGAACTGATTGCTTCCAATAAATCCACTGTCACTTGGAGTCTTTTACACCGCAAGTAGCTCAAAATCCGTATCCTGCAGAGAAAAGATGACATAATCCCACAAATTTCTCATTGCAATGTGATGTCATTTGTAAAATTTCTCTAGCAGATATCCATCCACTTTTCCATTTCCATTTGGTGTACTTTGTATAGGTGCTCCCGTTGTGTTGTTTTATTCTTCGCTTTCCATCCAACTGCACCAGAATGTCACCACGCTGACATGAATGAATGAATGATAATAATAAAACGACAAAAAAAAAAAAAACAAGAATAACCAAGAATAAGGATTCCCTAAGCCCGGCTATATAGCGCATCAGGGACGGGACAAAGAAGATAAAAATGAAATAATAATAACAGGACCACGCCAACAAACAAAAAAACAACTCCCGCCCGACCAACATCTTTTCAGGGATTTATAATACACATTTCATCCCTCAGGGTAGTCGTAGTGTAAGGCAGCCCCACATTGTTTGACAGTTGAGCTTCAGGCACACTCGCGCGAAACTCTGTGTATTCAAACTAGCAAAAGAATAACCAGTAGCAACAAGAAACAAATGATAACACACAAATGTGGAATGAAAAAAGCGCGCACGCACATATACAAATGAATGCTGCATAAATCCACCTATCTAACAGTGCCGGTAAGTGAGCGAGGTTCATCCTTTCGAAGGACCAAACACACTGCTACAGAATGTTAAAGTCTGTCCGCAAAGAGTTATTGCGATCGTAAATAATACGAGCGACATGCTGAACGATAGAAACAGCATCCCTCCATTACTACTGGAGACCGAGTGGCAAAGGATTCCTTTCTCTGTTCAATTGTTGGTTTAGTTCTTTGTGTGTTAGGCGTTTTTTTGTTTGCACTTTAATTTTTGAAAAAGGAATCCTTTGAGGGCAGAGCTTATTCCGTGTTCAGAAACGCTTCGAGTGTATTCGAATAATTGAAAATCCTTTCGGCGATGTGAGATTAAATCGTGTGGTCAGTTTGTGAACTTCCCATTTGGCGGATGATGATTTTAACAGACAGGCAGCTCGCAGCTTAGAGCTCCAGACAAAACTAACCGGAATCGGACATTGGAATTTTAATCAAAGGAGTGGAGGAGTGTGTTTCTATTTTTTTTTATTTTGGGTTTTGTGTTGCCGCTGTTCCGTTTGCAAGGTGTAAGCAGCTCTTTATTTGGCGAAATACACACAGCATACTTATTCAAATTTATCGCAAATCTAAGATAAGACAGAGAATACGTGTAATAAAACTGAGAGCCTTAGCATATTTCGGTGCGGAACGACATGTAATAAACAGACATTGCCGATGCTGTGACCAGTGGACAAATGTATGGAAGGCACGAAGATTATCATCTAAATACTACTACTCATACTATAACAAATCCCAACCACTTTCCCAAGCACTGAAACGAGAATTTGGTGGGCATTCTATGACTGGAAGGTCACGAAAATAGAGAAACATCAAGATGTAGCCGCAGAGCCCAAGCATAGACAGATAGGTTATGCTTATGATCCTTGCAGTCAGAAAAGGAAGAATAACGAAAATTACTGCAATAAAGATGTCCTATACGGTAATGTCTTACTCTGTCCTTTATTTTATTTTCATTTCGGTTGCAACCTACTGCAGATTTAAAGGACTACTGCGGAGCATTGTCTTTATGTGATTATCCTGCTTGTACTCGGAACAGGTGGTAAATTTTCAGTACCTACTGATATACGTAAGGACTAACAAAAGTTCGCTTACTTACTTACTTAGTTGGCGCTACAGCTCGAGGTGAACTGGGGCCTGCTTCTCGCAACCATTTGTGTGTGCGTTTTATATTTTTGCACGAATGGAAGGGATCTACAGTTTTATTGCCGACTCCGAACGGCGAGTTGAGAAGCTCAATCGTGACAAATGATACTCTTTGATGCTTGTCAGACATTCGAAGGAGGTGGCAACCAATGAAAAATACTATTTTTCTTAGGTGTGAGAACCGGCCAGGAGTTGAACCCGGGCAGCATTGCGTGGTAGTCCAACGCACTAACCACCACGGCCACGGCGACCACAAGTTCGCTTAGTAGATTAAATAATAAAAATAATCATAACCTTTTTTTTTATTTTCTCAACAAAACTCCCATTTATTTCAATTCATTTCTTCAGTCGATAGATCCATCTTTCAAAAGAGCTTTCCCAATCCTCTTTTTGGAGCTTTTCAATTCCGACATTGACAGCTTTCCAAATCCTCTTTTTGGAGCTTTTCAATTTCGACATTGACTACATTAATAAATAATCTCTTCATTAGATGTGAAGGTTTTCCCCCTCAAATCTATTTTCGGAAACGGGACTAGAATACTACAGATCCGGAGAATAAGGTGCTGGGCGAATTTTATAGATGCCCGAGCCCGAGAGCGAAAAAAGTTGTTGGTTATTTCAGCAGAGTGCGCAGGAGTAACGTACATAGCAACATCACCAGCATTGTTATCGTCATTATCATTAGCCTCGTTTTAGTATCACCCATGATCCAGAGTGGATCATTGGTGTGTATGCATTAACATAACAATAGAAGATTTTGCTTTTTATTTGGATCTATTTTCGTGGTCCAAAAATGAGTTCGACCATTTCTCACTAGGATGCACTTACGCTTGTGAATTTTGCTTGTCTATGTCTGCGCTAAGAGCTGTGTAATAAAATGGCAATTTCGCACTAAATGTCTGTGTCTGCGCTAAAAGGGTGTGAAATATAATCCAGTTTGTTTTATTATGCTCGTGATCTAATTCGGATCAGATCAGCTTAATAAAACACGGCTATTATTACCATCATCATAGTTCCTACCCAAACACGGGCTGATAACAATACTCCACCAAATCTTTAACTTAGTACCCAAAGTTGGCTTGGCTTGGCTTGGGTATAACGGAATTAGCAATTTCTAACAAAGAATCATGATTTGAAAGAACTCAACCGTTCCCCTCTCTCTACGTGCTATCGAGAGAGGAACAAATAAGAGCTTTATACCTATTATTAATATGTATTATGTTTAGACCTACTTTTAAGTAAGTTTTAAGATGAGAAGTTAGTCGGCGAAAGAAGCTGCAAATAAAAAAATAATTTTCAAAGTAAAGAAGTTTTATTGTGTTTGATGAACCCGATACATATGAAACACAGGCGCATTGTCGTGGTGCAAAAAGCAGCGGTGCAGCTCCTCTTTTTTTCGGTGTCCTAGTAAATTTTGGAAAACTTGTGGTAAGCAAGTTTCAGTATACCAATAAGCAATGACTGTCTGACCAGTTTTAAGCGGGATGACAGCGACCATTTTCGCCCTTGTGAAGTACATCGATATCATACCTATTGTCGCTAACTTTTGTTGTCTGGCCTTTACTGGAGGATTTGCACGTTTAGCCTCAATATCTTGGACTGCTGTTTGGCTTCCGGGTCGTACTTGTAAAACCAAGATTCATCACCTGTAACGATCTTATTGAAGCAGCTTGACTCTCCATTTTCAAAAGTATCCAGGAAATATAGAGCAAATCGAACCCGAGCCTTTTTTTACTCCCCATTCAAAATTTTTGGAACCCATCGAGGTGATTTCTTCGAATATTTCAGGTGATGATTTAAAATTATTTTAACTTTTGAAGTTTTCTACTACATCACATTATATTAAGAAACCATCGAAAGAATACATATGCTTTCAAATGAAACTCAGTTCTTTACTGTCAAAGTTATTTTACTTATTGATCGATGTAGTAGTAGTAAATTGTTTTTTTTATCTTTTTTTTTATAACCACACCACCTGGGTAACCACAGTGTGCTTCGCTACACCCATTGAAAATAGTGTTTATGTCATAAATGTAACGAATTTTTTTCGAGTGACTTTTTGTGAATAGAAATGCTCTGGTGGAGAATTAAATGCCGACAACTCTATTTGGATTTAAGAAAACTGTCCTAAAAACTCAAAAACTTACCATCCGATTGAGCGGAAACTTACAGAATATATTTGTTATGAAGCGAGAAGTGCACGTAAATCAAAAGTTAGCTGTTAGCTGTCACCGCGCATTGCTGTAGTAATAATTTTGGTTTTTGGTTTTCATTGATTTTGGTTTTCATTGCCATCTATCGGAAAACTTGAAAACTTTTGATATACAAATATTTCTCACTTCATAACAAATATATTCTGTAAGTTTCAGCTCAATCGGATGGTTTGAAATTTTGATGTTCCAGCGCCATCTAACGGAAATCTTGAGAACTGTTGATGTACGAACAATTCTCAATTCATTACAAATATATTGTGTAGGTTTCAGCTTAATCGTACGGTGAGTTTAAAAATGTTTGAGTTCCAGCGCCATCTAGCGGAAAACTTGAAATTTTTTGATGTATATATAAACATTTCAAATATCAGAAAAAGTATATAGTGTGAGTTTCAGCTCAATCGGATGGTTAGCTTATGAGTTCTGAGGTATCAAACGAACAGCTCATTTTTATGTATAAAGATTTACAGAACATATAAAAACTTGATAAATGTCGTCTGTTGGTGAGGTTGAGATACATATACAGTGCTGGCAAGCTAATTAGCACACCCCAATGAAAATTTAAACTTATGTTTTTTTCTGCAATTTCTTTTACTTATAAGCGAACAAATGCTTAAGAGTTTAATACGTACATCAATGACAAAACTTAATCGAGAAAAAAATATATCGTTTTGCAATACGATTCCATGTTATATAAGATTTACCGTAAGTGTTTGTGTTTTACTGTGGCATTTTAATTAGCACACCCAAGCATTCAAGTAAGTTTTTACTGAAAAAATTCCAATTCTGTGATCAGAGCTATTTTTTTTCGAATATCCCTTAGTTGTTCATTGTTTTTTTAAGATTTGAGAATAAATATGGGAAAAAAAAGAGTTCAATGAAGGCAGAATGAAATCAGATTCCGAATTTGCAACAAAAAGAGCAGAACACATCCGAAATTGCAAAATTAATCGGCTTTTCACAAAAAAAAAAGTACAGAATGCACTTAAGCATTACCATTAGCGTGGGATTTTTGCAAATCTTGTTTCTGATTCAAAAAAGAAAAAAGACCTAAAAACATGAGAATAGTCCGATAGTCAGACATAGCCTTAGGCACCCCTTTGCCTCTTCAATGGAAATAAGAGCTCAAATGCACCAAAATTGCTGTGTGAATATATCAGCTAGGATTGTTAGAGCTCGGCTTTTGCAAAATAATTTTCGAAGATTCCAGAGTCTCAAGAAACCGAAGGTTTCATAGTCTAATCGAAGACAACGGCTGGATTTCGGAAAATGCCATATCTTCAATAGTCAGTTTCTCTGGAATTCCGTCATCTGGAGTGATGAATCCAAATTTAATATGTATGTATGGCAGAACCTACGTACGACATCCTCACAACAAGGATTTGGACCCAAAGTACACTACGAAGTCGGTTAAGTATGGAGGTGGCAGCGTGATGTTATGGTGCTGCTTTACCGCGAATACTGTTGGGCCAATAGTCCAAGTTAAACGAAAAATGGATGGGCTTATGTGTTAGTATATTACATACAGTGTTGCCGCTGAGAAAATATGAAAAAACAGGAGATCTTCTGTTGGACTTACTAAAGTAACAGGAGATTTAAAATTTCGTCCAAAAACCTATAAAATACGGTGTTTTTTAGTGAAATGTCTATTGCATTAGGAAAACGTTTTTTGGCACTTCATAACTTGCTGACTTAATTTTATTGATATGTCGTTTCCCTTCAGCATGTCGTATAATAGTCCACTTTTGTCGGGTTCATAGAAAAAATGTTTGTTCCGTCGCAAACAACGCATTTGCATTCCATAAAATTGTCTGGATTTTCACTGAGCCACCTCTTTAACCTTCTGTTCATATAATACTTTGCCTTTTTCCTTGAATTTAACTAGGAAAGGAATTAGATACAAAGTACGTAAACAATAAATACATAATACATATAACCTAGAATCACGAAAATTAGGAACGTCGAACTGTCTGTCTCTCGTTCTTGCAAATTTCAACATTCAGAACATTCAACTTTCATCTATGTTCCTTTTCTTTCCAATATTTTACTTTTTGCATTAAAATAAGAAAATGCAAATAATTCAAAACAAACGGAACACTTTTTACCCGCACAAATTTGTTGAGCAAGAATTCGTAAGATCTTTTAGTGAGGGGACATTTTTACTCTCTCGTTGCCCCTCTCTTTTCCTACTTTTTTGTGTAAAGGAACGCGGTTGGTCTAGAATTCGTACAAATGCGTACGATTCAGTAGCAATTTTTAAGTAAAGGAACAGGCTTTTTATTTTATTCAAATTGTGAAATAAATGTCAATGTCAATGTCACTAGGTCCGTTCGGGTACTTTTGCATCAGATATGTGTTTTATGTCAAATATCGAAGAGTGAATGTGAAATTCTCTCAAAGATAGGAAAATTACGGAAAAGGAAACGAACGCGTTGAACAACAAAAAATGCAAAATGTATGTGATTTCACAGTTTTCATGTAATCTGCCCAAATAAATTTCTTGTGCCACAATTCGAAGCATGGTGAGATGTATTACTCTTTCCTGGATACTCTCTTTTACGAAAAACTACATTTTTGCGTTAAGCGAACGGGTTTTAGTAACTTTTCATACATAGATTTTCGTAGTTTTGGGAGCGTACGCGAATGGTCCTACTCACATAGACTTATAGTTGCTTATTTGTTGCTTTTTTTTCATATTAGCCTTCCATTTCGAATTCTGTTTTCAATGAAAAAAGTAAGAAAAAAAAGTAAAATAACAGGAGAAACGGTCCAAAAATTGTCTGGGAACAGGAAACAGTAGATTTCACTTTTTCGGAGCAAAATAACAGTAGACTCCTGTTATAACAGGAGAAACGGCAACAGTGATTACATAGAGTCAACATTGAATTTACCCGCGTGTTTTATTTATTTTCACCCAACATTATGTACCAGAGCATATTGGCCAACAATTTGGTACATTTCTATGATGATTTTCCACTTGCAACACATCGGCAAATTGTGTTTCAGCAAGACAATGATCCATGCCATACAGTTAAGGAGTGGTTTGTTGCAAACGATATTACCGTTCTGACTTGGTCCCACAAAGCCCGGATATCAAATCCATAGAAAATGTATGGGTCATCTTCAAACGACATGTAATAGCATTAAAATCAACAACGGCAAACGCGTTATGGGCCACTTTTCGGGAAGAATGGTACAAAATTCCTCCTGAAGTCTGTGCTGACCTAATGACGTCATTAAGCAGGAGATATGCTGCCGTTATTGTTCAGAAAGGATACCCAATCGAATATTAAGTAAATCTGAATAGCCCACATTTAAATTACTTCTAAGATGTTCTAACTATTTTTCAGACTCTCTAAGTATCATTTTAGAGAGCAGCTGCCTCACATAGTAACACGTCCATAAAGCATGGATCTTGATCATTGTCTTTTTTTTCTCGAAATTATAGTTACATTTTTTATTTTTGTTTTTTATTTTTCGTAAAATATAATAACGTGTTCAAATAAAACTAAATATTTGTATTTGGAATGCGTTAATGAACTTTTTTAATGCATTTTATCGGCAGAAAGAAAAATTTCAATGGGTGTGCTAATTAGTTTGCCACCCCTGTATAACAACTAAATATAGAGCTAATGAGATTTTACGAGTTGTACTACTCTATTAAGCTTTTTCGGTAGCAGAACGCTTATTTTATGTATTTGTGTCGTGTTTCCCAGCAGCTTTCCATTTCTCCGTTCAGAATGTCAATAGTTTCGTCCTCTTGCAGTACCTGCTTTCCGAAGAACTTTTGCCGAATTTCTTCCTCTCGTTGATTGAATAGGGTACAATCTCTACGCCCTCCCTCCCGTTAACTATTTGCATTTAACCCTATTAAAACAGCTCGAGCTTTAAAAGTCCACACAATAAGTTGCACTTGGAGTACGTTCCCAACTGTTGTATACGTAATACAATATTTAGTAACGTATCACAAATTATCTCTGCTTTGTCATCAACTCATTTTTTTTCAAAGTCCTCCATTACGGCGCTAAATTTTTTAATTGAATTGAGTGAAATAAAAGTACCTACCTACATACATTTAAGTACCTACCTACATTTTAAGAGGTTGAGAACTTTTTTTAAAAAAAAAACACAAAAAATTCGAAAAAATGAATGAAATATTTATTTGAATCGATAGTTTGAACCTTGCAATTTAATGTTTAAAGATAATTTCATGCAAATGTTGACCGCGGCTGCGTCTCAGGTAGCCCATCCGCTGAGTCCAATTTTGGCATACTCTTTCACACATATCGGCCGGTATCTCACGAATGAATGCATGGATGTTGGCTTCCAGTGCGTCAATCGAAGCGGGCTTGTCCCTATAGACATTAGCCTTGACATACCCCCACAAAAAATAATCTAATGGTGTCAAATCGCACGATCTAGGCGGCCAATTGACCGGCCCGAAACGTGAAATTAACTGTTCACCAAACTCGCCTCGCAATTGCGCCATTGTTTCGCGTGCTGTGTGGCATGTGGCACCGTCTTGTTGAAACCACATATCATGCAAGTCAAGAACTTCCATTTCGGGCAAAAAAAAGTTTGTTATCATCGGCCTAACTGCTGGGAACGGCGCCGAATCGACATTTCGCGGTCTTCTGTCACACTAGCTGATACGGCCGCAATATTTTCTTCACTACGCACAGTACGTAAACGTGTTGGTGGTTTAATGTCCAACAAAGTAAATTTGGTGCGAAATTTGGTCACAATCTTCCGAATAGACTGCTCAGAAGGTCGAGAATGCCGATCATAAAATGGAAGCAGCGCGCGATGAACATTTCGAACCGAGCACGAATTTTGATAGTAAAATTCAATAATTTGCAAGCGTTGTTCATTTGTAAGACGATCCATGGTTAAATTGCAAACCAAACTGAAGCTGTTTGACAGTGACACAAGGTACTAAACACACGTCAGCTGTCAAAACCAGTGTTGCCAAAACCAAACCAGCTAAAAAATCACCCTTTACATATCTATAAACTAAAAAATTGAATATCTGAAGTTGGTCAGTTCTTTCTGAATTTCTTGTACATGTAGACAGTCAATCAACAATTTTAACTGGCTTGCATATTTCTAGGCAATATATCAGATAGGCAGTTTTTACAGAATTTTCTACTTGATTTTTTATTACACTCACCAATAATATAACAGAACATTTTTTGAAATTTATCAGTTTTGTTTGTAAGCCGACGATATACAGAATTAAACTTATGAGAAAAACATAAATAAATACCTATTCCAAAGAAAATGTTTTTTTCTGTTTTGTTTTACATGGTGTTTGTCTAATGTACTGTTATTTTCGATGATTAGTAGAGCATGTGGAGCATTTTGGCTATTTCAGCCTAGAATTCAATTTTTGAGGCTCGTACTGTTCTTCTACTCCCCTCCATTGTACGTGTACCCGAGTACGTTTAAAAAAAAATTAATAAATAAATTAAACAAAATTAAAAAGCAAAAAAAGTTACAGCTCACATTCGTACAGTCAAACACTTACCGTAAACCAGGAACCGGTGTCGCCATCGAACCATCCTTCAGAACCCATGTCACAATAGGTGGTGGATTGCCATGTGCCGAGCATGAAACCTGAGTTCCGGTATCGTTGCTAAATAGAAGACGTGGTGGTGGCTCCTGGATGAAAGTTGGTACCCGTAATCCGTTTGTGGCTTTGCCCTGTGGCGTAATTACTCCCAAGATAAATACAAGTTGGAGCACAACAGCAGCAGCAGCATCTGTCGGGTCGGGTGTAAAAAGGTAAATTGCTATATTTAAGACATACAAAATGGTGCAAGGGAAAGGATTGAGTGCGTGGGTGGTGTGTAAGCTGGGTGATTAAGGGTTTGACGGAAACACACCAGTACGCCGCCGGTTGCACATTTTATTACTGGGGAAACTCATGTTTGCTGTGTTTGCTGCCTGCTGCCATGCTATGTTATGGAACCGGAGCTGGAGAACTCTTATGTTCGACTCTAATAATGTGGTAATAAGCAGGCATTAGTGTAAGTGCGCTCACAAATTGCATAATAGACCACAATTACACTGCGGAGACTAATTAGTAGAGGTTCAAATTTGTGGTGAAATTAAAACAACATACAAGGGTGCTCCGAAGGACAAAATGTGGGGTTGCAAGTGTACGAGTATGTCTTATGTGTATGCTTGGTTAGACTTACCTCTCGTCAAGATCACAATCACAGTTGAAATCATTGCTATACATTAGCAATGTGGTTTTTGTAGTTTGGTCCAAAAGAGGCAGTGCAGATGTGGACAGGAGGTAAGATTCAAGTTGGTTGTATTATTTATCTGCAATAGATAAAAATAATTATTGTGTTAAAAAAGTGTGTAAACTTGTGCGTCAAAGAGAAACGAAAATGTGAGGGTATTTTCGATCAAATGAAATTGGCAACGTGCTCAGGGAAATTAAACGGAATATACAGTTCTGTGTTTAAAATTAAGACCAGTAGTTTAAGTTTTCAAACTTAAAAAAGTAATTAGATTGTAGACTGACAACAGTGCGATTGACTTGATTAGAGTCCAGAGATGTGATCCGGTATGAAACGTATTGTTTAGTTTCGGATCGGTACGAAACTAAACTCATTTGTGCGCGCACAGTTTCATACCAGTCTGGTCCGAAACTGTCTGTTACAATTCGTACCATTTCGTGAACTGCTTGTATGTAGTTAAGTTTCAGATCGTACTTTTTCTGTAGTTTCGTACCGATTTTCGTACCGGAATGAAATTAAAATTTTGTATGTTTGTTTTTATTTATTAGTATTTGCACAGGAGCAATGATCTGGCACCTGTAAGGAATAGAGTTAAGGCGACATCTCCCATCTCCGCTGGTCGGGATGGCACCGTGTTAACTGAATACTAAAGGCACAGAAGAAGAAGAAATATTATGAACAAAACATGAATAATAGAAATAAAGGACATGAAATCCATTTTCAGTTAAATAATCTATTACATTTTACTAGTAAAATGTCAATCACTATTTCAGATGTTAGATTAGAGCGCAGAATGGAAAGTGTCTGTCTTAAGTATGGAAACAGGCGCTCAACGCTTATTTATGTAGTTGGCAAAGCTAGCACTGTTGCTGCAAGCTCATAAAGTTGTGGATGATCTTGCTCTCGATCTCGCCAAAAATGTAACACATTGAAAGTCTTTCGGGCTGATGAATTTATCCGCAGTGTGTTCCGATGAAAATCTTGTAGGAGGAGCATAATATTTCTTTCTTGTGCGGTCACTCCGCTCGCAATTTCCCGACTTCGTAAAAGGGCATGAAATCAAGATCATCTTCCTCACCATTGCTGGCAAAAGGCTAGTAATTTTTAAGCTTAACTTCAATAAAGCAATGCAATAAACATTAAACTTTATTGTTGTTGAACAGTTACCTCAAACGCATTACAATAAGAAGCAAAACGTGGAACTTACCTTCAATATTACAAAACAGTTTCCTATAGTGCACTTCGAAGTATTTGTTTCTGATGCATTATAAAGAAACTATTTTCGAATAAAATTGAGCGGAGATCGCCCACCACTTCGCTTACCACCAGACATGATGACCAACTGCAATAGATTACTCACTACATAATAAACAAATATGCAGAAAATTGTTGACACAGTTGATAAAAGAAAAAATGGTTACTCTTACTGTAAGAATTTGTTGTCAATAACATTAGACGTGCTTTTTTTTCAAATCTATATAAACAAATAGCTTTCAAAGTAAAATACAAGAATTGTTGTACTTAACATGGTAAACATGTTGCGGAAACATGTTTAGTCTACATAAATTTGAAAACAAAAAACACGCCTATTGTTTATGTCGGCATTGTCTTGTGCGCGGTTAATATAAATGCATATGAGTTTCGTGATTCAATCATATCGTGAACCGAAACTAAACTTCACAGCATTAGTTTCGTACTGAGCAGTTTCGTACCATATAATTTCGTACTGCAGTTTAGTGCCTGAGTTTCGTACCGGTTTCGTACCAGTTTCGGATCAAGGTTTCGTGATCCGAAACTGTTTTGAATCGTACCAAATAGTACAATTTCGTATCGGATCACATCTCTGGATTAGACACATTTAAAGTATTTCCGTTAATCTTGATTTTTTCCCCTTATTTGCATCAATGAGCAAAAAATTACATTTAGCAGAAAGATTATTTATTACTCTATAAAATAAACATAAAAACATTTTTTGTGAGAGACACCTAACGGTACTTTTGTTCTCTTTTCTCTCCAACATGTCAAAACAGCAGCATTTTTTTGGTTCACTTGATTAGACGCATGGGTAAATTTAGTTAATAGACAAAGAGTGATCGAACAAACTGCAGTGAAATATTAATTTGTGATTAAAGGAAGTGCTTGTCTTATAATTAAGAAAGAAATGGGCAAAAAATACCGTTAACCTTAGAGGAAAGAGGTTTTTCAAACCGGGAAATTGCCCGCAAAATAGTTTTTGAATTCTTTCGATGATAAACTTTTGATTTTAAGTAGGTCTAATAATCCTCGATAGGGTTTAAGTCTGGAGAATTGCCGGTCAAGGAAGAATGCTAACATTTCTTGAATTTATTATATTAAAAAGTGCGCCGTCCTGCATTAAAGTGTAGTCTGTTGGAGGAGACGGTATACTTTGCAAATAAGGCAAACAAAAAAAAAACCGTATTGAGTGAGTAACTCGTACGCACTGGTTGTAGTTCATTATTTTGTACCACACTTTGCAAAAAAGATTAAACCCATGGTAGTGTTCATAATTTTTTGGCGGGTACTGTATGCATGAAAAAAAAAATCACAGCTTTCGTTCCATCTTTTTAGATACTCCAATTAGTGGATTTATGCTATAGCCTAATTATAACAATAGATTAATCTCTACATTGCGTCCAATACATAAGTACTCCACCTCGACTAGAACCTAGAACTATTAGATCGGGTTCGTTAAATTGGCTACGCATAAACTCGAGGCCCCTCTTGGTACGTCAACATCAATAAAAAAAAAACTGCCCGTTATTGAGCTACTTACCTACATTGCAAGTAATTTGTATCAAGAAGAACAAAACGTGTACTCTTGTCATGCCATAGCAATTACCTTGCTGGCTATTTTCGAAAATTGACCGATTAAACTGATAACCTTTATCCAATGGATTGCATGACTTTGTAAATTATGATTTATTTCTCGAATAAGATAATACAAGCATTTCATGGCATACCCATGATGTTTGATACAGTGTTTCAGTCAACTGATTTCCATTCACGAAAATAAGCGCAAGATAGAGCTGCTGCCGTTTGGATATTAACTAGAAAGAAGAAAGCCAGCGTCTCTCAAGTATTTTTGGATAAAATATCAATTACCTTTGTACCGTTGCCGTTGTCAAGTGCTTTATCAATGGCTTTGAATTTGAGTTCGGCGCTTTGGTGTTTCCTCTTATTTGAAACACTAGTTCTTGTGATATGCGTAGCTTCTGAATCATCAGAATTGGTAAGTTTTTGAAATGTATTGTATTGTTTTTAAAATAACTTTTCTTTACTAGGAAAATTCATCAAGCCTAGAGGATTCATTTTCTTCTGAATCAGAGGAGGAATCTGAAGAAGAATCAGAAAAGGATTTTAAAGAATCGAATGAGATAGCAAGAGAACGACGTTCTGTAACAGAGGACGCATCGGTCGATTCAGATGAACGGGGCGTTGTGGAAGACATTGCAACTATAAGAAAAATTGTACAATTTCTCCAAACCATTGGCCAGAGAATAATTCCCATTATAATGCAGGTAACTGGTGGTATCTGAAGGAAATTATTAAAAGATATATGTTTGGAAAAAACACTGACTAATCTCTAAGGAGTGATGATCAAATAAAGTTTATAATGGCCCAAGTATCTGTGCTGGTATTTTTGTATCTAATTTCGTTATCATAAGGGTGCATCAATTTTTACTTACATACTCCCAAAGAGCGTAAAATGTTTTGCTAAGTTATTTACCATATTAAATTATTGAGCCCAATGCGATATAACAACGAAGGATGCAGATAACAGGCAGTGCTGCCACTAAAACAAAAAATTGCCGTAGCAAAACTCAATAAGTCCAAAATATGCATTTTTTAATTCTTCATTATAAATAATACAAATAAACAGCTTTGGAAGGACTAGTATAGTTGGTATAATAAAACTTATTACCTATTAAAAAATCTAAACAACACAAAAATAGCATAAAAACTTCATTCGAAATGCGCTTTGCATATAAGCATAGCCATCATATGACCAGATATTCTCAATTGAACTGAGGTCTGGGCTGTAGGGAGGCCATCTTAGCACATCAATATTGTTTTCTTCGAAGTACTTGTTAACCTAATAATTAAAAAAAAATAATACTTATATAGTTTTTAGTCATGGATTTTTGTAGCTTATTTTTAAAATTAATCTGTTATTTGAAAAACAAAAACAAGTTCATATTTACTATTTTGGATGTATGGCAAAGTGCATTGTCCAGTTGAAAAACCTGTAGATGTCACCTGAAAGCTCTAGCACGGAGGGTCCTTAGGCCCTTAGGACCCATAGATAAACTGCTTCAGTGACTTTCGATTCTAAAGAGGCTTCCTTCTCCTTCTCCAGAGAAGCATCCCCAGACCATCACACCTCCGGTACTGAGGACATCCGTAAGAGGCATTCAGAGCTCAGTCTTTCCTTTGGTTCTCTTGGCACAAGAATCCTCACATCTCCAACATGCAGCTTAAACTTGGATTTGTCGGAAAAGATAACATTGTTCCACATATCTTAAGTCCAATTTTAGATGATCTGAGTCCAAAGTAATACTTTTTCTCTGACTCTTATTGGAAAATCCGGCTTCAGTACTGGCTTGAGTGCAGTCGACCTTTTACGAGCCTTTTCCTCACTGAGCGTGCTTAATTTTTTTTTTGTTTAGCTCGAAATAGATCATTTTAGAGATATCCACTGAAGTCTTGAACCGATGCCGACGGTTTTGGAGCACAAATTCGGTTTGGAGCACCATCTTTCACTAGGGTCGTCTTTTTTGGCTTCTCTGAGCCTTTCCTCCTGCTGGTAGTTACGGTCACACGATATTTTTTCACATTTCATGCTACAGTTCGTTGAACAACATTAAATCCTTCAGAAATTTGACGGATTATCGAATTAAGACGTGACAGACACAAAATATTAGATATGCACTGCACTCCGAACTGTTTTACCCATTTTTTTTGTTTTTCAATTACTTTAGTTCATCACCTCTCATTCTTGGAACAGTAACATAAGTTGATGTCGTGGAAGTGAATAGGGGTGAGTTCATAATTGTAAAAAAAAAATGTGTTCCCAAATGTAGAAAAACTGCATTACCATTGCAGAGATATTTCGGTAGCATTTGTGTTCATAAATGTCAAATTACCGCTTCTGTTGTTCAAATTTGCAGCTTATTTTATTTTGCTGCACGGTTGCAACATGATTGTTACAGAAGTTGCGTTCACAGATTTTGTTGCGGTTTTACAGCAAAATATTTACAATATATGAACTCACCCTAGTTTAAAAATATGTTCGTTTAATTTTTATTTATTTGTGATTGTGAATGTGAGAGTTATAAAATTCCAAATTCTTTTTGATATTTCTTCTTCTTTCTTTAGGTGGCGCTTTAGCTCGGGGTGAACCTGGGCCTGCTTCTCGCAACCATTTGTGTATACTTAGTTGGCGCTACAGCTCGAGGTGAACCTAGGCCTGCTTCTCGCAACCATTTGTGTATGCGTGTTATATTTTTGCACGAATAGAAGGGCCCTACAGTTTTTTGCCGATTCCGAACGGCGAGTTGAGAAGCTCAATCGTGACAAATGATACTCTTTGATGCTTGTCAGACATTTGAAAGAGGTGGCAACCGTGAAAAACTTTTTTAGGTGTTGCACCCGGGCTGGGATTGAACCCGAGCACCATGCGTAGTAGTCCAACGCACTAACCACCACGGCCTTTAAATTAATGCAGCCGAATATAAATCTACAGTCTCATTACTCTTTTAAGTTCGAAAAAGAAATAAAAATATGAAGGTTGAAACTTGAAAGTCAATAATTTTTGAAATTATCTGATTGGTAATTTTAATTTTTTTCACATAACTATAAAACAATTGGGGGTATTTGGGGAGAGTGCGGAGCAGCGCAGCGTAGCAAGTTTGATTTTTTTGGAAATCCCATAGCAGTGTTGCTACGATCGTAACAAAGTGGCAGCGCTGATCACAGGAGTAAAACCTTTTTGAGTAATTCCAGAGTACACATGAAAGGAAATCATTAACACAGGTGGGGGGTAGGTAGGTAGATTTGTGTAAGGGAAGGGTTTTTGAGTGGGGGGTGGAGAATGAAAGGGTAAATAGGAATATGTGGATTCAAGAAAAACGCTCTGTATGTCTTGTGCCAAGAAATCGATGGATCTAAGCGATGTCAGCCCAGCTAGGATTTGTCTTCCCACGTATTTTTGCCTTATTAAGCATAAAGCAGGACAATCGCAAGGGAAGTGTTTAATACTTTCGTCCTCTTCTTCGCAACCCGGGCAGATGCTATGTTGTTATGTCTGTTTGCATGTCTATTCAAGTTGATGTGTCCCTTATCTATAGGCCAATCATCAGTTTTATTTGTGTTCTACCCATATTTAGTACTTTCCTTGCTCGTTGTTGGTTCGGATTTTCTATCATGGCTTTGGCATTCTTGCAAGTTTGGATTTGACTCCACATAAGCGAATGGCATTTTGCAAAAGACGGTTTTCACTGATTGTATCGCCGTGACTATTGTGGTCAGTGGCGTACGCAGGATTTTTTTTGGGGGGCGGGCTTAGCCTTCATTTTAATGAGCTGTTTTGGGTTTTCACTATGACTCGGTTTTAATGATTTACCTGTGCCATATTTCTTTTAACAGACAAAATATAAGACGTTTTGATTGTTTTGTTTTTTTAACCTAAATTGAATAAGCCTTATTTTTGCAACGTTAGGTACAGGAAAGAAAATTTCAGTTAGTGAAAAAACTGAAATAAAAAAAGTAAATATTCGGCGTCAGCAGTCCCATATAGGAACCAAGTCTACCTTCTAACAGTCAGCCATATTTGTGTTCGTGTTATATTTCTGCTCGAATGGAAGGGACCTACAGTTTTTTGTCATCTCCAAACGGCGAGTAGCTTCTCACGATAAATGATTCTCTTGAATGCTTGCCAGACATTCGGAAGCGGTGGGCACCGTGGAAAAACGTTTAAGTGTTTTCAGGAATCGAACACAGACAGCAGAGCCCTCAGTAGTCTGATGCACTAGCCACTGAGCCACAGCCGGGTCGGCGCCCAGTTAGTAAAAACCCATAATTATAGAGAAAAATGTTCGCAATAAGGAAAGGCTAGCTGAGGTTATGGAAAAAAAATACCTTTCCCTGTAGCTTTCTTAATTTTCCAAGACAATGCATTGAACCGAGGACGCCGATTCACGATGCGGTTTATTAACTCGAAAGTCTCTTCATCCTTCTTTCTCGACACTTTTCTACAAAATAAACCACTTCGTTGAAGATTGCAGCAAGAAACAGTCAAAGCATTTGCTAGGGTAGGTAGGTAGAAGTGGTGGTTTCGATGGAAGAAAACCCAAACATTTGCTAAATTCATGAAATATTTTCTTCACAAAATAGTGAAGAAATCTTTATGCAATGGACACTTACCAAATTATTTTCCAATTGAAAAGAAAGCAAACAACTTCAAATTACGTTAACACACTCACAGACGGTATGCAATGTAACTGAGACGCAAAATTCCGAGTCATTATTGATATAAAAAAATTAAAAACATTGCAAAGGTTCGTGGGCTTTTTGAGGCCCAGTCACCTAGTTTAGCGCTTCGGCTGCCAAAATAAATTTATAGTTAGACTTACTGGATACAAGTTGCATAGAGTCGTCTTCATTCGACTCAGAATAGTTAAGGCGAGGAAGTCATGGAATCTTACGACGAAATTTCGAATAGTTTTCTTTTTATCCATAAACAAAGTCAAAATGGGCCACAAGAAGCCCAGTCATCCATCCTAGGGTTAAGCGTGGCCTGACTATCCGAGCAGATCTGTATGCACGCAAATGTGTCTGGTGTTGGCGTCTACGAGTTCGTCAACGCCCCTGTGTATTGCAAATACTACATGAATGGATAGGTTTATCCGAGAATCCAGACAGTGTACACCAGCTCCGGCTCAATTTGGGTTCTAAACCGTCCTTTCATCTGATCTCAAAAAATAAGTGTTTTCTCTTCATTGCCATAAAGTTGGCATGCATGGTATTAACTGAGTTGGTGATAATGAAACTAGATTTAAATGTTTTTGATCTATGTATTAGACTCAATTTGCATTGGAATATGCATATGCTACTTATCCAAAACAGTTTGCATGCAGGCTTGCTCGGATTCTGTTTTTTTTTCGGTAGTTTCCGAAGCAAAGAGTCCAAATGCCGTTCACCAAATACTTGTTCAGGATTTCTTATTCCCAACTTGACTTGTTTTGACTTGATGTATATTATGTATGTATGTATTCCTGAGTATATCGATTTCTTTCTTAAAGTAAGTAAGTACTCGTACCTTCCCTTCAACTGAGGTATGAGCTACCTGTTCCGAATTAACTTGCAACAGAATCAATTGAGCATGACCTTAATACTTAAGGCACTTTGAATTTTAAAAGCAAATAAACACTGAACATCCATCTAATCACGCACAATCCATCAGCAGGAAATATGCTAACAAACTCATTGAATTGAAACGAAAACCAAAAACGGTTCCGAAGCTCTTTCGAGTATGGAAAGAAAAGTCAAAGTAAATGTAAATTGCATTTAGGTATCAGGTGTCTAAGTTGTTGGCCTTCGTTTTTGTTTCAAACTCCATTCACTCCAGCATTTACACATACAACTGGTAGCACATCCTTGATCCTTATATATGCGCTTCCTTCCACAATAGAGACGTTGTGTGTGTTTGTTACCCGCACACAAAGCCCATGGTGATGTGGCGGAAAACTGGAAGAATGCTAGAGAAAGTGAACGAAACTATGCCAAGGAGAAACTTTCTCCATTCAAAGGAATTTGTTCATAATAAATTATAGCCCACCCGCTCCGCTTCACCACATTAATTCCCAAATCGATTTAGATGCGAACCAGTCTCCCTCTACCCATCCTCATCTCTAGTGTAACATATCAGTGACATCTTCATTGTACCGATGGAAGCATTTTTTTTTCTTTTCACCCTTAAAATGTTGCTACCAAAGCCGCCTTGCCACCTGGCACAATATCCTACGTCCGAAGAGGGATGGAAAATGAAACGCAGAGCAGACTCACTTGTGTGAACAAATTCCTGGGTTTACATTCTAATTCAACACCTCGGTGTGTTGCAAATGGAAAAAGTTGAGTGCAATACAAACAGCAAACAGCAAACAGCAAACACATAAAGCAGCGACACTCCCACACCCACACCCACCCATGCCCCCGGGGGTGGCTGGAGTGAAAAAGAAAACTGCAAACAAGTAAACAACTCCAGTAGTTATGTAGATGCACCAGGAGCTGGGAGCAGGACGCGTTATGCTTTTGAAGTGTCGCCTGTCAAATTCAAAATTCATAAGCGATTTCAATGCAACGGACCCTCTCATAGATGTCGTATCTGTAGAGCGGATAAGAAAAAACGACTGAACGGCGACAACAAAGGCAGCAAACGGCAGCTCATTAAAATCTTGCATCCGATTTGAGGCTGCAGAGCGAGAAACCCCCAAAGCCTAAGTAAACAGAAGCGACTTTCTAGGATTTCAAACGCCTTTCCCAGACTGAAGAATAATATTTGGTGATACTTTGGCATGTACGTCGAAGTTTATGACTTCCGCCTGCGAAATGTGAGGAGAGGTGTAGGATGAGGATGCTTTATGCTCGTTGGGGTGTGTGGTGTGCCGTGGCATGGCATTTCTCGTCATGGGAATCGGGAGCAAAGTGTTAACTTTTTGTGTTGAAAATTGAAAATTACAAAATGCCTTCACCATGAACTTTGCTAAGACGCGCCGTGCATTCTGCTCTTGCCACTCCGTTGGAGTCCTTGTATATTAGGAGAATAACCTCCTGGCCACGATGATGATGATGATGATGATGATTATCTCTGGTATTAGGATAAAGGATTTTCGCGTTAAGCATAATGCTTTGTGCTGCAAGGAGCTGAGATGGGATTATGTACGATGGCAGAATGTTCGTAGCTCCATTTTCGGATTACCTAGTTGCGGGATTGATGCCAGTCGACTTGAGGTGTACACTTGAAATGGCATGCTAGGTGCAATTTGTTTAGAAGTTCATTACGAGGTAAGAGTATACATACATATGTATGCTTTCGCATTTCTTGTACACAGGGTGGTTCATTAGTTGATTAGTTTGAGTTATGAGTTCAAAGCATCGCTATCGATTGGAATGGTGCAAATGCTCTTAATTTATGGCGAATTCCAATAGTTTTGAATTTATTTCTTTATTAAATTAAATTTGTAACAATGTATGCAATGTTTTATGGAAGGTTAATGTTTGCAGCTTATCAAATGGGAACTTGGCATGCATTAGTAAATCAGTGTCACTTATGGGGATTTGGATTTGTTCACAAACCACCCACTCATGTGACAGCACATGACATCCTATATGAGACGGATAGACTATGTTTAATTTACTTGATATCGAGTTTATACTTTAAAGGACCTATGTGTTTATTTTAGCTCTATACTTGTTTGCACAAAACATATAAAACACATTGTGAATAATTTAAACTCAATGTTAGGTTTTGTTAAAAGATGGCGTAAGGAATTTAGAAGTCCTCTCTGACTTTTTAACAGTCTTGTTCGCTCTCATTGCGAATATACCTACTTCGCAATTATGGATACCTTATGGTGATGATGATCACTAATTAGAAACAGTGATCGAATATTGATGTAATTGTGAAATTTTACGGTAAATCTTTACAATTTCAATTATTTTCTGTCATCATACATACATATATTACCTTCACGAGTTAGTATAAATAAATAAGAAAAATCAAGAGTTGCACACCAGGGATGAGAAGGCTTATCTTGCAGAGTTTCTGCCGGGAAAGAAGATCATTGAATGCAACTGGAAAGGATCTGCTGTGCTCCAAAGAGATGGTTTACGGTGCTATAATGGTGTATACTGAGTCTGGCATCATAGGAAACCCCAAAAATCAACAATTAAATAGGACAAACTTACTTGTCACCAGAGAAAGGCCAATCCTTTTTCACTGGCAAGGATATTTACTCTGTCATGTCGACCCATTTATGTAAGTGCACACATTACTGCAAAGACTATAAGCAGGTTTGTGGGGGTCCATTACTCATAAAAATAAAATAAAACATCAGTTGCAGTTTTTAGAACTATAGTGATAATCGAGGTTTAAAATATTCTGATCCGATGGAGAAAAATATGGGAGATGCGAAATTAATAAAAAAACTCGACCACACAATACCAATACCACCATCAAAGCAATTGGTGGTAGAAATGTTGTGTAAAATACAATAGAGCCATAATGCTGCTAGTCACTTAACAGTATCGTTTATATTTTAGCAGGCAAATGATTCTAAGCACTCTTCACGCGTCCTGAAGTGTTAGTTTGAGGAGCAGTAAATGAGTGGTTTGGAGTGGAGAGCGCAAAGTTCTGACCTAGCTTAATTCATTGAGAATCTGTGGGCTGATGTTAAAAGAACTTTCGGGACAAAAAGGTCAACAATCTTGGCGGAACTCTTTAAAACTATTGTGAAAGTATAAAAGAGTATCCTCTTAAAATGATGCCAGACTTGGTGGCTAGTTTCTCGAAACTCTGTTCAGCTGTTTCGTTGAATGAAAGCTACCCCACCAAGCACTAGATCTTCTAATAAAATAAAAAGATATAGATATATATTTATCCCCCTTACCCTTACACTCAAGACACTGTGATCGTGAAATAGCCGGCTAACCAATTACTTTAAAGAAATCGATAATAAACAAAAATGTTTTAAGTAGCGCCACCTACCCTTCAAAACTCAAAGTTTCAACACACATATTGCATTGAATCCACTTTTGAGCACTGATGGCACTGTTCATTCATCGAGCACCGGCAGCGAGTGACATTTTTCAGAAGAAAGGGACAGAGATACTGCGTCCTATTCTTCGAACTTAATGACAATGTTTGTATTGTAAGCAACACGATCTTGATCCTTTTAACCTGCCTCCATATATGCATCCGATAAAATGCTTGCAAATGCAACCATTGGCTTAAAGATGATCTTAGGTCTGATTGATGTACCTGACTTACTATCCTGTTTACGATTAAACTTTTGTGAAGGATCGCATTACCTGCGTAGATTAGAATCACTGCATGTTTCTCATCATAGAACAAATTAAGGGACGCATGAGCCAAATAACCGCATGAGTAAACTCTATAATTTAAATGATAACTTTCTTGATTTTATTCTTCAAGGTAACACTAAACAATGTATTCCGTAGCGCAGTCCCACATAAAAACTAATAGTGTATATATAGTGTTGCACTGTAGCCTAATCACTAACAGCAGCACTAAATGATGAGCCTGGCAACTCTCTGCTGGTGGTAGTTGCTTGTTCTAAGCATACCACGACACAGATCTGAGAGTGATTTAAAAGAAATATGCTAATATTCGCTTTTTTAATTCAAGTGACATTAGACTTTGAGTTAAAGGACTTTGTCTACTTCGGTTCTGCTATAATATTAAAAAGTGACCTCTTGTCGGAGATCAAACTCTTACCAATCGCTGTTTCTTTGGGCTAATTGTGTAGTAAAGCCCTTTCCGGATCGACTAAGGAGACTTTATATAATGCCCTTATCATCCCAGTCTTGCTATATGGAGCTGAAGCATGGACTTTATCGAAAGCGGATAAAGGCATTCTTGGTCGGTCGGAGAGAAATATCCTCCGTAAGATATTCTGTCCCGCTTACGTTGACGGCTTTTTGAGGAGGAGATTCAACCACGCACTGTACGAGCTATACAGCAACGACCTGGTTAAAAAACTACGCATTGGGCGTTTAAGATTGCTAGGACATGTAGAGCGTATATATGTACATCGACGCTCCGGCTCGGAGAATATTCTATTATAACCCGGAGGGTTAGCGCACAGTGCTGTCGTTTTCCAATTTTCAAAAGTATCAGAATTTGAAATTTTTGGGTATCATTTTCAAACGAAGGGAATCATAAAATAATACACACATTTTCGTCTTTATAAAAATGTACACAGGGTGTTTCCAAGTTAAATGTCAAGACTTTGGGAAATTATTTTTGGGTATAATCTAAAAAAAAATCGTTCTACAACAAGGGTCTATCTCCAATGTGAACATCATTCATCGAGAATTTAAGAAAAGACCTATACTTGGTGTACCTTGTACCTTGATGCTAGCACAAATATCTCCGCTAATCTTTACTACAGAAACTTTATTTAGGGCTTCAATTTTAGAAAAAATAATACTCTTTTTAACTGCGTTTAAACAAAATTGATGCCTTTTTTGGCTTTGCAGATATTTTACTTTTAAGTCAGTTTCATTTATCTTGCCCATGACTTTCAAGTCGATTTTCTACAAAATTTGTTGATGCGTGGGAGAATCTGCAGCGGGAAAAAAAGGAAAATATGCTTTTTACCTATTTTTCTAACCACAGTTGGCAATTAGTGCGATCTTTCAACTACATAATGAATAATTTTGCAATATTTGTTTTTAATAATGTTTGGCTTTACGAAGGTTTTAAAGCATGCTCATTTGTTAGACTGCCCGTGAAAACCGCAGTTTCCATACCATTTTCCTTTAAAATCTTAGAAAGAGTTTGGTTTGAGTATGTAGGCCTAGTTGTAAAATTTACCTAAGAAAAATTGTGTAACAGATTAGAAAACAAAATTCAATTCATCAGTTTAATTTTTGAAGCCGAGGTTACTCAACATTTGTTTAGAAACGGTGTTCGAAATACCATCTTTTACAAACCAAGGATACGCAGATATTATCTACGTTGATGGGCTGATTAACGCAAGCCCCAATAGAGCACGGCAAAGATACCGTAAGCTTTATCCTTCCTAACCTTGTTTTTGATCTCTTTTCCGATGCTTCAAATAATTGTCTCTTTCTTTCTCCCAGCGATGCAAGCAAAGCCATGTGCTTTTGATTAAGTTGAATTGATAGCTTCTTTACTTCTTCCCATTTTGGTAAAGAAGCAAAGTGCTGCGGACGTAGAGTGTAAGAAGCCAATACATCAAGGCAATAGAGCGAGCAAAATGTACTTGTGCAGTTCCAGATTAGGGATGTACGTTTTATTTTTGTTTTTGATTTAGAGTATCATTATTAAGCTCTGGGTATCACAGTATCATCAGCTCTGAAATAGTATCAAAAGGATACTATAGTATCACTTTCGGCAGCGCTGTTAGCGCACAAGTAGAAAAAGTAGAACAAGACCTCAACCAACTTGGAGTGCGCAACTGGAGGCAACTAGCTAAAGACCGGGCTAACTGGAAGGGGTTGTTGGTTGAGTCCTTGGTTCACCCCGGACTGTAGCGCCACCTTTGTAAGTAAGAAGACATTCGACGGAGTTCTAAGGATGAAAGAACATCGACTAAATTTGCAGTCGATTCAAAGTACCCATCGTCTTTGTTTTGTAGCGGAGAAACTTTATATAGGTAACGTGTTCGAGTGTTAACCAATGAACTGAAAGTTGTGGACCTTACTACTTTACGTTTAAAGCATTATCTATACTTAAACTCGATAGAAGCACTTTTTTTTGTCCTTTTTTGACATCTGTGTGGGGGGGTTAGGCCTCAAATTATAAGCATCTTCAGCTAATCCGATACTTGGCCAACTGTCATCAACTGCACACACTGAGTGAGCTATCAGAGGACCCCTTTCTAATAATAATACGATGATTTCGTGCGGAATTTTGACAAGAATCAATTATAGGATCTCGATTTACCAATGCACGTTGCAAACTATTATCCGACCATATTTGTAAGATGAGTTGATGTTCATATGTAATGATTTTCACCTTTAAGTAATATTAGATCTTAATATTACCCAACTATCGAATAGAATTCACCAACTCGAACATCCTTATACAATACAACGCCTTGCCATGCCATCCGATGCTAGGAAGGATGTCTTTCCTTGAAAATCTCCTTTCCAACCCTCAGCTTAACGTCCCTAACAATGCCTATTTATAGAAGACCCAACATTTTTCTATTGTCTAAAAGGTAAATTAAAATCTTCACCTTTTTTGTCGAAAGAAAGAAAAACCAGAGAAAAAACCTTTTGTTGTCGTAATTAACAAACTCTTCGCACTTCAAAAACGGGGACCTTTGTTTTGAATGGCTTCCATTATATCTGCTCAGTAGCACCCTACGCCATGTGGCTACCAGACAATTAAAACGCGTTCGTGCATAAGAAAAAGAAATTGTAAAAGATCTAAGTACTAGTATACCTCATTCAACACGCACCCCAATGACCATGAGCGTTGAACAACTTTACATTGTATTGGGTCCAAAAATGCACCCAACCCCATAATAGCAGCAGCAGTGCCAACCGACATATGCACAAAGAACATAATGAGTTCCTTTCTATTCATAGCCATCAACACTTTCGCATCTAAAGTGTTGCCTAATAACTGTTTGCATTTCTCATCCTGCAATGACAGAAAAAAAAACATGCAATGGTAGGTACGAGTATGTCCTTAAATCCCCTTCCCATTGCGCCCCACAACCATGAGTCCCTTCGTATGAAATCGGTTTGTGTGCATTCAGTGAAAATCCATTTGCTGATGATGGCGATGCGATGGCGACATTGCTGGATGATGATGATCTCGGTGCAGCTACCATATAATAACTCTGCACTGCACTGCACACACTAAGGCTCAGTTGCCGATGAAAAGTGTTAACGAAAAAGGTGACGAGACTGTTAAATGATTCAACAGCCGCAGGAATATAATGAGGTGAAATGTATTTATTTTTTCTCGCTTGGGAAAGTCAATTTTTCCTTGGGAACTCCTTAGTAGCAACCGGGCTGCGGCTGTGTTCCTGCTCCATTGAATTGCGACCGGAACGGAGAAAGAGATTGCTTGGAATGAAGCAGTAAGTGCATATCCTGAATGCTTTCTTCTTATCGAGTAGGCCAGGCAGAAGGGTGGGGATTCTAGTGCACATTATCCTCGCCACCTCGGTAAGTACCTATTCCGAAAAGTCGAAGCAATGGATGGGAAAGTTATTATGTGGCGCGGGATCTGGAAATAACTAAACTTTTATCGGGATTCAATTCAATTTCTGAGTACCGAGAACCGAGACCGACCAAGCGAATGAACTGCGATTTACTATTTTCGAAAATTTCCTGCACTATAGGTTTGAAATTTAATGGCCAACGTGCAGCGATAATGGATGTATAGCATTTTTACTGCTTCCCCCCCTTTTTTTTTTGGTTCAAAATCCCATTTGGTTATTTAGCCTGGCTAATGGAATTGTTGAGATTTAGAGTGAGTGTACACAGGTCGGAAGTAGTTATTTGAATTATTACGAGTGACATGGCGACTAATAGCGAAAGTTAATTCTATAAAAAGTCACTTGCGACATATGTATATAATATGTATGTTCATACAAATGTATTGTATATAATGTAGTAGAAACAGAGTGCTGACTGCTGACATTTTTACATTTTATTTCAAGTAGAAAAGCTGTAAACATTTTTTTTTTCGAACAACAAGAGGCGAACAATGTGGTGCGAGGAAGGAAGACATATCCAAGGATTTCTTAAGGTAGTCAATAAAACTGTATAATAGTCATATTCCTTAGAACAGGATGATGGAACTTTTTTTTTATAATTTACACACGCTAAAGGGCTTATGAATACCCTTATAATGTTTACACACGAACGATAGACAGACAGATCGGCGTAGTGATAGGAAACTCAGGGATGAAATCGGCTAACGCGATAATTGACTGTAGCTTTTTTGACTGTCGTTTTTGATTATCAACTATTCTTTGCTCTGTGTAAATCGATCGCAAAAAATTGTTGATTTATTGGCCTCCCTTCTAAGTCTGTCAAGAATTAAATGTCATTTTCGTGTTTTATTTTGAATTTGAAAGCTAAATTCAACAAAATTTGCTTACAAACATGTGAGTACATAATTTATATCTCAAAACACTTAATAATATTAAAAATAATAACAATTTTGTTTTTCGTAGTTCTAATTCTACAAAACAACAAATCGCGATTCTTTCCGCATTCATGGAGAAACTTCTTTTATTAAACGAAAGGTTTTCAAAAATCTAAAATATTATGATGGTTGGTTGGAATGGTTTTAAAGGATATCCATACAGATTCGAACATACAAAGGTTCGACGTAGTTCCAAAATATTCGCTCTCTTTTGCAGATTTGGTCTTGTCAGTCGGACATTTTTATAATTATTTTCACTCCTCAATCTCCTCGTCCTCGCGTGTTGGAAAATTGTAAATGATGTAAACATTGCACTTGAACTAATTTGCTTTACAGAATATATGTCAATCCTCAAAAAACACGTTCTCTTCTTAATATGATAACCAATTTGAAGTCGACCGCACAAAATCCTAATTGAAAATGACATACGTTAAATGTATGAAAACGACACCTAAATAGCTGTCACCTAAAATCAACGCAAAAAAACGATTGTCGATTTGACAATCACCTTACACAGAGCAAAAGTGTCGATTTTGATTATCAACTATCAACTATCGCGTTAGCCGATTCCACCCCAGAGATGTTAGGATTCAACTAACTTTATGAGTGGTGTCCAGGATAACTGAAGATTTGTTGTGTAGTATTGAAATTTTTGTCGTTGCTTATGATTCACATAAGTGTTTTCCAGATGTTTCTAATTATTGTTTGTGCGATAAATTTCTTCAGCCATATCACAATCCACTGCAAGTATTATGCGTTCGCAGTAGGTTTTGATATAAACTTCTAATACTGATCAACTTATTTTTATTTCGGAAAAATTAATTTTTTGGAGACATCTGGATTTGAAACATGAACCTTCGCGACCCACGAAGCTACATAGGTCAAGTGAACATAAATAATGTTAACTTCATTGTGGAAATATCATTTGGAAAAATCTCGCATTCTTGGAAAAATTTATTGATTTTGAGCTTTTTGAGCATTTTGAATTATCCCGCGTCTTCGGGAAAAGTCATCGGTTTTAGCTATTTCAAAAATCCCGCTATTTGACACTCAAAGGTACTTAGTTTCTTGTCCGACGCTAGGTGTTGATAAAACGGGCGTCTTCGGGAAGCTGGGAAAGCTATCCGGCTTACCAAAGTTCCGTGATATCCTGTAGTTTTGTGCCATCATCGCCACTGCGTCTTTCGATATTAAAAGAACATAATTTTAAAAGAGTTTGGAAGAGTTTTATAAAATGTATTTGGACAAGGAAAAATATCCTGCATTTAACAAGCATGCTCTGTCGATGGTTTCGCTATTTGAGTGTAAACAGCTTTTAAGTTGCATAAAGCACATCCGATCACAAGTGAGAACACGAATTACTGATGTTCATTTGAAAAAAGGTATGTGAAGCGACAACATCAGTCGAGCGCGAGATCAATTTTAATGCACTAAGTTCTGCAAAACAAAGTCGGATAGCACACTTTTCAATTTGAATATTTTTACATAAAACCAGGTAAGGGTTTCACTATGGTCTCGACTACTGAGAAGCGACGAGGTGCACGCTTGCTTTTATTATAATTAACAAAAAAAACAAACAAAAATAGGTGCGTAGCCCGGCAGTGTATTGCCATACTGTTTATCAGCACAGACATCGGTCGCTCTGCCATAGTCTGTACTAAACTACATATTGCTTCTCGAATTCCAGAAAACTAAAGCAAAATATATGCTACCACGGACTGCTCTGTGATCATATGCGGTTTGCTTTTTTATTTACGAAAAAGCTGATTGGTCTGTGATCATATGCGATTTCGCTGTGGATAACTAAGTGATAAACAGAGTTTTCAGAAAATTAAAAATGGAATGAATTTACGGCAGCTATTAGCTTATCTGCTTGTAATTATTTCGCCTTAAATAAATTTCTGCGTTCACTATTTCGCTTTATTTTATTTGACAAAATATTAATTTGTATTTTTAATTTGTATGGCTTTCATTATAAAACATGTTAGCAATTTCACGCGAAGTTTTTCAAATTCAAAATTTCAGTTTCAATCAAAAAGATTGACGACATGACAAAATTTGCTTTCGGTTTTGGGCGAATAAAAATAAAATAAGAATTTGAAGGACACTACTTAGAATATATTGTAGGAACAAAAGTTTATTATACATACATATGTACTTTTGTACATACGTATATAGTGGCACATCATACAGAGAAGGTGGTGATCGAATTTTAAATATGTAATGTTTCAAAAATATGCTATAGGCTTATATTAAAAGTTTCAAAAGTATTAAAAAGTTTCAAAATCACACCGAAAGCAAAGTCACCGAACCAACAGATGTAAAACATTACTTTCCAATGATACGTTTAAAATGGGGATGAAAACAACTTGACGTTGATGATGAGAAAATTGTATTTAACCTAAATTGTGTATATATGTGTACCTATATATGTAGGTAATTTAAATGCATTTCCAAACTTAATTATTATTGGAGGGTGTGTTGAACGTGCACCCCGATATTAAGGTCTATTGTGTGTGCGCATTACAAGTTATAGGCGAAGGAACATCCCTCCCTTCATTCTTCCTGTCGAAATTGTTGAGAGAGAGCTAAGCTCCCACCCACCTGGTGAGAATTGCGTTAGTTATAGAACCTTATCCAGATAATTTTCCTTAAGAAATCACATTAGACAACTGTGTGCTATATGTAAGTGTCGAATTCTCTATCGTAAGTTTGGTACTTACAAAAGGTTGCTTAGGTAACAGACATTTACACGTCGATTGTGATACCAGGTATCTGTGGGGATATGTATCCCTTCTACTCATGAAAACTATTGGGAGCTTTGTATCAAATAAGATATGCGCCGTGTGGTAGGTCACCTAGGTGACAAAGCTACTATTTAGATTTACCCACTATTTTTCGGGTGAGTACCTCACAATCTTCCAGTATGTGCTCTGGAATTTCACTGGATTCATTGCAAAATCTGCATAAGCCTCTATCCGAAATATCCAGCTTCGATAGATAGTCCTTGGGTTCAATGCTCCGTTGAGAACCGAATCAGGATGCGGAGTTTGTTTTGGTTAAGTTTATTATAGAAAGCGAACGTAAATTAATTAGGTAATACTATAGCCGTGTTTTTTTTGCACGCGTATATAAAAGTGCACAAAAAGAACGCCTATCGCCGCTTAACGAATTCACTACGAAAATTTGGCAGAAAAAACATATTAATGACAGATAATGATCGCTGAGCTGTCAGTTGTTGACAAAATGAAAACAAAAAAAAAATGATTTCGAGGAATAAAATTATAAAGATATAAAACGCAAGAAATGCACATTTTAATATACATACATACATACATACATACATACATTTTAATATACATTGCTTAGCGACCTAACCAATCGTCGGCAAAAGAATAAATAAGAGATGGAAGAATTGTTTTTTTTTACCTTTGGGTTTCCTGTTGTCAGAAGACTGAATTTTTTCGTAGGACTTCATCGCAAAAGTAGAAATTTGGACTTGGTATCACTTTTTTATATCCGCTTAGCTAAGCGGGAAACGCTCGCCACAAATTTTATTTTTGTTGTATTTTACATGTAAATCTATAATAAATATTATAAAACTGTAGAGGTTTTTTTGTTGGTTACCTAATGGCGTAAAAACCGCTGGACTGATTTCGATGAAACTTTTTTTGAAATGCTTCTTAAGTATCCGGGATGATTACAAGCTATGTAATTTTTTGCTCAGCCTACTGGGTTTTACATAGTAATCAAAATAACCGTATATCGGAGAGGAATATTATCATTATTCAGCCCTAACTCAATAATGGCTTATCGGATTGAAAATCAAAAAAACAGGTGAAATTAGTAAATCTGTCGCTGATTCATTTGAGATGTAAAACATCCTCCTGCGTTATCCTGAAGCTGAGCAATGTTCAAAACAATTATTCAAAACAGCGCCCACAATTTTCCTTCAGCGGAGACCACCGCCAGCAGTCGTGCAGCAGTGGGTATCGTTGCAATAGTGTGTGTGTGAGCATATGTGCGCGCTCTAACATGATCATATGCTTTGTACTTCAATGTGCTACAATCATTATCACCATTTGCGGCTCTCACACTCAACCAATCTTAACAAATGAGGTGTCAAAAGAGAGAGAATTTTCTAGAGCAGTGAATTGCATTTTCAGTTTATAAATATTATTAATAAATTAAAAAATAAACACGATCAAAAACAAATATTCTACCCAAAGTGAACTTCTGTTGTTTTAAGAGTTAATTTTAGTTCATATATGTATGCACATATGTATTTGCTATGTGGAAGTCATCTGGGATGTTTGGTTTACAGTGCTATTTTGCCGAGACTTTAGGCAAACGTTATCAGTAGTGCCACGAGGCACATCCGAACGCACAACATTTCTCTGATTTGCTATTTAAAATTGGTGGTTTAAAGTGATATATCAAAACTAAAAAACCGTAAGAATTCTTAGCTTTGTGAGTGAGCTATTTTGTTGCCTCGACATGATTAAGCTCCAGCAATTAACAGCGAGATATTTCCATCTGCTGATGGTCAAAGTGCAGAATGTATTTCAATCACCCGGGTTGTGGACCAAGAAGTAACAACCAGATATCTGGTCGAATTTTTAAACTCTCGCTTTCGCTGCCATCACATAAATTTAAACTAAAAGTGGGTGTACCTACTATTCTTCTAAGAAACTTGATCCCGCCTAAATAATGTAATGGCACCCGACCTAGAGTAACAATTTTGCAATGACATCTGGTAGAGGCGGAAGTGTTGACGGGCTACGGGGCGGTGCAGTTTTTGAGAACTATGAAATCTGCAGTTAGGGGCTGAAAGTTACACATTGAAACGTTTTTGATAAAACGCTGTTAATCAACAAAATTTACTAAACAATTTTGTAAACTTAGACAAATACTTTGATGTTTCTTCGCTCCCACTGAAATTGCATATTTGTATGCATAAGAAAACCCTTAGAATGCGAAGCAAGGCGAGCATGGGTTCAACTAGTTTGTAATATAAGCGTGCAAAAAACACACGGCACATAGATGCTAAAAGTGATTGCGATATCCCGGCGCGGCTTTAGCCGTCTATTTTCAATTTTAATATTTCAAAGTCTTTCCTAAAGATAGTTTCATCGCCTTTTGGCGAGTCGGTTGTCCATGTTCTTAGGAAAATCTGGTAGATCCGGTTTTTTAACCATTAAGGACATATGTATATACATAGGTATATGCCCGTATGTAGCACCGATAAAAATAATTGACTCTCGATTTAAATTTTATGGCTTAAAATTATTATTTCCATCGCATCGCCGATTATCACCTTGAAATGGCTAAGAAAACATTAATTTTTAAGATTTCAATTTTATATCGATTTTATATCTATTTTTGCAGCCGTTTTCAGCCGTAGCTAATTTTAGCATCGTGTAAAACTTGAAAAAAATGTTCCCAACATTTTTCTTGTTTCGATGGAAGATTCCTATAACTTTTCTTGTCGAATTTAAAAACCTGACGTATTTCGCCATTTTGTTGACACTTAAGTTTAGATAAATACATAGGTACATATGAACTGATGGCACAAAAATTTCCACCAAAAAAACTTAAAAACCTACATGTACTATACATGTACATTATGTATGTGTACTCTGGCAGAAATGTTTACAGTTTAAGTTTTTAATTTTTTTTCTAGCAGTAAAATGGCCTAATAATGTTTGCTTTTAAGAACAAAAAAAAAAAAAAATAGCGTTGGTGGTTAGAACAATTGTACAAATATTTAAATATTTACAGGAAATCGAACTAAATTTAATCTTACGAAATGAATTATTCAGTTTTTCACTGTCCAAACAAAAACGAAGCAAACTTTGTAGGTAATCACTTTTAAGAGCCAGCTTTAAAATGTTCTTGTCTGCATATTAAAATATAACAAATAAATCATCTTAATACAGTTTTCACTTTTATTTCTAATTGATAGTTTCACTTCTTTTTTTGTAATACCCATTTTCGAAACACACAGTCGCTTGTGTGATCACTAAACAAAACTCATTAAACTTACAACAAAATCTTGCATTCAATTAATACATACATATGTGCATTCATACAACTTCATCGTACCATCAGTTAAAGGCACTCAAAAGTAGCGGTAAATTAACTGTCAAGACAAATGGAAAACTCAAAACACAAACATAGCCAATAACCAGACTTAAAAATAAAGATATATAAAAACAAAAGTTGCAGTTATTAAGCCAAAGTTATTTGAAAAGTTGCGATTACTGCGTCAACAATGATGTAAATTCAGCTGTTGCGAAAATCGAGGAGTTGCGTGAATCGAGAGTTGCGTTAATCGAGAACGTACTGTATATAAAAATCACGTCTCCCTGTGGTCGTACACGCTAATCTCCGAAACCGCCCAACCGATTTCGATGAAATTATGTGAATATGTATGGTTGGTTCCAGCTTGAAAGATAGGATAGTTCTGGATCCGATAGGTGGCGCTGGAGTCAAGTTATTAACAAATTCTATATTTATTGACCAAAATGACTCATATTCACAGCATCTGTTCGTTTAAAGCCAAAAGAGAAAAGAGCAACCTTCGGACCCGATAGGTGGCGCTGGAGTCAAAAATTCTATATTCTTTGACCAAAATGCCCTATTTTCTTCATTTGATTGTTCGGTATTTCATAAACATTTAGTACACTGTTTGTTTGTGTGTTCTAAATAAACTCCAAAACTATTTTACCGATTAAGCTCAAACTTGGACACAAAGTATGTTTTGCAGAGGAAAAGACTTTATTTGTTTGTTAATATATTTTGCAAAAAACAAGTATAGTGAAATCAGAAGCGTCTTTTTGTACATTGTTCTACTCCACTAATTCATCAAAGTAAGATCAAATTCATATTTTCATAATCTTAACGAAGACACTAAATGTAACTAAGAAATCAAACTCATCGCGCAACATACCGGAAGGGGCAGAACAACGCCTGCCGCCGGGCCAATTAGTTTGATATAAAAAGCGCACAACACTTCTTCTATACTTAAAAATTAAATCTTACAGATCACTATGCTAAGCTAACACAATTCAATCACAATTTGTTCAATATACTCATTTGTAGCAGTTAAAAACGTTAATATAGAATCTGATTCACAACTTAGGCTGAAAATCGTCACCGATTACTCGCTCTAAGTTCAATAAAATTTTTAACGACCTCTTTTCTTTGTATACCTACCCTCTACCCCATTTATATTACTCGATATCTTCATGTGTACCTATATATAACGGCAAGTATCTAAAATTTTATTTCGATTATATTACCTTTTTTTAAATGTAAAATCCAAAAAAACTTTCGCACTCAATGTAATCCTTCCGTTTTCCAATAGCAAGGAATTTCGTCGAACATCACATCAAGACTTTTACGAGAACCCTTTTTCTGATACAGAGTCGAGCAAGTCCTTGCAAATGCAAAGCACATAAAATTCACAAAAGATCACGTACAGAGTGAGGATTTCACGAATCCATGTCAATCATTTCAAACCGAAAAAAAAAGAAAATAATAAAATAAGAACAGGACACGTACGGACTATCAAATGCCTTGTTCAATATGTTTGTCTGTCTCTTTGCGTATATTCAGAGCTTACAGTGTTCCATAATCTTCACTATTCACAACAATCGATTGCCATTCATTTCCATTTTTCGTAATTTAACCCAAAGCAAGCACATCCTTATCATTGTATTTACAAATGGAACACATTCACTTGAACACTGTTGTGTTTTTTTTTTTCGCCTTATCAGTTAAAGGCCAGAGAAGGATGTATCGACGGGCTGAGGCAGGCAACACACAAAGCCTAAGGATACTATTTCATTCCGAAATCCGAACGCACGATAATTCACTCAACGGCGATTCCAATAAATCCGATAAACCAGAATAGAAACCGTTGCGATTCCGCACCATTCATCCATACACACACCGAAAATTAGGATCAAAAAGGGAAAACCATTTATGTATATATATTTTTTTTCAACGTCCGAGAACTTTTCGCATTGTAAAGATGCCACAAACTTCCTGTTCGTTCACAAAGGATACGACTATAACTGATTTATGCCGAGTTGGGTTAAAATTTCAACTTTTTATTCAATTTCCAACTACGGTGATCCCAAAAAGAAGCAAAAAACAATAACCGCACACACACACACGCTGCCCACATGTAGCCCACATTAAACAAACTTTGCAGGTATGGATCCGTACGACTCACGTCCAAATTGCCCAAAATAAGGACACTACCACCGAAAGGTATTAACCTTATCCCAAAAAGACCAGAAGGGATGGGGTGGAATGAAAGCCGAAACAAAATCCCACACTTTTCGCTAGTATATCTATAGTTGGTATCCACTGGTATCCATCGACCCCAACACTATCACAACACTATCTCCATGTGTAAGCACTATCAACCACTGTACAGGTAACTAGGTATCTCTGTGGTAAAACTGTTAGTCTAGTCTAACCCGAGGATAGCACGTCCAAGCAGTTTGAAAAGCCGGCAATGACTGAAATGACTGAATCCTAAAATGTATCTCCTTTGCTCTGAAACAGAATTCCTGCTGCTGCTGCCTCACAGAGGATTTTGCAATTTTTTTTTGTGCTTGTATCTCTGTGACTTCACAGTGAAACTTGAAAATCATTCAACCTACCCTCATGTTATTGGACTCTGACTATGACTATGACTCTCTTCGGTGTCGGCAGCGATGGTAATGGTATGGCAGTATACTACTGTTGTTGTTGTATGCGTCTCTCTCGGTAAATATTTCGTCCTTCTTCTCTGCAGAATTGGAAATGATACAAAGTGCATAGACCACTTTCATGTCAACCATCCACCCACCCACCCACCCATCCGCACTCGAAGTGCACAATTTATGACCACCCCCTTTGCCGCCTTTGACGGCAGAGGAGTGAAATACACAAGTAGCTCCATTGGATGTTCTGTATCGTTCTTTCTGACTTGCATTGCACCCCCATCGTCGCCAGACATCACTGCACAGCAGGATACCCTGTCACTTTGAATGGATCTCTGCTGCTTTGCGCACGACACAAAAGTATCTCACATACGCAATATAGTACATTCGAAGATTCCACGAAGTATATCAACAGGAATTGATTGTGCAATTGTAACCAGCAGGATATTACCAACTCGAAATTGAACAGAGTTGCCAAATGGTAATTGTTCTGTTCGATAGCTTTATTGTATAGATATTTTTTTTGTTCGTCACTAAGAAATGAAATTGAATAAAACTCGGTTATCTTACAAACGTTATAATTGTATTTTATTCCTTGTTGTGTTGTGTCGAGTTGAATGATAAAACACAAGTAAGTATAAAATATATACATATATATCAAACTTTAAATGCAACGAAGTGCATTCACCTTGCAATACGACAGAAGGTCATTTATGACATTAAAAATTTTCTTACAAATAATGGTTTAACATGATTGATAAAATTGAATTAAGGTTATTATACAAAAATAATTATGATGAGTTTTTTATTGATCGTCTGCAACAGTAATAAATAGAAATGGAAAATTAATGTTACTAGTTTGAGTACAGTTTTCTATGTTCATACAATGTTCTATGTTCTCTGTTCTATTTATACTCAAACCAATGAATGCTGTTTAATATTCTAGGCGAGAACCTTCTAGACTTGGAACTCTTTACTGTGGAATATTCTGGATCTTAGAATGAGTTCCCTTTCATGGAATGAGATTTAAAACCTTTGGGGATACCAATACGTCGATTCTCACCTAAATGGCGCTATCCCCAATCGGTTCAGTACTGCTAGATACTGTTGTTGAAATGAAAGAGAAAAGAAGAAGAAAAATCTGCCGTTGAACAAATGAATGCATTACAAAAAAAAAAAAACTAATGACATTTGAAATTTCTCTTGGATATTCTAGAAATGTTATAACTGTATAACTGTCAGAGACATTTTAGACTCCAGGAGGCCGTCTTTACCCTTTTGGGGGCCCTGGGCACTTTTCGAAAATGGGGCCCCTGTATGATTATATAAAAATGTTATGTTGTGTAATAAAAGTATACAGAAAAAATCACTTAAATTTGAATTAATATTTATTCTTTTAACTTTTTAAATAAATAATATTTTTTTAATTCGTGAAAAATATAAATAATTATTGCAGCATTTAAAACATAAACATAAACATAAACAATGTAAAAATAAAAACAAAAAAATAAATATTTCATATAAAAATTCAAAAATAAACAAAATTTAAATAACAGAAAATTAAATAAGTTATTCAGAATGTAATTTAAAGAACAATACATGTATTGATATGCAAAAAGTGACACAGACTATATTTTTTCAGGTAAAAGAGAGGAATGTTTATTTAAGGAGTCTTTTTCTTGATTTCAGATTAGAAAAATCATTGATCACATCTTCAAAATCGATGCCTCTGAAGGTGCGGCTTTCGACTGACATCAGCGACAAACTTGTCAATCTTTCTTGAATCATTGTAGTTCTGAGTTCGTTTTTTATTCTTTTTAACTAAGAGATGGAACGTTCCCCACTGCAATTGCTCACCATCATACTTAAGAAAATTCTTAGTGTAATTTCAACATTTGGAAATTCATCTTCAATTTTATTTCTTTTTAAAAAGTCATAAAGTTCTAGAATATTGACAGTTTTTTCATTTTCGTGTCGACTAATTTTCAAGTATTCTTTTAAATTCAGCATGTAGTTCATCTCCGTTCACATCTTCAGTGTAAAATTTAGCAAAAGATTTGCAGTTTTCTTTTAAGTCTTCTGAATTCAGATTTTTTAATCAAAAAAACAGTCAAAACGTTGGCCAATCTTCGTATACGAACCTATTCGCTGTTTCAAATGAACGCTTAGAGTGTCGACGATTGACCTATGGAACAAATACAGTAGACTCTCGTTAGCGTGAACACCGGTTAATGTGAACTCCGGATAACGTGAACATATTTTTTTTAACATTGACATCTCTAAAACGTGAACAAATCCTGAACACTCTAAAGCGTGAACTACAATCTCCGCTCAAAATAACGGAAAAATCCAAGCAAGATGCAACTTGAAATTGTTTTTTCTTGGTAAAGCATCTCGTCTTATATTTTTAGTATATTTTTAAGATTTTTGTCTTAACCCTTAAAAGCGCAACTTTTTTATTTTTGATGGAAAAAATCATATGGACTCACTTTGCCCTTTGAAATTGAAATACAATCAAATTTTTTCGCTAAACTTACAAGAAAGAGCTAGAAAATGAAAAAAAAGGTCGATGCATATATGCATCATTGCGCATTAAGACGTTCTAAAATCTCAACTGAAAATTTAGTGTACAAGCAATCTTGTTATTGGTTTTTAATGTTTTCCAGCGAAACGGCCTACGCCGTAGAAAGCACACACATTGTAGACGGGTATAAACTCTACAAAATCCAGCGTGCAGAACAATACCTATCTAAAAATGATATTTAATTGCACAAATAATAGCACACAAAGTTTTGATAGAAAAGAGTAAAAATACATATATTTTCAGTACGAATTTTAAGGCAAACATTTACTTCGTGTGAAATGTAAGGAAGCAATTTTTATCCTTATTAAGGCACAGTGAAACAGAGCATTTTTTGCATTTTATGTAAGTTTGAGAAGTGCAAAAAGGTAATTTACACCTTTGCCTTCGTTTGCCTAGGTGGACTGTACAATTGAAAACATCCATGAATGGAACGAGGATACAGACAACTTTAATGTCGTGTCCAAAGTAACCAACATCATAAGTGATGGAGAGACCGATGATGCAGATGTGCTTGAATTGCCAAAAGAAGAAAAATTAAGCCTAGTGAAGACATTTAAATCTTCAAAAAGGCTTTGGAATAGGCTGAAGATAAGCTTGTTAGCCAAAATAACTTAAATGTCTTAAAACGCCTTAAGGAAAGGGAGGTAGGAAAGCTTTTGGACAAAAAGAAGACAAGTAAACGGATGACCGACTTTTTCTACTAAATTCCATAATGTTATGTCCAAAACTTACGTTCCGTGTTTACGTTCCTTTGCCATAACTTATTCTTAAAAATCTATTAAAATAAAAACACATAAATAAAAAAGTTTTTATGTGTGATTGCCCTAGTCTTTTGTTAAAATTCAACCTTCGCAAACGTGAACTCTCTCGCAAACGTGAACTGGCCTGGTTTTTAAATGTTCACGTTATCGAGAGGCTACTGTAGTGAAAAGCGTAATCTTTCATCTATCTCATTGAATGCACAAAAACAAAAACTCTTTACCTCTTTACCCTGAAATCTTAAAAAATTGAGTGTCGTTCATCCGACGGATAGTTAAATCGCCTATGTATGAGTTACTGTGTTGATGCAAACTTGTATGCGCGTTGCAAATATAGAAACACCATTATCTTTATTTTTCCATACAGTGATATTCAAAATGTGTGTGTTTTTTTTTTTTTTTTTTGTTTCTGTCAGAAAGCAATCTGCATTGCCACTTAGTTAGTTATTTACAGCGGATATATTTCTATTTTAATTTGAATATAATTTCGCAGGGAATGTGATTTAAAATGTTCAGCAAAAGTTGTTGTTCAGCAAAGAAAGTACGAATTCTGATCATTATTTATGCATCTAGAATTGTATCGAAATATTTTTTTTCTTGAAAATAGACCAATAGAGGTTAAGTGATGTTTTAGCAATTTGGGGGCCCCTGGGCCCGGGCCCAGTGGGCCCAGTGGTAAAGAGGGGTCTGCTCCTGGATGCTGATTTTGAAGAATTTGGTATTTCTAAATATGTGTACTGCTTCATTAATTAGAGCGAGGTTTTAAGTTGTACCCTTCAAAGGAATATCACGGATTGGATTACAAGTAATTAAATAAGACTAGTCAAAATAATTGTATATGGGCACTGGATAAAAATATCAAAGTGATGCTTTTGGGGGGCTCAGAAATGGGTTTCTCCAAGATCAATACCAAGCTGTAGAAAAGCAATATATGCAGTGTATAATGGGGAGAGTCGATGATATTCTCGAGGAGATAAATGAATAATATTGAAGGTTGAAATGTAGAGAGGCGAAGCTAAGCCTAAGTTCCAAAACATTTCTGACTAATTTAGTGATCTCCCATACCTCTATCCGTCTGGTATTATTCTAAGACCAATCAATATTAATCTCATCTTGACAATTATCAATATAGTATTTACAAAGTTCATATTAAGAATTAAAGCTTAAAGATAAAGAAAAAGAGAGATAAAAACAAGAATAAAGAAGAAAAGATAAGAAAAGACAAATAAAAAAAAAACAATGATAATTAGACTTTGATAAGTGAGAAAATAACCTCCTCCGAAATTCGGCCAATGAACTTATTCTCCTTTATTTTATCAACGTATGGAAAAAATAATTTCACCATTAAGAACTATGCAGGGAAATTCTGAAGCCTCCACTTCTCTTCTTAACATTGCTAGAGTCTTAGAGGGATTAAGGTTAAGTTTGTTAAGACCAGACCAGAGTTGAATTCTTGCTAGATCTTCATTCATCTTTGCTAATATTTATAATGAAAAGAGTAGTGATCCCAGTACTGAGCCCTGTGGGAGCCCTGTATTTATACTAACTGGTTCCGCTGTCAGTATTAACTTCTTGAACCCTGTCTCCGAGATGATTTTATAGCAAACGAAGAGCAGTACTAGAGAAATTGAATTTATTCCTCAATTTTGGTATAAGAGTTGAGTGATCAAAAGTCTAATAACAACAATAGACCAATTTTGTCTGAATCAGACTCCATACGTAAGCTGGTAGTGACTTTAATGACTACTACTGACTCACACCTATGTATGATATGTTTCTATGTTTGATTCGAAAGCCAGATTGCCAGACAGAGATCTTATTGTTGTTACTTAAGTAGGTAAGCATTTGACTATGAATGATTTTTTCAAAAACTTTCGATAGATAGGACAGCAAGCTTATTGATCTGAAGTGTGCTGGAATGGTGGGACTTGCTTTTTTAAGGAATAGGGATGATTCAAGCTACCTTCCAGTGTAACGGAAAAGTACTTGGTACTACAAATGCACACATTAAAACTATGTAGTACATATATGTACAATGTACATATCTTGAAATGATAGCCAAATAAGTTTATTAAACTTTGGTGACAAATTGTCAGGCCCTTCATCATCGGATTTGACAGATCGAACAGCATTTGAAACAACTTCCATATCAATGCAGTTGATATGGCATTAACTATTTGGCACAAAATTTATTTCCAAACTTAGGGATGGGAAAAATAAGTAGGTACATAGGTATATTCCTAAGATATTAAGCGACAACAAATCAGTGTGTAAGTATGAACATAAGATTTCTAAGATGGAATAAGGTGTTCTTCAGAACAATTTTCAAACAAGATCAAAGTAATTTTGAAACTGAAATAGATTAAGATAGTCTGTTTTTACAGGACAATAATAATGCATTATTTAAACATGTTACTAAGGTCGTTGAATAAAAAGCTAGTAGACATATGTAAATAAAATATGAAATTTAAGGTAAGTGAGCAAAAGAGGTTAGAAAGCAAAACTGTCAAGAAGAATTTCTCTCGAAACGACCCAAAAACTTGGACAGTGGCAACCCTAGCATTGCAAACGCCATACGGGTGGTATACGTTCAAAGCTGCTCCTGCATCATCATTCATAATAATTTTTTTTTTGCCTTTTTTTACAGAACGCGCTCTGTCTGGCTCGTTGTCGTTTTATTTGTATGAGTCTACACCAACATATGTATCTCCATATAGCCACACGAATTTAAACGTGCCAATGTTCGAAAAAATCTTACGCTGGCTTCGAAACTTTGTAAAATCCACGTGTTTTGTTATGTTCTCCCCATTGAGAGATTCAGAGATGATAAACAATGTGATGAGATTGCGCACAAGGATCTCTTAATTTCTCTTCGATTCTCTTTATATTATGACCGTCATACGAATTCGAAGTACGAACTGTTATCTTATCGCTGCGAACATGACCTACTTTACTTATACCGTTTATACACTCATCCTACAAGTACGAGTCGGAGTCCATATAAAATGAACCACCCCGAGAATTGACGAATAATTCATCCTTAATGCTTAATGATATTTTCATTTCTGTGTAGCATTGTATGCAGGAGTCGTAGGTAAGGTATGGATGCGGGAGTCCTTGCATTTGTGAATATAGCCAGCCATCGCGTCGGTATCGGAGCGGCTATCTAGATATCTCATTTACATAAATTCAATTTGTGTGCCTTCCTGATTGCATGGGGTTAACAAGGAGGACCCTCAGAGTCCTGTATGATTTATTGGCGCCGAGATGAATTCGTTTTTGTGCTCTAGAATAGATTGTGATATCCTCGTTGCAAGCACACATTTACTGGAACATGGATGGTCTTTCAGTGCATTCAATAGCACGACGTGTGGCACGTGTGGGAGGTTAACCTAGCCTAGTGGACACTTGAGGGTACGAGTTATCAAATTGATGATTAGTTTGGGGGAAACGTTATAGTCCTGAAATGATGTCGAGCTTGTTATATTCCAATTAGACATTGAGTGTTATTCTACAATGGACGGAAGAAACGGTTGTTTGGAATTACAAATACTTGGAAATGTAACATTTGTTGTGTACGTGCATCGGATTGTTCATTGAACAATTCTCCTCGGACAGAGGGAGTGTTTGGAATTTAACTCGATTTGATGTTACACAATTCCTGGAACATATGTATACCACAATTCAAATTTGAATGTTCTTTGTACATAGGTTAAATACGCTAGACGTTATAATTGAATAATATTATTGTTACCTACTTCTCGGAAGGAACTTTTTTAAACACCCTGTAGATCAGTGTGTGTTGAGGAAAGACCCCTGGCTCATACGATTTTTTGCATATCATGAACCAATAAATCTGTATCCCAAACTGGACCACCCTGTAAACATACGTTTTAACAAGCGGCACTAGAAAACAGAAGCTGGTTGCACATTTGTATTGATTTAAGAGTGACACTTGTCCGAAATTGAGAAATGATAAATAAATAACATGAATGAAGAAAAAGAAAAATATAAATTTTAATCCCACTTTTGTTCTTTGGCTTTAAAGCAAGCTACACACTGTTATTTTTTGAAATGACAGTCCTAGACTCTCATTTTTCATCATTTTATTCTAGGTCTTGGCTATACACTATCATTCCCGGAATGACATTTCTTGTAAACAAACTTGCCTAGACATTATTATTTTTTTTTTTTTTTAATATCTGGAACCTTTTCCAAAGCTGATACTGCGACCTAAAAGATCTATTGTATCATAGGATACTAATTAGCCCAAAAGGCAGATCAACTTTCTAATAAAGGCGGGTAAGTCCTTGGTTGACGCATTTTTTAATTCGTAAGGTCTAAGCAGTTCTTTATGAAGGGTACGTCGTCTGACCCCGAAAAGTGCCGGGCAATCACAAAGGATGTGTTCGGCTGTTTCGACCTCTTCTAAACAGAGTCGGCAATCGGTCTCGCTAGACCGGCCTAACTTGTTCAGGTCGTATCGTAATTGATAGTGACCGGAAAATAAATTTCTTAGATACCTAATATCCTTATTGTAGTTTAGAAGTTCCCTGTGATGGGTATAAGGCTTTATCAACAGTTTGGCTTGCCTAAGCCTCGGGACATTTCTCCAATAAGATAGTCGGAGATTGTGTTCCCAATTGTTAACTAAGGCTGAGATTGTTGTCCAGTTTATGCCACAAAAGGGTTCTGCTCATCTGCAATCTCATTTCCTTCAATGCCTCTGTGACCAGGCACCCACCAAAGTTTGACCTTATTGTGGGTACCTATACATTTTCTGGGTCATTCAGCAAAATCCACGAAAAATTGTAACCGTCATCATTCTCGCCATCATTCCAATTGTCATTTTTTATTCCAAGCTACACACTGTCATTTTTACATCATTTCATTAAGAATGCCATTTTGAAAATGATAGTGTGTAGCCTACTTAAGAGCAAAATTAGGACAATTTTACTTTAAGGGGGACGGGAGGACAAAGCGCCGAAAAGGAGAACTGTCCTCCGAAAACGACGGCTGGGAACCCTAATACAAACTAACATTCATTAGGACGAAGATGCGAGTACCCTTCATACGAGTGCATAGCTACTAAGATCAATGATGAAGCGTATAATGATAAGATTAAACTTCATTGGTAAATCCGATAACCAACATATGAAATTTTAAGAGAGGCGGTCAAAAACCTAATTTTTGATTTTGAATTTTACACTTAGGAAATTTGGATTTTTAAAAATTATGTTTTTCAAAATTCTTTTGATTATAACTGACATACAATATGTGGCAATATAACAGGATCCAATATATTGTGGAAGCTTGACATTGTATCATTTTTTTTTCTTTTTAAAACTTTTTTACTAATTCATTTTCATCATAAACTTACATAGGTACTAGACAAAAATTTTTAAATCTAATTTAAAAACTAACAAAATTGAGTCAATCTAGCTTACTGGACTCTATTGGGCACTCTAGGCTTATCTCTATTATTGGAAACTATTGGCTTTCGGCCTTAAACTAAGCTCTTTGGGCGTACCCCGAAACCATCGTACCAAGCCGCTTAGCCGGCCTAGAGAATTTCGCTCTGACACGTAGAATCTGAAAGAAGAGCCCTCTCAGAGTGCCTTGGTGTAAGAGTTGGTCGAATTGTTGTTGCCCGACGTCGAATGTTGCTAAGTGGGCTTTGACATGATTTATAATGGTCGTCAAAAGTTTCGGTTTCTAGAAGACTCTGTAAATACTCTCAGATTAAAGATATTCTATGCTTTAGATGGAAGGCGCCTTACTACGGCACACGCCGATGAAGTGCTCCGCTCCGGTTGTCGTCCATTGGAATGCAAGGCGGCTGGGCGGTTTCAGCCTGTGGAATATGACTGCAAGTAGAAATGAATGTGTTGGGTTTTAAGCTTTGGACAGTAGAGTGGTTTAATTACCGTACAACCCTAGTTGTCTGCATGAGGGGGCCTTTCTTATGAGGTCTCGGCGTCACAGCTAAGATTCTGCTTAGCGCGACTCTCCTAAATGGTCCACCATGTGCACCCTTGACATATGTAATCAACTGTCGAATATCGCAATACAGCGCTGTATTCTCTGGCATCTTCAACTCCTTCTGGGCATCGACAAAACATGTCACCAACGGCTTGAATACAGCGGTAATGACCTGACTCTCGGGCCCACCAGTAAGGCCACCACTGAAATTCGTCGCATAACCATGATGATATACCGCCAAGATCGGTGTTAAGATTTTTAAATCCGCTCGATCGTTTATGGTCTATATAGATTAATATACACATTGTGGGAGTGAAAAGAAATTGCATGCATGCTGCTACTTGTGAAAGCCGACTATAAATCTTATATACACACATGAGCCATGAGCGTGGTCTGGAGACTGAAAGTCAATGGTTCATGATTGAGCAGAGCCTACGTTAAGCAAAGCATGCGTAAATAAAGTCCAATATCTACTGATATAAATTAGTTTAAATTATTTTGTCTTTTAAAGTGCGTTGAAGATTATAATTTTGAATTTTAAATTTCTAGCAAAAAAAAAAAAAAAATTCCTGAACTCACTCAATGGGGATAGCAGGGAGCTGGGATCAACGCAAAACACCACAAACGCATGGAAGAACTCTACTAACTCATGCAATTGCGTTGATTTAACCATTGTCTAGAAGTATGTCCTCGTTCATGTTCCGGCCTGACGGAGCATCCTTGAGAGGATTTTTTGACACTGAGTACGTAGAAAGTCGGCTGGAGGTCCACGGATTCCTACGAGTGGAAAAGTGATATATAGTTATTACTAAAGTGCTGTTTTTTTTTTTAAATAAAATCTATTTATTTTATATTTAATTACATTAACCTGTGGGTTTCCTGTAGAAGACAGATTTTTTATGATAAAAGTTGACTTTTGTAGGTTAGGAAAAGGGCTAACCTTCCAGTTTTTTGGATCTAAGGCTCATCGCTTCTATTTTACCAGACCAAACTTCCCGGCATACGCAATTGCTCAACTTGCTCACTTTAGTTCGCAAAAGGTTCTACGTTTTACCCAAAAGTAAACAAAGAATCTTATCTAGACAAGGCGGTAAACTATATTAAAATACACAAAGGTACAAGTATCATAGATGGACATGAGATAGCGCTGGTTGTGCAAGTTGTGCAAGTTATGACTAAGCATTTCTAGCACTTATATTTAATTCCAAGAATAAAACAAAAAAGAGAGGCAAACATGCATACATGCAAACGTCGAAAATATGAAAAATGCAACAGAATGGGTATTAAATTCCAAGAAAAGGTTTGAAACTTGGATATTTTATCATTTTTTTTTATTTTCCTTAAAACTATAAAAAAAACGTAACATATCTAAAATACCCTAAGCTACTTAACCTAAACTAACTGTAATCAGGCTGTCACCAAAGGTAGTCACCATCCTGATTGCGTCCTCGGGCGCTTGGCCATCGACACTACGATGCCCCCTCGGGCGAGGCCGCAGCGTCGGTCACCTCACGAAGACCCCCTAGCTTACCTTAGCCTACATAACAAACCTAGCTTAAGAACTAGGGTGTTAGAAAAGTAACGCACCGATCTGGGAAAGCGCGACATCGATCCCCTCCTCCTCAATAAGCCACCAAATCTCGGCGTATTGCTTTTCGATATCCCCTTTAACATATGCCGATCCGCAATTGCGGTACTAAAACGAAAAAGTTTATGAGCATTGGCGTCGTACCCGCCGTGGATAAGCCGCTTATCACGCGCACCGCGGTGGCACTGGTACAATACCAAAATACCATCCCTTTTTTGAACTTACCCTTTAGCAGCAATACCTCTGGTTGAATAAAGCCCGATAGGAGCGGCACATTGCATTGGGGTAATAAGCCCCGAAGATCAGGCTATTGTCGCGATATGCCTTCGAATAACCTTAAATGAGGAAATTGTCGATCCTGTTCAGTTGTGCCCCATTGTACGGATGTATGTATGTGTTGGGATAATATTTTATGCTGGACATTGTATCGGTTAAAAGGGTATGTGCAAACATATGTATTTGGAGTTCTTGAAAAGAGAAAGTAGTTTGATGAAGCGGAGAAAGTCTTAACTACGATTCAATTTATTTTAACTTTTTTAAACAATCGTCGAACAAATGAAAATAATCGCAGGCATTTTATTGTTTTTTTATTGTAATTAAATGCGAATGTTGAAATAACACACTGTATCGCTGGAATGAAGATAAAGTATCCACCGGCATCCAATAAAATATAAAATGGGGGCAAACATACACACATGCAGACATTGAAAATATGAAAATATGCAACAGAATGGCTGTTGTAGCAAACGCAAAAAAAATTCATGTGGCTTTGGATGTAAAGGGTGATTCTGTGGCAGACATTATCCGATTAGCGTTAATTAAAATCGAAGTAAGGAAGTCGTTTATATCATAGTTATTGGTCAGAAAGGTGTTTTATTAAAAAAAAAAATTAAAACCGTAGCACCGTAGCACGGGAAGGCCACCGTATCGCAAGTGTTTAGTGCGTCGGACTACTGAGCTAGCGGTCTTGGGTTCGAATCCCGCCGCAAACACCTACAAAGTTTTTCACAGTGCCCACCTCTTCCGAATGCCTGACAAGCATTCAAGGGTATCATTTGTCATGTAAAGCTTCCCAACTCGCCGTTCGGAGACGGCAGAAAACTGTAGGTCCCTTCCATTCGTGCAAAAATATAACGCGCAGACACAAATGGTTGCGGGAAGCTAGACTTGGTTCTACCTAGGACTGCTGAAGACAAATATTATTATTATTAAAGGAATAGAAAATTTTGATCGCGGACCTGCTTTTTCAAAGATTCAAGAGAAACTGCAAGCTTTTATGTTTTCTTTACTGAGAATACCAGTTAGCTTCTCCAAGTAACCGAAAAATATAAGTCCAAACTATACATTCTACCTCAAGGATTAAGTTCAGGTAGGGTAGGGCAGGGATAGTTGGGCTACGCGGTAAGTACTACTGAAACAAGATCGTACACGAATGAAGATAGCACAGTAACCATCCTGTGAAAATCGGTCTGAGTTACATTAGCCGTGTTTTATTATCGCCGATGATCCATATAGATCATAGCTTTTTATCAAGATCAATTTTCGTGATCTGAAAATTAGTTCGGCTATAGTTTTAGTTTTAAATGACTTTTATTTCAACATAAATTTAATATAAAACATAAAAGTAATCCCTGAGTCTATAAGGTTTGGTCTATGACCGTCTACCAGATTGACAATTTGTTTATATATGTATACATAGTTTTAAAAATAAGTTAACTTCATAAAAGTGAAACTTAGAAGTTTTCATCGATTATACATTTTCTGTATTTAAGCGAAACCACAGCATACTCGTACAATGAGTTCCACCCCTTCTCTCCATTCAAGATACCGATTGCTTCATCCTCATTTAGACTAGGTTTCCCAAAGAACCTTAAACGGAATTCCTTAAGTACTGGGCAAATTGCTACAAAGTGAAACACGTCTTCTCTTATTTTCAGGTCGCAGATGCTGCACAGGATTGGTAGGTCTGAACGGTGTGGTATGAAATTTAGGTTTACTAGTTCTCCTCTTAGCTTAAAGATCGTACTAATTTTTTCTATTGAGCTGTTGTTTAGAAAATAAGTTCTATCATGAAGTTGGTGATCTATTTTGCTGTAATAACACCTAAACTGGGAGGACCGAGCTTCGTAGGAGTACTTTTCGTACAAGATGTGGGCTGTTTTCTCAAGTAGGATGTCGAATTGGATCCTTAACGTAGTCGGTTGGACATTTTGTGTTAGGAGCAAACTTAGGCCACAGTCGCGTGCAAGACGTTCCCACTCTTGGACTACTTTTCCTCTCGTTCTTATGGCGTGAGTTAAAACTAGTTTCGGCATCCTTTCGTCTTCCATCGCCATCACTTTAATGACATAGTTAAAATGCATTTTAAGCGTGTCTAAAATCAAAGGAGGTGTTCCAGTTTCAAGGTACAGCATATAATTTGGTGTGTTACTCGGCAGTCGGAAAATTCTTTTAAGAAAGTAGCGGAAAAACTTTTCTACTGCTTCAAAAGAACAATGTCCCCATACTTGGGCTCCATATAAAAGGATAGAGGCTGCTGTTGAGCGAAACAGTTTTTGCTTAGCACTATGGGATACAAATCTATTTGCTATGCATCTATTCCAAATCGAAGATATAGCTCGCTTGGCTTCCGAGAGTTTTGCCTCAAGGTGCTTGTTCATATTTAAGTTGGCAGACACCAATACTCCCAAATATTTGTATTCCCGTACAATTTCCACAGCTTTCTCGTCATATGTCCATTTTTCGTCTCGGCAGTAACGCCCACCACCATCTCTAAATACCATCATCTTCGATTTATCCAGATTAACAACCAAATTCCAGCATTTACAGTACTCCTTTAATCTGTTCATCATTAGTTGCATTCCAACAATTGAGTCCGCGAGAAAGACAATGTCATCTGCATACATCAATGCGCGGATTACAGTTTGGCCAAACTCTACACCACCTCGAACAGTATCAGTTATATCATTGATAAACAATATAAACAGCAAGGCACTCAGGATACACCCTTGCTTCACACCCATAGAAGTTGGAAATTCATCAGATAATGAATTACCATCCCAAACATAGGCTACGTTGCTATCATACATCGCTCTCAAAATTCGAATGATTTTACTTGATACTCCAATTCTATACAATTTATAAAAGAGTGCTTCACGTGATATAGAATCGAAAGCCGCACGAAAATCGACGAAAAAGGCGTACAATTTCTTATGTTTCTTTTTATAAGATTCCGCAATGTTTATTAGTGAGAAGATTTGGTCAACTGTGGAATACTCTTTTCTGAAACCTGCTTGGAATTCCGACAAAACCTTCTTATTATGAACCCACTGGGTAAGTCTATAAAATATCAGAGCAGCAAATAGCTTAGCAGATGTGTTTAAAAAAGAAATTCCTCTATAATTGGATGGGTTACTGCGATCTCCTTTTTTGTGTATCGGAAATATAATTGATTTCTTAAAGCACTCAGGGACAACTGCGGTATCGAAAATTTTATTGAATTCTATAGTAAGCGCAGACATGAAATTATTTGTAGAGTTTTTATAGAACTCGAAAGAAATACGATCTTCACCTGGAGCTTTTTTCGTCTTGGCATTCCGGATGACTTCTTGTACTTCAAGCAATGAAAACGGTGCATCCAAGAACTCATCTACAAATAGAGGCGCAGCATAGTGGAAAGGTGCTGACAGGATAGCTGGGTTAAGAAGCTGGTTGAAATGGTCTTTTAACTTTAATGCGTTTAAAGATAAGGCAATAACATTCACTTGCCCATTCAAATATTTAACAGCTCTCCAAAACTCTGCCGGTGAGCGCGTGTAATTAATGACAGCAATTTTATTCTGCTCATAGGCGGTCTTTTTTGTAAGGCAAATGCGCTTGAAGTCTCTATTTGCTTCTCCATAGAGTGATTTAAAGATGTCAGAGTTGGTTTCCTCAGTTCGGCTATATCTCAGTAGGATGCACTTCCGCTTGTGAACTTGGCTTATCTGTATTCATGATAGAAACCTGTGGTAAAAACCTGCTAAATGTCTGTATCCGCGACAGAAACCTGCACTTAAAACCTGGTAAATGTCTGTATCCAGCTAAAGGTTGTGTAGTTAAACGCCAACTTCGCGCTAAATACCTGTGTCTGAGCTAAGAAAGTCTGTATCTGAGCTTAAATGGTGTGCAATGTAATCCAGTTTGTTTTATTTTCAATGCGTGATCCATATAGATCATCGGCGATAATAAAACACGGCTATTATGTATGTATGTACAATGTACCTCCGTATTTCTAGCCGGAAACTGAAACCTAGAATGAAAGATACAATCAATAACCCAAAATTATTTTCTTTTTTGGCCGAATCCGGTTTTTTTATTTTCTTTGTTGGAAAATTTCCAAAAAAAAAGCATACACATGTCGTCTAGTGAAATGAGAGACCGCGCATTGAAGGCCAGAGTCCAAATTGTTTGAAAATTCAAAATACCATGAAGGATAGAGTTTACTCATAGTCCAGATCGCACGAATTAACACGTCCAACACGCACAAAAAATTGTCAAATATCTGTAACTACTTTCGTATAATATTTTAAACCACATCAAAGTTCGCAATGCACTTGTTCTTATTACTTTTTTTTTTGTTTTTGCAGTTACCGTGGTGTAGTGGTAAGTGCGTTGAACTGCTACGCAATTCTGTTTGGGTTCGATCGCAGCAAAACACCTTAAAGTTTTTTCACGGCGCCACCTCTTTCAAATGTCTGACAAGCATAACACGCACACACAAATGGTTGTGATAGGCAGGCCCTGCTTCACCCCGAACTGTAGCGCCACTTAAAGAAAGAAGAATTACTTTTTCTTCCGTTATCCTTCTCTGCTTATCGTTCTAGTCAATTTCATTCAGAAGCAGCACTCCCACTCTGTTCAGCGGCCTTTGTCTGAAAGCAGCGACTGTAACTCGTGACCAACCATGACTCATTATTCACTAGCAGTTCCATTGCGAGTTGAGTCAGAGTTTAAATTACAATTTGCACTCCCGATTAATTCCTTAAAAGGATTCACAACTCCGAAATGAATTTCCTTAGTTCTCTTATCGAAAAAGATATGTTTTCATAAAATATACTTTTGAGCTTTTGACATTCAGGATTATACGCTTGGGGCGTATGCTATCATATTCTACATCAGATACATAACGACTGCAATCATTTAACTACAGACGCGCTACACTTCATCCCGAAATGAATTTCATGCTGATTTTACAACAACAAGTAAGTATACTCTATGCACATTAAGCCATCGCCAAACGCCAGCCATATCCGCCTTCGCGCTTCTGGCCAACAGCACTCATTTGGGTATCGCAAAGAGCTACCAGTTACCAGTATCAGGACGACGCAAAGAGGAAACAATTAACACATTTGTGCAAAGTCAACAAGTGGAAGAAAATGTTTGCTCAGTTTTATAAAGTGCCAGAGGGGTGGGTGTGGAGTTGGGATTGGCATTGGGTGTACGTACCAGCCGTATCGTGTTAGTATATACGTTTGGTACGCCACTTAAAACTTGGAAAGTCCTGCGGTGTGGGTGCGGGAACAATTATGTGTGTGCAGTGGTTAAAATGGGATCGTTTAAAAAAAAACACCACAAATTCACCATTAAAATTCATCTTTGTGGTCGGTTATGAATAAAAATTACTCGCAACAAAGTTGTCCATGCCAGCCCGGCAACTCCCTGTTGCTTGTCTAACCATCGACACACTGAAAAGGAAGATTGTGTTATATTTGCCCAAGGGATAGCGCGGCGGTTCGGTCAAACACCCAGTGGAGTTGAAATCCGTTCGGAACGCGTTAGACGGTTGAAATTAAAATACAAAAATTACACTCACACTTACACTCGTACACGTACACCACCGTAAGGGATCTAGTCTTACCATGGGTTGGCGGAAGTGAGTGAAGGCGACAATTGTTGTTGGATACCAAGCTGATGGGGACTCTCGGTGGCATTACCATGGAAATTTATTACTAAAACTGCTAAATGAAGGAGAGCAGGTAACACACAGAGTCCTGGTTAATATAGTGAATCTCTCCGAGGAACGTTCAATTAAAGTATAAATTATTAATTGTGAAATAAAACGGTGGTCCCAAAAAGATTTAAATTAGATTTCAAAATGCTACGCTGGCAATTGAGATCTGAGTCAGCGGGAATATTTTGCTAAATCAAGTTGATTGCGATTGGGAGTACGGCAAGGGAATAGATGAGAGGATGCTCATCTGGTTTCTGGTGGAAGGCAAATCGTTAAATTATGCGCCAAGGACGATTGGCATTCATAAAATAAGAAACTAGAGAGTACTTGTACTTTTTTTGAATGTGCGGATCAGAGAGTAATTAAATAATAGTACATACAGTTTTGAAGCATAGGGACTATGAGTAAAAACGAAACAACTCTTTATCTTCTTCCACTCTATGTAAGTTCGAGCCTCTTGGTGTGTTTGCCCAAGAGGTAATGCCTAGATCGTATTTCTATAGCTATTCCAATTAATGCCCTGCAAAGTCTAAAGATTTCATCAGTCCTTTTACGGTCCAATGCCGGCCAGAGTGCCTTAGAAACGCTATGTCCGATCATGTTGGACCATCTTATGGTCAGCACTTCCCGTAAAACTGAGCATTGTGCGGAAGTCCTGAGTAGTACTGATTTGAAAATACGCGAATCTAGCTTCAGAGGCCCTGCAGCTCGGGTACGGGAAGAACTACTGCCTAGAAAACGCTACAGGCATCCGAGTGTCTAATGCCCAAAACACAAGTGCAGAATTTTGTATATGCAGAGAAATTAGAACATACATGTTTTAATACGCGAAGCTACATGTAAATTCTGTATGCAGCGCTGTTCTGCAAGATGTCTCTATTTCTAAATTCTCTGCAATCGACAATATTGACACAACACAAAAGAAAAAAAATACAAATTGAGGTATTTAGTTGCACCCATGTTTGAAGTTTCTCTGTATATTTATATTTTAAAATGGTAGATGAATGGAATTTGTAATCATGACGTACAGCTTGAGGCCCCATATTTTTCCCGCCACTTTTTATAAAAAAGAGCGAATTATAAGCTTTCATAATGTTGTGTATTTAAGTTCCAATTTAGTTTTCATCCAGAATAATGCCAAGATATTTCGCTTGTCCGGAAAGGGTAAGCTACATATGTCCCGTCTATCTGCGGGAGATTGAAAGGTGATATCTTGTATTGGTAAAAAGAACCAGTTCTTTTTTTTAAGGATTGACGCTTTGTCCTCAAATAATGTAACCAACCAAATTTTGCTGTTTAGGATGACTTATGAGGTTACGCCAGAACCGATTAAGAAACTTGTAGAAAATAAATTACACAGGCCTCGAAATACAACTTTAATTTCCCCTTGAATAAATAATATGTTTTTTTTTATGAATTTGGGTATGTTGGAATAAAATATAGCGACGGTTTTTTAAAGCACATCGAAATTTATTTTTATGCAAGATATCCTTACCTTAGATAGCCTTACCAAGAAGCAAACACATTTTGCGGGAAGTATGCTGAGGAGGGATTAGGCTACTCAGTTGTCATGTCCTATGCAGATATTCTCCCAAGGAACATAGAGTACAAAATATTTTGTGACAACTTTTTTATGTCTTTCGACTTGTTGTTGGACCTGAGGAAGCAGGGCATAAAAGCGTCTGGAACGATCCGCAGTAACCGAATTTCAAAAAAAATGTCCTCTCACCGATTCTAAAATTATGAAATCTTCCAAAAGAGGATGTTGGGAATGCGCTACCGATGAAAATACAGGTATTTTATAATGTTTTATCACTTAGTATGTGGTTATTATTCATTTCGTTGTTGAAATCTTTTACATAATATGTATGTTTATCACTTGCAGGTATTTCTATTATTCGTTGGAATGATAACAATATTGTATCGCTTGCAACCAACTTTGATGGTGTAACCCCGTTGAAAAACGCCAATCGCTTTTCAAGGGAAGCAAAAAAAAAAGTGATTATTGAACAGCCTAAAGCAGTACATACATACAATTTAAAAATGGGGGGAATAGATAGAGCCGATCAAAATATATCACTTTATAGAGTAAATATAAGAGGCAAAAAATGGTACTTCCCATTGATTGCTCATCTCATCGATGTTTGTGAAAACAATGCTTGGCAGTTGTATCAAAGGCAAGAAAAGCCAATAGACCACCTAACATTTCGCCGAAAAATAGCTCTCAGTATTTTGAAATCCAATCAACGAATTGTGTCACGTAGTGGAAGGACAAGCAAGATCCGTGAAGTTGAAACAAGACTGGACGGTGTTGATCATCTTATTTCAAGCTTACCTATACTTGATCACACCGGAAAAAAACGACAACTTATTTGTAAGCTATGCAATAAAAAATCAACAACAACATGTGTTAAATGTAAAGTAACATTACATGTCGACTGTTTTTTACCTTACCACACAAAAAATTAAAATTTTATATTTATGTAATTTAATGTATTTTCCTACAATCCTTCTGGAAGGATGGTCACTTCCAAGAACACCAGATATAAAATAAATTTTTTAAGTACAGGAATCGGTTATTTAGACTAAAAAAATGAAAAATAATAAATATAAAAGTAAATGTTTAGTTACAAAATGATCAGCATTAGTTTTAAACAAGACTTAAGAGACTAGAGAGCACAAAAAGACTTATGAACATTTTTTCTACAATACATTCTTCAAAACTCCTGTTCAATATTTTTTTCTTACTTGCGCTTCGCTTCATATTTCTTTAACATCCAGCAATAGTCAGGCATTATGCTAACGACCCACCTGCCTTGATATCTGGGGTGGAATCGGCTAACGCGATAATTGACTGTCGCTTTTTTGATTGTCGTTTTCGAAAACGACACCTAAATAGCTGTCACCTAAAATCAACGCAGAAAAACGATTGTCGATTTGGTAATCACCTTACACAGAGCAAATGTGTCGATTTTGATTATCAACTATCAACTATCGCGTTAGCCGATTCCACTCCTGTTCTCCATGGCCCTAATATATTGATGACTCTCTCCCCCCGTTCTTTACTTACGTCATCAAGATTCTCGGGAAAGAAGTCAATATGGGAATGTAGAAAATGCAGCTTCATATTCATATTACAACCCAGCCTGTTGAGGTTATTAAGCATGCTGTCAACTATATTTTTATAATCAGGGCTTTCCTGTTTCCAAAAAATTGTGTTCGACCTCTTTAAATGATCTCCATTCGAGCTTTCCAGTCTCATTCATAGTCTTTTCAAAGTTAGCGTCTTGCATTAACTTCCTTATGTCAGACCCAATAAAAATGCTTTCTTCTATGGTGTTGATATTAAAACATCAATCATATAGTCTCATGTAGTTTTAGAAATAATATGTTGTTGTTTTTTTTGTACATAACATGTACGTATGTAGCGGAAGTTATCTGGAGAATCAACACATTTCCGAGAAGCCATTAGTGAGACTTTTTTTATTATTACCACACAGAAATCATAGAAATATATAACAAGCGACACACATAGCTTTAAATTATGCTTCTAATCATCATAAAAAAACAAATAGTGAGGAATAAAAATATTGGAAACTAACTCTTATAGTACTAAGAAAAATGAAAAAATATTTTTCTCTAAAAATGTACGTGATAGAATTTTTTAAATTTTTTTTTCTATATATTAGTACCTAATATCAATGGCGCAAATTTATAGTCAACCCCACTTTATCAGTCTAACTCTGTACTAGTTATACGCAACTTTAAACTTAAAAGCATACTTTAACTTTTGTTCAATAATAGACACTTTTTAGTTTGTCGCTAAATAATTTCTAATTCGCAACGTTCCTATGAGAAATTTCATTCGAACACACATAAAAGTGACAGTTTGAATAAAAAAAAACTTATAAGTCTAATTCCATATTAAATATTTAATACGAAGTTCGGGTGATTTTAACTTTAATACGAGGCGATACCGATAAAGTGGGCTTTATGACAACTATAAATATGAAAACGCTTAGTTCCGTGCTAAAATAATTTTAAAGTGTACTTTAAGTGACTATAATTTTGCGCCTATGAAAATAACGTTTTGTCAGGGGAAAACCATCGCAGGCCTGTGTTATATACTTTATATATTATATATTTATTTATTTATATTTATTTTATTATATATATATTTATTTTAATAAATTGCTTTTAGTTTTTCTTTTAAGTACTGACAAAAATACGCTATCAGCTTGCCTTTTATGGCTTCCAAAGTAGATGATGACGATTCAACTTTGATGACACTGTGGGGGAAAAACCATACTTATTGTACTCTTAAGGATTCGATACCACTTAAGAATTCATACAGTTACATACATATGTATGTAAGTACATGTAGAACAATATCATTTTCTACAAGTTCCTTACAATAATTTTAGATACACGCTGTTTCTTTTCTTTTCAGTGATGAAAAAAACGAGCTTAAAAGTCCATTAAAATATTTGATTCTATTTTCTTTTCCGTTCATCTATGCACATCGATCCATTGCACAGTCATTAAATCTTATTAATACGCTTCCATTTCTCACTGTTACCATCTAAAGTGCTTTCGAGCATTAGAGCCCACATCTATCATCCACTTCAAGTGACGTTGTCTACTCGTTTCCTCGGACTTTATCCTGCACAATGACTGTCGCACCACAACCTACTGCACACAGAACATTGTTGCATTTCTAAGATAGAAAATAAGCTTCTATATTGCGGTTGACTATATTATAGTCTCACTCTCCCCCCCACACACACACAATCACATTGATGCCACGCATAGCTAGCAAACAGAAATCCCTTACAAACTGGATACAATATCCTTTTATACATTCTAAGCCACCACATCTCAGCACACTCTTCGGAATAACTACTGTATGTACGTACTACTCGTATATGATCGTAACGTACTATGTGCGCACACAAGGACGAGCAAAGAATAAAAATGAAACACTTTTTATTGTTGGTCGCCATCTTTAGATCCTTGCAATAGACTTTCCTGTTGCGAATAATATGTCCTTGCAAAGCCATTCACTTTTTTTCCTTCCTTCGCCCCCTCGTACGTTCGTCTCCCCAGCACTCCCACTTTTAAGTGATTACAAATGGGCGAAACGGGGTAGCATCTCCAACGTATCTATCTATTTATCAGTGAGAGATGAGAGATGAGATCTGAGAAGTACCGACTACCTACCTACCCTCGTATACTACCCTGGATGATAACATTGTCTCCTTTGCCACAGGCTTTGATGAGGGGTGATGACGAGGGTTGATGCGATGCACTGCACGGCAATGGACTACATGAAATGCTCTTAACAAATAATGAGGTGTTTCCGTGTTTAAGAACGACTTAAAGTTCGTTACGATGGTATCTATGGGTTCAAGACACTTTTGTGTGCCATCTCGTGGTAAAGGGGGTATGTTGCAGAATTTACCGCTATTTTACCACAGCCACGGCGTATCTACGATGGTAGTAGATGGGAATATATGTATATATTTTTTTTGTGTATTGTCATAAATGCGTTTGCAGACATTAATTTCCGGCGCTTAATTACTACAGCAAAAGTGTATTTGTTTGAGTGTATGGGTAAGACATAATAATTATAATGGAGCTCACCAAAACGAAGGAGCTTCATTTTAATTTGAAAATGTGTACAAGTGGCAGTTGAGAGCGCGTAGTGAAGGTTTTAAGCAATTACTAGACGTATCTACTGCAAACGAGGAAATGACTCATAAGTTGGATGCACACGGCTAGAATAGGTACATACATACATTATGTATGTATAGGTGTTAATTTATCTTTTGATTCTTTCATCATCTCATTGATAAAGTGGGCCCAAAGTGCATACATGCATGGTTTATCAGCATTTCGGTTTGCATTTTACTAACTTGCTTACTTACCTAGATGGCGCTACAGTTCGAGATGAACCAGGAGCTGCTTCTCGCAACAACGTCTTATATTTTTCGCACTAATGGAAGGGACCTACAGTTTTTTTTTTTGCTGCATGCAACCGGTGAGTTAAGAAGCTCATCATGACATGATGAATGCTTGTCAGACATTCGGTGGAGGTGGCACCGTGAAAAAACTTTTTGGTGTTTTGGTGCGATTGAGCCTGTATTCTGTATTCTGTATATCTAACCTAATACCACCCAAAAGTTAAGAGTAGTTTTTCGAAGACTTTCCGACAATTTGGGACCTAAACGCGATTTCAATTCCCTTTTACTGTTGTGGTAAAGATTACTGCAACAAAGAAAAATATTTGCTTGTTGACATATACGAGTAACATTTCAATTACAGTGAGTAACAGCCACAAACAATAACCCATATAACCTCTTTTAATAGTTTTTTGATCTGTGTCTCATATTTTAACGAAAAATAAATAAAAAATAATAAAATATAACATCTAACATAATTCGGTTTGAATAAATTTTGCATATCAAAATAGTTTTGATCATCTTCATAGAATTTGGAGTATTTATGTCATCAAATGAGAATTTGATCATAAAATGGCAATTTTTTTCCTTAGGTTTCTCGAAATAAGCTACTTTTAAAACTCCGTTTTGCAGGAAAGGGGTTTTTGTAACAAAAGCTGTTTCTGTGGCAACAACTATAACAACATATGTAAATCATTTGAAATCATATAGAGATATTTTTATTTTATTTCAACATGTGTAAACAAGTTCACTCAAGTTCTGTTTATTCTCTTTCCATAAACTAGTATCGCCTGTGGTCGAAATTCGAACAATTGTGCGAGAGAAACGCACGTACATACATATGTACTTATTAATGTTTATTATTTTACCTGGTTTTTACCTGGCTTGGACATAACATATTGAAGAAAAAACTACATACTGCACTGTCTCTTTTCAAAACCTTTCCAACAAAAAAAAAATCAAGCAAATATGTTGTGTTTACGGCAGTTAAAAAGGGGTTGAACTGTTTTGCCTTCGCCTTTGTATAATTAAAATATGTATTGTTGTTCGGGGCAAGAGTGTGCATTCTTAACTTCGGGCTTAAATTCTGAAAAAACAGATAACAAACAAAAGAGCATATTATTTCATAGCTCTAAATTTTAGGAAAAAATTTATACAAAAATATTTTATATTTTTTTAATGTTTCGTATGTTTTGATCAAATAACCAAAGTAAGTCAAGTTGCGAATTCTTACCCCGAAGTCAAGGTATACACTCTTTATGCCTACATATTACTTATGGGGTATCGAGTTGCCACGCTTTCCTGACTCACTATTAAAAAATTCACTTTAAAAATAACCGGCTTTTTTTTTCTTTTGCTGTTTTTCTTTGTACTGTTAATTAAAAAATTAAATTGTTAAAATTTTTCTGTAGAAGTTGTTCTCCATTGGCGGTTTTTAAAACACACATTTTTCAATTTAGCCACTTCTGCTAATTCTTTCACAGGTGGAGAAAATGGCACTGCGTACTCTTAGCCGCTGCGCACTCTTACGATATGTATGCAGAATCTTTCTGTATCATTATCTATCACTTTCTTACGTAAAATACTGAAGAAGGGTGAAATAATAGCGAAATTTTCTTGCATCATTGCTAATTCCCAGTTACATAACTTGAGTAGTATTTTTAAAATTTTTTCCTAGAATATCTCAAGAACTTCTTTGGCCTTTACTGAAAATTAACCAAAATAGACATAAGCTACTTAAACTTATTGCCGCAATAATATATATATGGGACTTAAATATTGTACTCGTACATAGGTTTGTGAGTGGCTGTGGCGTAGTGGTAGTCGTCGTCGCTTGTCACGCTGAAGGTTCACGGTTCAAATGCAGATGTCTCCGAAATTTTTTTTTCTCACGAAATAAAAATAAGTTGATAAGTTTCAGAAGTTATTGCCAAAAACCTACTGCGAAGGTATAACACTGGCAATAGGATGTTGGTATGGCTGAAGAAATTAATCACACAAACAATGAATAACACCTGGAAAGAACGTGTGTGCAAAGCAATATACAATGACAAAATAGTATATACATATAGAGTTAGTTGACCCCTAGCATCGGTGCAGGGAAATAACTTCACGGGCAATAACTTCACATGGGAAATAGCTTCACCTCGAGTGGGAAATAAATGCACATTTTTGATGTGAAGTTATTTCTCACTGAAGATGGGCAATAGCTTCACTTTTTTGTGGCAAATAATTTCTCCTAATATGTGAAGTTATTTCTCACTAACTTCACATTTAATGATTATTTCAAAATTCGCGCGAAATTTTTACTATTACTCTATCTTATGCTCAAAAACTAAAGATTCCATTTCAAAATAAGATATTTAAATTTAAAATTTGTCTTGGCCTTGCAAGATAAAAAATAAAATATCTAATTTTTAAATGGCATCTTTAGTTTTGGAGCATAAGATAGAGTAATAGTAAAAAATTCGCGCAAATTTTATAAATAGATAAAGCCAAATGCCAATTTTTTCTTTACTTGGCCTTATTTCTAATTAAAAATGGAGATACGTAATGCTAAATTCGGCCTTATTTTGCTCGGCTTTATTCCACGGTACCCCTGTGTTTTTCGCAAAAATCATTTGTGGGAAATAATTTCACAAAATTTCTGGTTAAATTATATCGTACATAAATGCGATTTGTACATAAATGATACAAAACCAAAACAGCGATAGAGAAAAATAATTTGAAACTTTTACTAGAAGTTAATCAATAACGTAGTTACAGTGTACACGTACATACATGCAGATACGTACATAAAAAAAAGAAACCGTAAGTCAACTATTTATATTGACTATCTATAAAACGGTTGCACTTATCACCTTTCACCAACAAAGCTAACGGCTTTTTCAATTGAGTCGTATCGTATGAGAATTGAGGATATGCCATTGGAAAATTAATGTTTCGTTGACACTATTAAGATGCTATCCCTTGGTGAAAAATGATGCTGACATTCTTTCAGCTCGCGTTCATTTCTTTAAAAATTACTTACCCCAGAGGAGCACCATCTACTTGGTCACTGGACTGAAACCAGGGAGCTGAAGAATCGATCTTACGTTTATCTCTATATATTTTTATATGATTGGTTCTACCAGCATAGAGCGGGATGCATGTTGACGACTTCTGCTCTGGGTGTAGAATCTAAATAAAAGAAGTTGATGTGTTCTTTCTTTATTATTCATCAGTAATTATTTAGAACTGGCCATTCGCCGGGCTTTATAGTCAACACTTAATTTGCGGTGTTTTAGAGACATTTTTAATTACTTTGTCGCACGTTCTTTCATTTATTTTAGAACTGGTGATTCGAAAAAGTTAAAATTTAGCCATTAATTTGTGTCATTGGTTTTCACGTAACACTTAAGTGAACTGTCGTTGTTAGGCGGGTAGAGTCTTGGTAAGTTGAAAAGAAATGTTTGCAGCACTTTAGACTCCGTTTCATATCGCACAATTTTTTTTTATATATTATGTTGACGATTTGGCATGATGTCAACGCCCAAATCTGAAAAATGTCACAACGTCCAACATTTTTGGTCGATTTAACACTATTTCAGATTGACCAAAAAATAAATATGTCAAATCACCCAAAGCAGGAATGGGCGTTTTATCGCAATCCGAAAATACCAACATGTATATGTATGAGTATCGGGTGGCCTTTTGTCAAATCATTCAATCATTTATTAAAAATATTAAAAGTGACACATTTTCTTCAGTATTTAAATCAATTTTTATTTTATGTCTTTTACATATTTTAACAACTTTTCATATACATATATGTATGCACATTTATATGTATGTAAAAATTTAATCTGTATGGAAGCCTCCACTTCTTTCTCCGTACAAGACAGCAGTAAAATGGTTGTGACTCTGCAATTTGCGCCTGTAATTTCAAATCGCACTCATTGCAAATTGCGTCGGACTACTGAGCCAGCGGTCTTGGGTTCGAATCCCGCCGCAAATACCTAAAAGTTTTTCACAGTGCCCACCTCTTTCGAATGTCTGACAAACATCAAAGAGTAACATTTGTCTCGATTGAGCTTCTCAACTCGCCGTTCGGAGTCGGCAAAAAACTGTAGGTACCTTCCATTCGTGCAAAAATATAACACGCATGCACAAATGGTTGCGAGAAGCAGGCCCAGGTTCACCTCGAGCGTACCGGTAAAATAATGTTATTTTTTATATAGACCATTCCATCTAAAAATCTTAGTACCTATATTAATCGTACCGTTTTCAAAAAGCGCAGAGTCCCCGATAATTTTTTTATTTCCTTAGATATCTAATTTTTCTTCTTTGGTACCAATAATTGCACCACTTTCTATAATATGCATGGAGAAATTAGGACTTTTTATAAATTCCTCATCCTGTAGGATTTTGACGAATTTGAAAAAGTTTCCTTTTTTGTTCAGCATCCGTCCAAGTACACCATTGTAGGCCTTCAATATCCGATGTTGTCCTGGTCAAGAACTACCGAAAGAAGATGGCACTATCCTTGCTACGTTTGCCGACGACACCGCTATCCTAGCGGTAGGTAAAACAATCGAGGAAACGACTGCCAAACTGCAAAACGCATTAAATAAAGTAAATGAATGGACGAAGGACTGGCGGATCGCCCTTAACGGAACTAAATCTGTTCACGTGAATTTCACTTATAGGAAAATTAATGACTTGCCCATTTTTATAAATTTGGCCCGAATACCCTTTGCAAATGAAGCCAAATACCTGGGAATGACACTCGACGCAAGGTTGAAGTGGAATTCGCACGTGAAAATGAAACGTAAAGAACTAGATATCAAATATAGAGAAATGTACTGGTTGATCGGAAAACATTCCCACCTCAGTACCGAGAACAAACTGCTTTTATACAAGCAAGTGCTAAAGCCGGTGTGGACCTACGGTATACAACTTTGGGGTTGTACCAAGAAAACAAATGCCAATATTTTACAAACCTTTCAAAATAAAGTGCTAAGAGAAATTGTCCAAGCACCGTGGTATGCTAGAAACGACGATATCCACAGGGATCTCGGAATTCCGACAATCGAAGCTGAAAGTAGAAGCTTCGCGCGAAAACATAGAAACCGACTAATCGGACATGTTAATAATACAGTCCTACTTATTTTGGATGAGAGCAATTTATTGCGCCGACTACAAAGAACAAAACCTTTCGACTTGGCGAGATAAGGATTAACCGCGTCTAAATTGTGGAACATGCAGGATCTTTCATTGGAAAGTAACCTGCCAAACGTTTATATTTCGTGATAGAAAAATTGCTTGATAAGTAGTTTAACTTAGTTGCAGTATCTAACAAATTTATATCGAAGGGTGGTGTTTTTGGTCAGTAAGAATCTGACACTACTATGAGCACGCGCTTGCTATTCTCATAGTGTCTATGGAAGATTTTCACCTACCCTCGGCAAAAAAAAAAAAAAAAAAAAAAAAAAAAAAACTTTTTAAGAACTGTAAAATGTAATGGGCTGATTTGAAGTAAGTAATGAAAAGAAAAGCAGCTTTAATCCGAAGTGAAGGATTAAAGAAATGGATATATTAAAACAAAAAGCCAGGCTCCAGTTACAATCTAGGAAGAAACAAATTCGTGATTGGGCTGAATATGAAGAAAAAAAAAAACAACATTCTGCTGTGGCCGTTACTGTAGTTGTTACAAAAAACGGCCACGCTCTCTTAGGCGTTTTGACATTTTTTTTAGTTTTTACAATGCATATTGTAAGATTCAGTCTATAATAAGCTTTTACTATACAAGCAATCATTGAAGCCAATATGGACATATGGTAGTCAACTATGGGGCTGTACCAAAAAGAGCAATGTAGACATCATACAAAGATTCCAGAACAAAGTGCTGAGGAATATCGTAAATGCACCATGGTACATAAGGTACATAAGAAGGACCTCCACAGGGACTTGGGAGTGGAATTCGTCACGGATGAAATTAAAAAAAATGCACGAAGGCACGAATCAAGACTTTAAGTACACACAAACACTGAGGTAGTAAAACTGTTAGACAAAGCAAACATAGTGAGAAGGCTCAAAACGACAAAGCCATTTGAATTGGTCTTGATAAAAGGGACCACCCACATTTAAAAATGCATGTTTAGGTACAAACATATGTATCAGGGCATATAGCTAACATAGGAAAATAAAGCACATCTTATTATCTGTGAAGAGACGCTGATGGGCGGAACTCTTGAAACAACAAATACCAAAGATATCAGCATAAAATTGCTTATTAGCCCAAGTGACTAGATCGCAATTATGTGGAAGGCGGTTTTAGTCGGTAAAAATCCGGCATACTGATTACTCGGATTATCAGTATGTTTTGAAGATTTCCCCTTCTTCTAAAAAAAAAAAAAAAATTGTAAGATATGTCAAATTGACGAGTCCAAATAAAAAAAAGAAGCGCGCATGAATATTGAATATATGTTACATATATAAGAACATTTCTTTTTTTTAATCATTATTTTTGCAAGCTTTATATTAACTTCACTTTCTGTGAGGGCCAAATCTGGAAATCGATTTTACACCCACTTCCAGATATCCGGCCAATCTGAAATTTTGCACACGTATATGAGTCCTTTCACAATACAATATGGAATATTTTATGACTTTGTAAATATAATATGGCGGACGCCCTAAGATGGTGGATTACCGTTATCTTCACGACCTCCTTAATATGGGTATCAAATTAAAGGGACTGACAAGCTGAGTCAGACTAGCTAAGTAACGTCATTCAAAATTCCATTTACCATTACCATTACCATTTTCTTTACAACCACCATGACATGGGTATCAAATGAAAGGGCGAGTAGAATCTCAAATACTCTGAGTTAACTTCCTCATATCAAACCCACCCAAGCTACTATACGTTTCGACGTAAAATTGTAAAAAAAATTCAAATATGTACTCAAAAGTAGAAAATAAATATAAAGATAAAAAATATTTTTTTAAAAACAAGCTTTAATGAACTAAAAAGTAGGAATAAATAATTTTTTTCCGAGTCACCAATGTGTGACTATAAATTAAAGCTTGGGGCGTTTGCTGAGATTAAACCCGATCAGCATTGCGTAGTAACCCAACGCCCTTACCACCACACCACGGTGCACAGTGGGACGAATGGTGTAAAAATCGCGACATGGGTCGAAATTGCATGTATCTACTACAGTTTTCAAAGTATATACAGCTGTTATATAGACACTGGGGGACACATCAATTAAATTTTGGCATCCACGGTCTGGTTCATTCACACGTTCTTTCAATAAACAACCTCAAAAACGAGTATACAAATCTTCCATTTTAACGAAAATTCGGGATAAATTGGGTTTCGTTTATCGCAATATAATCAAGTCGGAAAGAATGTTTGAGTCCTTTTTTTAATATTGTCATTTTACATAGTTTAGTAGTAAATAATGTCAGGAAATAGAAACATTCTATGTTCTTTAGTAGCCAGGGCATGTAATTTTTTGTTGGAAATAACGTCTTTTTTGACAGTATTTTCTGGAAATTCAACCCGTACAAAAAAGCTCCGAGTTGTTCCGAAAAACGGACTTCACAGGTGTTTACCTTAGGTATTTAGTGGGCTGTAGCTTGCGTTGCTCCTACAGCCAAACACCATTCGATTCAGCGTGAAAAATTACATAAAATATGATCCACGGTGAAATTTTTTAGTGGAAATAACTGCGTGAAAATGCCATGTGCAGTAAATTTACCGTTTCGTCCCACTGTGCGGTGCCCACCTGTCATATCGTTAAATTGCCCTAAAATGTAGGACAATGTGACATTTTTCAGATTTGGGGAATTTGGTTTTGGGCGATATGACACGGAGTCAGCACTCGATTCCGAAATCTTCAACATTTTCATTAAAAATCTTGATCCATTGAAAACCAAAATGCATAATTTAAGCATTGGAAATTTGCAATTTTGGCATGAATACATAGATTGTTCGACGAATTGCATCAAATCGAACATACCGTTTTCTTTTTTACACAAAAAGATACAACTAACCAACACTCACTTTGTTGGCCAAAATGTCAGTGACACCAATGACACAACACATTAGCTGCATTGACGTACGTGTAATGCTGCTGCTACATCACTGACACAATTTAAATTTTTTGGCCAGCATTCTGTGTTCTTCTGTACAACATAGCTATCTCCGTGAGCCATAATATTTCGCATAAAGAAACGGCTTATCTAGATTGGCAATGGGCATATCTGTAGTTTTTTTTTGTCTACATACTCGTAGCACCCGGAAGAATGTAAATTTCTCTTATCAAATTCATTCTAATCATGAAGGAGAATGTGCATTCTATGGGAACTGCTGCCAAAAGGATTCCATGGATGGGTATTTCAATAAATTAAAGTGGGTTTTCGTTAAAGCAAGGGAACTTAAACAAGGAACATCGCTAGAGACACAAAGATGCCTTACAAGGTGAAACACGTAATTTTGTTTAATTTTAAATTGTCTTCAGTTATTGATAGCAGTCATTTATCCAATTACTACTCGTATATAGGTAAAATTCATCTCTGAAAAATCACTCCCCCCATACTGATGTGTCTACTCCTATTGAAATGCTGTGTAACTTGGTAATTTTTTCCCGCATGCACTGATGCCAATAAAATGATCGTTTATTCGAGATTTTTCTTTTTAGCACTTCCTGCCCGAGGTAGAAGCGTTCCGCCGCGCCGTGCGCATCAACACAGACATAAAGAAAGTCATGTTTAGCAACAGGAAGGAAGCCGACGATGGCATATAAAGGAAATCATACAAAATACGAAACAAATTCGACTGAAGAGAGGAAGACCACCCCAAGTATATTATTTTCACGCTACAGACGCGCAATTTCATTAATTTGCTGCTAGGCATCAACGTTCGTCTTCATCGAAAATTTTGCCTGTGTGTGGGTGGGGGTGGGGGGGTTTCTGTATTTTTTATTGAATTTTCCAAGTAAAAGAAGACACAAAAATAACCTCTACAGTAATGGGTCTGGTAATAGTGCTATCCACAGCTATGTAGTACTCGTATAGTATAACCGATGACGACAACGACGACGATGTACACGTAGTTACGAAGCAATTTAAGGATGCCACAATGAAATTGGATTGCAATAAGGAATAGAATTTCCATCTCTCGGTTGTCTGTTTATGGGAACAATCTCCACGGAGTGACATATTGAATTTCTCAACATGAAAATCGAGAAAACGAAAAAGAAGCAAAACCAAATGAAATAGCATTGAGAATGGGAAGATACATTTACCCGTTTCTGTGGTGGGGGTGGGTGGTACTTGTTTCTTCCTCAACCTGACGAAGCTCCGTTGCTAGTCCTTTGCAAGAGTGTATTTCTCACTATCGGGATACTAGTTCCTAGTTTTTTTTTTTTTTTTTGTCAATCCTTGAGAAAAACGCAGCGTGGATCCAACCAAATGAACCCAATACTTGCGCTTGGTCCGTGAGATGGCTGTGGATTCAGTGGATCCACCATCTGCATATGGAAACGTTTCGCCACTGCTAAACTAACCATATCGACATCAATAAATCATCCAATGACGATATTATCTTCGCTGTTTTTTTGCTTTTGCTCAACCATGATAAAAATATCTTCAATCCTTTATCCCTGCAGGATTCCGCTTCTTTACGCTTCGGTAATGTCCAACCCCGCTGCGATACGAAAACGAGTGTGTACGCTGATGGGAAGTATTTTTCTGCGACAAAGTTTTCTTTTTGTGTCGAAGAGATTTTCAAAGTTTTCCAATTGAATGGCGGTGGCGCTGCTGTTGGTTTGGAAGGAAAAATAGTTGCAGAATTAGCATATGTGCGGTGTTATCAAGGGATAACCACGATCCTCGGTGGGTTTGGGGGGAGTTGGGAACATTTAAAGTGTCATTACAGTTGAAATGTTCAATTTCGAATGTAATACGATCTGAGCTAATTCAACGACTTTCGAATGGATATATGTACTCGTACACCTTCCTGCCCTGAGGGTCGTTCTTTGCGCTGTCAAGTGACATGTCATGATGAGAATTCGATCGAATATTACCGCTGTGCAGCGACCGGAAAATTGCCAATTTGACAGAAGAAACTTTGCAAATGTTATTATGTACATTTTGGATAAAGTAATTTGGTTTGTATTTTGTTACTTTTAGGTTTTGTAGTTTGCGAATGCGGTATTGTTGATACAATTTGTTGTTATCTTAAGTTGTAGAGAGTTTTAAGATAGAGAGAGAGTTTGGGCATCACTGAACCGGTAAATGTGTAGTTCAAAGAATCTTAACTGGATTATTGCTTTGTATTTTCACTGGATTGGAAAACTTTTCAGGCAAAGTAATCTGCCATATTTCAGTATTCGCTGCCATTCGAGTTAGTCCTTATATTGGTAAAATTAAATAAGATAGGTCTAGGTTAGGTTGGGTTAGGTTAGGGAGGGTGAGATTGTTCGAGCAATAATTTCCACGCTGAAACCCCAAAGACCATTGTTAATCTCCTCATAGTTTGGGAGTAAATAGTCTTTTTACCAACTAACTTACTTACTTAGGTGGCGCTACAGTCCGGGGTGAACCAAGGCCTCAACCATTAACCTCTTCCATTCAGCCCGGTCCTTAGCTAACCGCTTCCAGTTGCGCACTTCAAGTTGGTTGAGGTCTTGTTTTACTTGTGCGTGCCACCTTAGGGGAGGTCGTCCTCTGCTGCGCTGACCTTTCGGGTAAGAGCCGAATATTCTCCGAGCCGGAACGTTGATGTCCATGCGCTGTACATGTCCTAGCCATCTTAAACGCCCAATGTGCAGTTTTTTGACCAGGGTAATGTCGCTGTACAGCTCGTATAGTTCGTGCAGTTCCAGAACCCGTCAACGCAAACGGGACCGAATATCTTACGAAGGATTTTTCTCTCGAAGCGACCAAGGATATCTTCATCTGCTTTCGATAAAGTCTATGCTTCAGCTTCATATAGCAAGACAGGGATGATAAGGGTCTTGTATAGAGTCTCCTTAGTCGATCGAGAACGGATTTTACTATTCAATTGCCTTCTTAGCCCAAAGAAACAGCGGTTGGCAAGAGTAATCCTTCGTTTGATTTTCGGCGAGATGTCATTTTTTGATGTTATGGCAGAGCCGAGGTAGACAAAGTCCTTTATTACCTCGAAGTTGTAGCTATCTATTGTGATGTTCTGTCCAATTCGTCGATGTTGGGTGTCCCTTTTTGTTGACAGCATATATTTTGTTTTGCCCTCGTTTACCGCTAAACCCATTTTAGCCGCTTCCATTTCTATATTCGTGAACGCACCGGTGACAGCTCGCTGTGTTCTACTAATGGTGGCAATATCGTCGGCGTATGCAAGTAGTTGAACGGACTTTTGAAAGACCATTCCTTGTGTGTTGGCTTGTGAGTTTCGAACAATGGCTCTATACAGTTCATCCCTCTATATGCTGTCATTGGCGGCTTTGAAATCGATGAACAGGTGGTGGGTATCGATTTGGACTTCTTGGGGTTTTTCCAGGATCTGCTGTGTTAACTTTCCTGGCCTGAAACCGCACTGATAGTGGCCAATCAGGTTGTTGACGAAAGGCTTCAGGCACTCACACAATATGGCAGATAGGATCTTGTAGGCGATATTGAGGAGACTGATGCCTCTGTAATTGGAGTAGTTGAGGGATCTCCTTTCTTGTGGATCGGGCAGACGATGTTGAGATTCCATTCATCTGGCATACTTTCATCTGACCAAATCTTAGAGATGAGTTGGTGTATGCTCACTACCAAGTCATCTCCAGCTGCTTTAAATAGCTCTGCGGGTAAACCGTCAGGTCCAGCAGCCTTGTTTTACCAACTCGTAAACCTAAAGTACGGAGGCGTCGTTCTTGGAGGGCGGGCAGTAGCAGCGTAGATGTTGGATCGATTTACTTTCTTTCTCATCTACGAAGCTTCTACAGATATCGTTGGAGTCAGGTTTTATGACCTTTGGCACAGTGTCCTGGGACTATTTCGGTGATTAAGCCTTTGGTGGATTTTGCCAGATGTAACATCGTCCTTGTCATTGCGGCCATAAAGAACGAGATGTGATGCAGTCGATTCCTGTGAGCCATAAGGCCTGTGTCTCCTTTTCGTGTTTGTTCCTAATGCCTTTAGAGCTGGCTGACTATCCACTAGAACGGTTATCTCTGACGGAGGGAGGTCGCTTTATTTTTTGGATATTGTTCCACCTAGAAGACACTGCATGTATCCGGTAGTCTGAAAGATTAGGATAAGATATGTAGGTCTATGTCCAATCTCCATGTTGGTGTCCTTAAGTTAAGTATTGCTTAATTCAAGTACTGATGAAGCTTAAGATATTTTGCTCCATTTGGTCTGCGGGTGCTGCTTTGTTCGGGAGCCAGCTGGCCTAAATATTTGAAGATATTTTTCTTCGTATTTAAAACTACCTTAGGTTAGGTTAGGTAAGGTGGTAAAGTGAGCCCATTCTTATCGGTGCTCTGGGAATCATTTTAAGAGTTGGATAAATTTCCATATTTTACCTGTTGATATTTTTTGAGTTACAGTGGGTGATCAAATTATTACGGCCACTAGAAAGAATATGACTTTTTGAAAAAGAAACGCACATAACTTTTATGTTTTCTAATTTTTAGACACAATTTTTTTTTAAAATTAGAAAGGACTTATAAACTAACAAAAAAAAATAGTTTTAATTAAGAAAGCGTACAGTAAAAATAAAAAAAATAATATTTTGTTACACCTCCTCTTGCAGCTATAAGAGACTGAACCCTTTTTGGCATACTTTGAATGCATTTTAAACAATTATTTTTAATGTTTTCGCTCCTATGACATACATCAGTGAGGCGTTCTATCAGTGCTCACTTATTCCTTACTTTTTCCCTGCCTATTTCTCTTTTCATCAGTTTCCATAGATTCTCTATGGGGTTAAGGTCTGGAGAGTTTCCCGGCCATTCCAGAACCTCAACATTTTCTCCTGCAAAAAGGCAGATACTTCTTTTGCTTTATGACAAGGTGAAAAGCCATGCATAAACACGAAATTGCCATTTGGAAACCATTCCTGCACATTTTCGGTGTCAAGACCTCAATATATTGGTCTTGACGCATTGTTCCATCAACAATGTGGAGACGTGCAGTTCCTTAATGATTGGCCACACCAAAATGCTTAACGGATGTTTCACCCGTTCCACTATGCATTCCTTCTGACACTTCTCATTCGCTGTCCTCCTTAACAACTCAGACTTATCCGACAAAATCTAAACTGTTGATTCTTTGTAAAACAGACCCGCAATAAAAACACATGTAAGGAAAATCATACAAATATTCCTTCAAAAGATAAAAAAAATCATATTAAGAAGTCGACTGAATACGTTCTTAACTTTAGACGGTCTTCGAACGTTCTAGTCCTTATGTGCCTTAGCCCATTTAAGACGTTTTTTCATCATCGCTTTTGATAGAAGTGACTTCTTTGCTGGACAGTGGCAAGTAAAAAAAAAAAATATCTGCTATATTTTTCTGAGAATGCTTAGTGCTTAGTGAAGGGTCTTTTCGTCTATCCATGGCTTAAACGGCGTCCTATCAAAAATGGCTCGATAAAATATTTTAAATACAAACTGAATACACAGAAATTTAAAAAACGTAATGCACAGAGCACATTTGTATCGTAAATGCCGATTTCGAAACCGTTACCTTCGACATTTCGCGAAATAAACCCTTAAAAAGCGTAAGAAATAAAAGGCTCCAACTGTACCAAAATGAGTTACCCTCTTAAAAAGTTAACTACCACAAAAATAAACACTACTAAGTCTGACCACTTTTTACTTTTTTAAAGCTTATCACCCGCATATTCATTTAACCCTCACACGGGCGACAATTTTTGCCCCTTAATCAGTACCTTACTAACCCAGGTTAATATTTTTATTCCCTTCCTCTTTCTATGGGCTCTATGGTCTACAAAAACAAAATTCTTACTTCCTGCCTTCCTTTTAATTGTTCTTTGTTGTTTTTTAAATAAATTTTGGAAATTTTATTTTTTTGCGCACCTGGAAAATAACAAGTGAAATCCCCCATTAGTACAATTTACATTGGAAAATTGCATTTTATGTGAATTGAGCGAATTTCCTTATCAAATTTGTTTGACAATCATATTCAATCAGTATACTTGTCAATTTCATTTGTGTGAAAATGGATCAAAATAAAATTTAAATTTCTTTCAAGTGTGGGCATTATCCATGTAAAGTATTAACACATCACATAAAATTAGATAGGTAGATTTAGGGTGTGCAATTTGATACATGATATGATTTTTCTTCAAGATTGGCACACGAAGTACAACAACAATACTTGAAATCGATACTTGATACACTTCATTCTGATGGTGAAGAAGATAGCATACAGTCTTTAACAAAAGGAGGTGTGGATGTGATTAATCAAATGCTTGGTCAAAACACAACTAAGATGAAAACAAACCGCGCTGGCTCTATTTTACAACATCATGGACATGCACACATCTTCATATGTAGCTGACTTAATCTTCTGGTCCAATAATACGATTGTCTAAGACAGTCGAGCCAACGCAGAGAGTTTCTTGAAGAGTTGAGGAAGCATTTTTGTACGCCTACAATAACTAGAAGAGCTCGAATTCCTCGAAATGTGGGCAAAGTAACACTAAAAATCGCATTTTAGGTATTCCAATTGATCAAATTGAACACAATACTTAGGTAAGTAAGGCGTAGGGGTTACCGTCATCACTGTACATAGTACCTTACCTATGCATGTTCATAGAGGTACTGAAATGTAATAAACAACAAATTGGTTTCTTTCGTTCACAAATTTGAAGGTGTAGCTTGCAGATACCACCCAACTGAAACTGTATGTACAACATACTCATATGTAAAAATATCGCTATATACATATGTGCATATATATCTATATGTTTATATATATACATACAAACTCGTATGCATGTATGTATGTATATATGTAGCTATGTTTTCCTAAAAAAAAGTAGAACTCTAGGACAAATTCAGAATTTTTTCATAAAAAAGTTAAAATATTAACCTGGGTTAATAAGGTACGTTTGCTACAATTTGACGAAAAATCAGTCGAAAAACTGTCAAAATTTATTTTTTTCTATATTTTTCGAAAAATATCAAATATTTAGTCACTGAGTCTGAATGAAAAGACATTTAGTTCAAAAGTATCCAAGATATGATACAAATGAAAGTGCCCATATTAACCCCGGTTAATAAAGAACATGTGAGGGTTAAAAAGAAAATAAATCTATTATTAAGGTTATATCTGGCACTTATTTGGACTTAATCGTGAAAATAAGTTATTTTTTAAGGTGGTCGTAATAATTTGATCACCCACTGTAATAAGTTAATTTTGCTTTATGTACCTATCTAGTCAGAAGGGGGTGCTTGGCGAGTTCGCGCAGTGCAGTATAGTGTAGCGATTCCTTGAGTTATTGGTATAGTGAAATTTTAGGTTAACAAACGACAAAAAAAAAATTAATACCTATTACCTAGTGAGTTTTGTAGACTCAGAAGAAGCATTTTTAGATTAAAAACATCACCCAGGTAGTAGCATACATTAATTCCATGTTCATACTTTTAAGGCGATTCCTTTATTTATTTTATTCCCATAAACACATCCCGAAACAAAAGATATAATCCCTAACCGGGATTTCCATAACCTTAGCCAATACACTCAGGACATTGGGTCAGGACAGGAACTCTGATCCCAATTGCCCTATTAAGGGGTGTGAGTACAGAACTTTGTTTCTTTACTTAACGTATGAGTAGAGTCTGTTATAAATACATGTATGCAAAAAATGTAAAACAATATAGAGACACAATGCCGTTAAGTGTACACATTCTGGTCCAGTTGACTGTAAGGACATCTTGTGAATTAATTATTATAATGGTAATTCGATGATGAAATTTCCTTTCGAATCTAAATTATTAATGCAAATCGGCACTAGAATAAATTTATGGTAAATTAATGCAAATTGAGATTCTCGTAATTAATGCGCACACACTAGGTTATTGTGACAGTATATCAAATGGGAAATGTTGAAACTCGTCCCACCACCCACATATCGCCTGAAATGCTTATATTTGCATATATCCTGTGTATAGTACGTTTGATATCTCGTCGCCTTTTGTTAATGGATTCATATGCGAACGACGTACCAATGTTCTAATCGAATAATATATTATTAACCGAAGCTACGCGGGCAAGTTGCATTCCCATCCGTTTCCGGCAAGTGAGTGGCTATGCCTATGCCTACTAACACCACCACCACCACTAACATCACCATGAACAGTTCAATCAAATCCTAGTGAATTGAAACGCAATTTAAGCCAACACCCTCATCGTCATACTGTGCGTCGTCAATAATGAAGTTTGTGGTTCAGTGAACCGTTTTATCAGATGCATTCAGCGGATGCCCTTTGGCATTTTGTCGGTTCGCAATAAAATAGTAACGTACATACATATCAATACCCCTTCATGCCTACATATGCACATATACTCATGCACGTATGCATAAATTAGTAAAATTATGCTGTGCATCCCACGATATGGATGCGTGTACACAAAAGGTCAACACGATGCGTAAGGATTTAATGTTTGCGTCTAAAATGACTTAAATGTGATTTAAAAGGATTTCATTAATTCTATGTAATTTAACAGCTCACTTGCTAATAATTTCACCGGTTATTGTAATTATGCTTTTTGACGCTTCGGTAAGTTGGTGACAGAATACCGAATTTACGAAAAACACTGCATAACTATGGGAAGTTTTCCAACGTGCAGAAGCTCGTTGTCCTGAAAATGCGTTCTCTTAAAAAAGTCGAATATCTACTTTAAATGTAGTACACAGCTTGGTTATAAATCTGAAGTTTCAACCTTCAATATTATTATTATAATTGCAGCCTGTGTAGACACTTGTTCATTAAGACCAAGGTTGAGTGTTTCGATTGAGTGAGCCACGACGCAAAGGGACGACCGATTTCTGGTAAGTTATTCCCTCAGAAACAGGACCGCAACATCAACTGTGATGAGGAGTAGACTTTTGAAAGTGGGAAGTGTCCGGGTATCTTCCAAAACTGTAAGAAGAAGACTCAAAAATTCTGGATTAGGACCATATAGACCAGCAGACGCCATAGAGTAGCGCGTATTGGGTTCGCCCGAAATCACGAAAATTGGTCTGAGGTCAACTGGAAACAAGTGATTTTTACTGATGAGTGCAGATTTTGGCTGAAGCCAAACGACCAGCGATATGCACAATGCAACATCGTTCCAAGAGTGGCTTATGGTGGAGGTTCCATAATGGTATGGTGTGGTATATGTTTAGGAGCACGCACAGAGTTACGCGTGGTAGAAAGTGGGTTCTTAATAGCAGAGCGGTATGTAAGAGACAGTTTAGAAGAAATTGTTGTCCCGTTTGCCCCAAGTATCGGCTCCAATTTCCTTTTAATGCAATATAACGCTCGTCCCAACACTGCAAATAGGGTTTCGGAGTATCTTCGAGAGGCACAACTGAGCACTCTAGTCTGGTCAGCTTGCTCCACTGACCCAAATCCTATTTAACATGTCTGGGACATGCTTGGCAGACAGCTGAAGCAAAGAAATCTGGACCCATCCACTTTGGGAAGAGCTTAAAAGTGCTTTGCTTGGTGCATGGGGCCAAATACCCCAATATACGTGGGTGGTCCGATAAGTACTTAGCCTCACCGCCCGATGGTGCCAGTATCGCAAAAGAGATGTACTATCGTTTAGTGTCTAGTACATTCTCTTAGTCGGCTACTGTCAAAATTTCAGCCGAGTTTTGTTTTGACCACGTGTCACGTGACAGCTTGTCTGCGAATTTTAGTATTTTTTGGATGGGCTAAAGAAGTTGGAGCATCGCTGGATCAAGTGTATCGAGCTAAAAGGAGACTATGTTAAAAAAGAAATCGACACTTTTCCAAAATGTATGTTTTCCTTTTGTAGGCTAAGTTCTTATCGGAACGCCCACGTAGCATCGACAACGTCAGCAGAAGTATGCCAAGGAGACTTCGTGCGGTAATAAAAGCAAGAGGGGCGTGTACCAAGTACTAAATCATCCTCAATATGGCTGAACTTTGAAGGTATACTGGAACTAAAGAAAACCATTAATTTTAGAAAAAAAATCTTCGTAGGAAAACAAGTAACAGATTTTGTTTTTTTTTTTTTAAATGATGAAAAATTTAACAAATTATAAACGCTCATCCAAAATATAAATATAAGTCGAAAAAATATTAATATGTTTTACTTTTTGGTGTCGTTCCTTTAATTTTGTCCTTACTTTATTTTTTTGACCAGCAGTGTATAAATTCTCTGTGCAGTTTAATCTAAAACAAAAAAATACAATAATCCATTCCGATTTCTTTTTTAATAATCTTTTAAATGTCTACCAGCATTTTTTTCCCCCGAGGGTAGGTGGAAATCTTTCAAATCCACTATCAAAAGACACATGAACAAAGTAGTTTGAGATGTTTACTCACTAAAAACACCTCCAACTACCTACAACTAGGTTAAGACTTATAGCCAGCACTTTTTTTTATCAGGAAGTAATGAAGAAATGAATACTACCAAAATAATGCCCGAATAAGATATAAGTCAAGCCGCTTTCAATATATTGAAAGAAACGTGCTTAAATTGTTACAAAGATTTCCAGTTCTTTGTTGTTTTTTCTTCTGCTGTGAAATATTGACCTTTTCTTTGGTCGTAGCTCTTCATACTCAGTCAAAATGTCACTGAACATTCATAGTCCCACGCACGACCGTAAGCAAAGAGGATTTTCTTTCTCGAAAAATCACATGGGATTATTTTCACCTAGGAGACAAACACGTTGTGTATGGATGACCCAAGATGTGGTCTGTGTTTAACAGTGAACATTGACTAAATTAAAAAACAAGCACTCTTTCGACTGCCGCAATCAGCGGTCGATTTTGAGATTAGAATCATTTTTATTTTTACTGCATTCAAAAATTACAAAAATCAATCGGTGTGGCTTTGCGACCGTCTGATTGTAAACAACTAAATACAGTGCACGCCGCTTAATGTGATCACTTTGAGACCTGGCTAAATTGATAACAATAACCGATGTTAACAATAACCGATGTAGAAGGGAATGGGTAACTAAAAAATAAACTCATAAAAAGTGTATTTTATAGGTAGGTATGTATGTATTTAACTAAATATAAGATTTTAATACATGCTTACAGAAACAATACGCCGCCGCCGTGCAAATTCTCATTTGCTCTGTTTGAAATAAACTCAACAAAGAACAGAAATGCAAGGAAACCCTTTTGTCACCGCTTTTTCTTAAAACTTGCGCACATACAAACATATGTTGCATCGTTTCCCAATACACTGGTCCCTCGCTCTGTGCGACTTCTTTTTGCGCGGTTTCCCTTTTGCGCAAAATGGATTTGCCTTCTAAAATTCGATTCGGCTTTAATACATAAATGCATTTTTCAGGAACGCAACACCCTAAATTACATGAAATTCATACTTCTCTTTGCGCGGTTTAGCTTTGCGCGATTTCGCATTGCGCGAAAATTTGCGTTCCCCTAACCCCCCGCGCACAGCCGGCGACCGCTGTGTGTTGTATTGAGACACACAAATACTGTTGACAAACAAACATTCCGGGTGTGGATCTCCATGGAAAAAATGTGGCAAAAATGAATAAAAAATGATAACAATAACCGATGTGCTGATTACAAAAAACCAAATTTACCCTGTGTGTAGGATATCCTGTATTGTTTGGGACTGTGTCAAAGTGATAACATTATGCGAATGATAACATTAACCGTGATTATATTAAGCGGCGTGCACTGTATACTCTATCATAATATACGGCGTCAGCAGTCCTATACAGAACCAAGCCTAGCTTCTCGCAACCATTTGTGTGTGCGTGTTATTTTTTCCATAACTTATTATGCAACTTTATCAAGTCAACGAAACTTGTTGCACAAAAAAACAATTACTTTATCGGTGAGTTTAGGTTAGGTTAGGTTAGCGGGCTGATGAGAATGTATTGTATTTTGTATTTATTAATTCATCTTGCTAGGTATACAATTTATAAAATGTGATTAGAACAATTCAGAGAAAAACATTAATGAGGTACAAAAATAATAGAAATAATTAGCGTTATAATTAACAGAAAACCATTAGAGCATTACAATAAAATTATATTAATACAAAAATTTACAGTGTTCTTCAAAATAAATCATATTTAAAAACCCAGCAAAATTAGGTCTGAGACACTCTTTAGCTAAGCTGAAAGCAAGAGCTAGTGGCAAGTGTCCCATCAAAGACAAGAATTCAAACGTAGTTGTGTGCAGGGTGAAGATTTTATTATTATTTTTTTTTTTTTTTTTTTTTTTTTTTTTAGCTGATTGAGGATAATATGTGTTCAATTTGAGTGTGATCGTGATTAAAAAGCCAGGATTTTATTTTGTGTAGGAAAGGTGACAATTTTCTTAGACTTCTGATAGAGAAAGGTAATTTGTTAAAAATTGAGGGGGCTACTACAGTAAAGAATTTTTTAAAATGTATTTTATTGTAAGCAGGGATATTTACCAGAATGTTGGAGTTCACTCGCAGATTATGCACCGAGTTTGTTCTAACTGAAAGGTAACCACTCCTAATAAAAAATATTTTAAGAACTTTAAAGTAATAGAGATGCCTTAGAGGTAGAACTTTTAGCTCCTGAAACAATATGAAGCTGCAATGGAAGCGATGTTTCTTACAGATAATACGCACAATATGTTTTTGGGAAATAAGAATTGGATTAATCTTATTCATATAAGTCCCACCCCAACAAGTTATCCCATACTGAAGCTTTGAGTGAACAATACCATAGTAGATCATAGCTAATAATTTTTGTGAGCAATACAAGCTTAGATTATAAAATTGCCTAGAGCAACATAATAAGTACTTTTTCAGTGCGCTGGTGTGAACGGACCAGTTCATTTTACTGTCGAGTATTATTCCAAGGTATTTGAAGGAGTGGACAAAATTCACCTGAAAGCAATGAGCCGAGCAGGGTGCATTAGAATCAAATGAATTACTATCACTTAAATTGAATTTGAATTTTATACAATCAGGAGAATGATAAAATAAATAACAATCATCTATAGTATGGGACTCTGTTTGACTAAAGTACATAAGTTTGGTTTTGTCACTTAAGACCATTCTATGGATGGCAAACCAGCGCCTTAGAATGTCCAAGTCTGAGTTGATGTCCGAAATTAGGCTGAGCAGGGAGCTGCAACTGTAGGAGAAGGCCTTATCATCAGCAAAAGCTGTAATTAAGCCCTTAAAATTCTGTTTGAATATTGAATTGATGAAAATCAAGAACAGCAATGGACCCAGTACAGAACCTTGCGGAACACCAATAATTATGTTGCGAAATTCGCTAGAGCAACCATTTATTTTAACCTTTTGCTTTCTATCTTTTAAATAAGAAGCTAGCCAGTTATAAACGAAACCCCGCATTCCTGCCTTATATAATTTGTTCAAGAGAATTTCGTGATCAACTAAGTCAAAAGCTTTGGTTAAGTCTATGAAAAGTCCAGCCGTAAGCAGATTATCATTTATGCTTTCGTAAATCTCACTGCAGAACTTTAGCAACGCATCTTCGGTTGACCTACCGGCTCGAAATCCATACTGAGATTCATTAAAGAAATTATTTTTATTTAAAAACCCCAAAATTCTCCTTTTCATCGCCTTCTCAAAAATTTTCGAGCAGACAGGTAACAGAGATATCGGTCTGTAATTATTCAGATTACAAGGGTTGGACTTTTTGTGGAGAGGAATGACTTCAGCTATCTTAAGCGCGTTAGGGAAAATTCCACAGTATACGCTTTTATTGAAAATATGTGCAAGCACATCGACAACATTAAACGCAATTTTTTTGAAGACTATGCTAGAGCAACCATCAGCTGTAACTGAACTGGAATTTTTTAGTGATTTAATGATGCTAAATAGTTCACCAGACGAAAAGGGATCAAAAAACAAACTTTCATTTAAATAACTATCGTTTACTAATCCTCTTGCACAAAAATTGTCATTGTTGCTTCCAAAAACCTCAGTAGAAGCTACATTCCCATCGCACTTAGGTCCTTGTGGACCCATTGTGATACCCATAATGTGTTCCCACCCGTGGTATTATCGTCTTGGTTACAGCCATCCCGAAGCCCTGGCAAATTTCAGCAGGTTAGATGGTAATCCATCTGATAGCTCGTCGATATCTTCGAAGAAGAATTTGCCCAGGGTTCTATTTCTCAATTGACAGAGGTTAGGACAGTGACAGAGGAAATGGGTTGTGTCCTCATGTGCCTCCTCATCACCGCATCCTCTGCAGATGTCATCATCATTCAGTTTTAATTTCTTCATGTGGTATCTTAGAGCGTTGTGCCCAGTTAGCACTCCTATGAGTAAAGACACCGACTTCCTGTCTTTTCGCAGGAGTTTTCTTGTTCTAGCTTTGTCGTATTTTGGCCACAACGTTCTTGATACCTCGCAGGTGGTTAGTGATTTCCACCTGTTGTTTGCTTTAGTTTCTGATGTCTGTTCAATTTTGGCACGAAGGTTGCAGAGTGGAGGTTTGACCGTCCCATCTGCCTGTTCTCTATCTAGGGCTGAGCCCTTTCTGGCCAATTCATCCGCAGCTTCATTACCTGGTATCCCTCTGTGCCCAGGGACCCAGCAGAGTTTTACATTGTGCTGCGTGCCGAGAACCTTCAGCTCTTTGCGGCAACACTTTACAAGCTTCGATGTTATTTGTGTAGCAGCAATTGCTTTTATGGCCGCCTGGCTATCAATGTAAATAGTGATATCGTCGCGCGATATTGTCATCATTGACACCAACTGGGCTGCCTTTGTCACTGCCAGAACCTCAGCCTGGAAAACGCTGCTATGGTCTGAGAGTCGTATGGAGCTATTTATTCCTAGTTCCTCCGAAAAGCAACCCGCTCCTATACCTATGTCCATCTTTGACCCATCTGTGTAGATGGACTTACCATCTTGAGGTACCTCGTTTTTCTCCCATTTCTCTCTGCTTGGAAAAGTCCAGGAGAAGGGTTTTTCGAAATCCAAGTATGGGACAGTGTAGTCTGAGATGATGTCACCATTAAGGTAATTGCTAAGTATCTGGGTGTGTCCATATGCATAAGGTCTCCAGTAATTTGACTGGCTTAACCTGAGAGCGTTTTTTGCTGCCGTCTCTTGCATATAGAGATCCAGAGGCAGCAGGTTAAGAATTGCTTCCAGTCCCGCTGTTGGTGTTGTTATCATCGCGCTGGTTGTTCCAGTGCAAGCTATTCTCTGTACTTTGGTCATATCTTTGAGGTTGCTGATTTTGGTGACAGCTTGCCACCAGACCAATCCCCCGTATGTAAGAATGGGTCTGACTATCGCTCGGTACATCCATAGCGTTATTTGCGGTCTACAACCCCAGTTTTTGCCGAAGAATCTACTGCAGGTGTAGAAAGCAACTGATGCCTTTTTTACCCTTTCTTTAATATTCAGCTTCCAATTTAGCTTTCTGTCAAGTATGAGGCCTAAGTATTTCGCGCTCTCAGACAACTTAAGGGGGGTACCCTCAATATTTGGTAGCGTGAAGGGTGGTATCACTCTTTTGTTAGTGAACAACACTAGTTCGGTTTTCTGAGGGTTGACCCCCAGTCCGCATTGCTTCGTCCAAACGTTTAGTGTGTTTAAGGCTCTCTGAACTAGTTCACTAACAGTGGTAAGGAATTTTCCCGTGGCAAGTAGCACTACATCGTCTGCATATGTTACTGCTTTTATTCCACTGTATCTAAATTTCATAAGCAATTCGTTAATGACCATGATCCAAAGAAGTGGGGAAATGACCCCTCCTTGCGGTGTGCCTCTAGATGCGATCACATTTTGACGGGTTCCCCCGAGTTCAGCAATGATGTGCCTACTGCTTAGAAGGCTAACTATCAGTTTGGTCACGGTGCGTTCAACATGGTTATCTTCTATCGGTGCGTTTAAAAGTCGATTAAAAAAATGAAGAAAATCTCGCCAAAGAAAATCGGGTCGGGTCGTGTCGCCGTCGAAGCCAAAAACGAACTCCCTAATCTTCATCAAAGCTGTGTTTTCATTGGTCGTTCTTCGGCAGGTCGAAAACTGACAGCTCAACGTGTGGTGTTGCCAGCGGTTGTTGCTCTTCGAGTCTTAACCACCCGCCACACAATATATTATTATATACCTTATGATTTTTAGTGAACACATTAGCTTAACTTTTTTGATGTGTAAACATCTTAGCTCTCGGTATGGGCAAAATTTTCGCCGCTATCCTTCACGCGTAACCAAACTTGGTATTAGTACGTTGTCTGTATATGATTCTCCTAGTACTGTAGATTAAAAACTGTTTGAACGCGCATCACGCGGGACCCACTGGAAGGATTTTGATGAAGCATTGACATAGTGATTGCTTAAGTTCCCCCCCAACAACGTTTATAATTTTTATCCCGGAAAATGGCATGGTTTTTAGAAAATAGTGAAAAAATTGCATATTTGAAAAGCGAATTATAATCATTCAGCCCTAACTCAATAATGGCTTATCGGATGGAAAAACAAAAAAAATAGGTGAAATTAGTAGATTTGTCCCTGATTCATTTGAGATATAAAACATCCTCCTGCGTTGTCCTGAAGCTAAGCAATGTTCAAAACAATTATTCTAAGCATCGCCCACAATTTTCTTTCAGTGGAGATCACTCCCAGCAGTCGAGCAGCAGTGGGTATCGTTGCAATAGTGTGCGCTGAGTATATGTGCGCGCACTAAGATGTTCATAATGCTTTGCATTTCAATGTTCTGCAATCATTATCACCATTCGCGGCTCTCCCACTCAACCAATCTTAACAAATGAGGTGTCAAAAGAAAGAGGATTGAAAGAGAGCAGTGAATTGCATTTTCAGTTTATAAATATTATTGTTAAACAATTTAAAAAAAAAAACGATCAAAAACAAATATTCTACATGTATTTATGAATGTATATGTGGGCACCGTAGCGCAAGTGGTTAGTGCATCGTACTACTGAGCCAGCGGTCTTGGGTTCGAATCCCGCCGTAAGCACCTAAATGTTTTTCATAGTGCCCACCTATTTCGAATGTCTGACAAGCATCAAATAGTATCATTTGTCACGATTGAGCTTCTCAATTCGCCGTTCGGAGTCGGCAAAAAACTGTAGGTCCCTTCCATTCGTGCAAAAATATAACACGCACACACAAATGGTTACGGGAAGCAGGCCCAGGTTCACCTCGAGTCATCTGGGATAAGTATTTGTTGTTCATTAGTACGAAGCCAATGTAATATTGCCCTTGGCTGTGGCGTCGTCAGGGATAGTAGCTACGTTACTGCCCGGTGGTGAAACTTCTAATGCAATGTTTAAAAGGCCCATACAATTAGACCACTGAAAGTCTAGCTTACAACATTCCCTGAAATAGTGATAAAACTCGGGTTTTACGTGACTGTTATCTAATTGTGTCGGACAAATGCACTATGGCATACCGTAAGGCAGTGGAAGCGGTTAACAGCTGTTTTATGTGTAAACATCTTAGCTCTCGGTATCCGTAACGCGTAACCAAACTTAGTATTAATGCGTTTTCTGTAAATATTTGTCTAAGTATTAGAGAGATCTGTTTATCCGCCATCACACACAAACATATGTTTACACATCATATTTCACGAGTACCTGGTACTCACGCCTTTTTTTTTAAAAAAAACCCCGAATCAGAGGACTGCTTATGTAAGATTAAAAACGATACGCATATTCACTGTACTTTTTGTCAGTCTGGCAACTGTTGATGTTTAGCCAATACCAGCCCTGTCCAAACCAGTACACTTCTAAAGTAAGGACTTCACTTTTTAGTGTTCTGTACCCAAAAACGGAACACTAGTGGAATCAGTTCGGTGTATGTCTGTCTATCACAGGCCTTTTTCTTAGAGACTATTTGACGTAGGCTATTCAAATTTGGAACAGTTGTAGCAATTAGTGACCCAAACACAGACCAGAACTTAAAAGGCTGAATTTCTAGTTTTGGGCGGTCAAATGGGAAATTTAAATAAAAAAATGAATTTTGCGGTCATCGTTTGGAGGTCAAATAAATGCTTTTTCTTAGCACTTCTTCAAAAAAATGTTAAAAATTGCTGCATTATCTCCGAAAATATCTCTCAGAAAAATCTGAGTAAAATCATTGAGAATAAAGTGTAGATGTAACCAAAATTATCAGGACTGCCCTACGTTCGAAAGTTCTTTTTAATTATTTTCTTTTTAAATTTCAACTACACAATTGAAAACGAATGAGATTACAAGGGATGAACTCGAAATTTAGGCTTGAAAATCCATTCCTGGTATTTTTGTTCGTTTTGAATCCGGTCAGAATTGATCACTGGGATGTATGACTAATGGACCATTTTTAAGCTAAAAGCGGGCGTGTTTTAGCGGGTTTGGCGGGCTTCGCAAAAGTAGATCAGCACAGTCAATACATATGATGATAATACAATGAACAACAATTACGTTCTCCGTACCGCTTTTCCCAATAGTTAAAATAGTACCACCCCACGTTTCACATTTTAAGTTCGAATTGTCATCGGTTTTTTTTAATAAATGGAAAAGCGGCTTCAAAATCAAGTTTAAGCACAAGAATTTTATTTGGGCTAATATATGAGAAATGTCTAATCACATACATTTTTAATTTGTTTTTGGTTGTTTAACGCCGGCCGTTTGTTTACATTTTTAAAATTTTTCTGACTTTGAGAGAATTTCACCCCCACTCTTTGAAATTTGACAGAAAACGCATAGGTATTTGGTGCGAAAAGTATGCGAACGGACCTTGTATCGTCGGATAGCGAATGAATAACGTTGGTTGTTTCTTTGACGCATGATATATGCAATTTTCGCGCACTGATGCGAACTGAAGTTGTCTACGGCAGTTTAGATCTACCACCTTCATTATCACAAATCCAATGCAGAAGCATTGACGTTGCTAAATTAGACAGCACAAAGAGGCATATTCAAAAAATGCTCTGTTGTGAGTACAAAATTCGAAAATTTTCTCAAAAAGCGGGGAAATGGTTGTGGTGGCGGGTGGCGGGTTTTTGGATGAAAAAGCGGGTAAAAATGGTCACATTATGTATGACTCGTTTACAAAATAATAATTCGTATCTTTTTAATTGACGTTACGAATATTCCCAGAGTTTTTAGGTAGTGGTAATGTAAATTTGAAAAACACTGATCCATAGGATAGCATTGCACTTACATAATTGGCTCTTTAAGCAAACAATTATTTGAATCCTTTTCTTTGGTTTATATGATTTTTTTTTTCATTTTAAGAGAGCAAGTTTTCCAATCAAATCCACCCACCCAATGGACGTATAGGTTAGGTACCCTTCCACCTACCGCCTAAGCTCACAATTTCAAATTAAAGGCATACCTACCTACTCTATCCATAATTTACCCATCACTTATTCTCTATTTGAGCAAGATAGATGAATCTCAATTTTCATTGCTACTAACCCTTCGCACTCCGGCTACAGCAAGGTCTGCTTTAATGCATTCCTGTAGCCCACTCAGTCCACCATCAACTACTACTATTCGCCACGGCGGCATTGTGAACTAATATGAAAACCATTAATATTAGGATATTTGGTCGGATGGAAACGCTATCATCTGGCCGAGGTTATTATGGAAGTTTTTTTTTCCCTCTGTAGAGGATTTTTATACGAGGATGAGGCGGCGGGCGGCGCGCGGTGGCTACCGATTCAACCGGAACACTTCCGTTTCCATTGAGTGGCGAAAACCAAGAAGGGGATAGATATAATAAAACGAATGAATTATGTGCCTGGATGTGTGTGTGGGATATCATACATGCGCTTTTCCTCGGTAATAAATCAATCAATTTATCCTGATGATGATTATATATTGAACCAGAGAGAATCCTGCCTCTGCCTCTGCCTCTACCTCATATTGCTCATATCTGTATTCACGTCTATCTGTGTAGGCTTGGGGCGAGATATACACGTCTGCGATAGCTTATGAAAAATAATCTTTTCCACAGAATTCGAGGGAGGTTATAAACCACAGACTCCTGTATCCATAAATTGGAAATAATGTTCTTATAATACTCAATTTCACATTTGTGATAAAGTGACCTGATGAACTGCGAAATTAATTTAATGAAACAAAAGCAAAGCAATACAAAGAAACCATGTCGGACACAATTTATTCGACACGAAAGCAGTTGAGTTCCGAAATGTGGATGATTGTAACGCGTTACGTTCGTAGAAAGAGAGACGCGCTGGCAAAATTATCATTTATTACGAGATAGCGTCTTTATTATGTTCTACTATATTTCTATCTAAATGTTTGATAGATAAACATAATGCACTCATAAATGTTTACGACCTTTATTTGGTAGTTAAGTGGATCTAAGACACATAGAAGGTTGCTAAAATCCGCTCGTATGGGAACGCTATCTTAATACGTATTCGGTATACTACGAGATAAAGAAAACTATTTCATGTGGATGGCAACAATTGCAAAGGGAAATTGTATCCTAGGATATGATGATAAACTTGTCACTTTATAAGCCTTAATCCTGTTCTCACATACACTGAACCATCTTATGTTGAGACTATTGTTATAAACCACTGAGGCAGCTTAGGCGAAGAGAAAGCCCAAAAGTAGTTTGAATTCAGCTTCGTCGACAAGGGGACTTCTTTCAGTCCCACCACACACCATACCATAAAATCTCGTCCAATAAACGAAAGGAGAAAGAAAGAGTTATTGATGGGCAGATTATCATCCAGATTACGAACCCAGATTTGCTTGTTTATTACCGGTCTCATTGACCGGTATTTCCGTGTGACCCAGAACCCATATAAGATAGTCGCAGTTTCTTTTGGAAAGCGTTCTCAGACTTACATTCAAGGACAGTTTTTGAGTGATTAAAAGGAACTTCGTCTGTTTTGAGTTTAAATGAAAATGCTCCTAATACGTAATATTGACAAGAGTTTTGTTTGCAAAACCGCGGTGCAAATTTACCCAGAGCATACGAATACTAAGTGACATTATCTTTTTTTTGTGGTTGGGCAAGCCTAGAGCACGCTGACTTGATTGCAGTTCTAGTCCACCATATCTAATAATCTCTGTGCAAAACCGCCAACCTCAGAATCACGTCTTCCCAAAAGCGCTTCGGCACAGCCAGCATGTTCTAAGTGCTGTTCGAAAATTTTGCTCAAACCTTTTCTTACTCTTTCGGATGGCAGTTCTTGGAATTTATGAGAGCTACGACATTTTTGGCACTATGTAGCAAAATGTCGTTCAATTAGTGCACAAAAGTAGATGTAGTTATGAATGAGAGCATTTGGCTCGTTATAGCTTTAGATGGCGCTACAGCTCAGGGTGAACCAGGTGAACCGGGTGAACCCATTTGTGTGTGCGTGTTATATTTTTGCATGAATGGCATGGACTACAGTTTTGTGTCGATTCCGAACGGCGAATTAAGAAGTTCCTCTTGAATGCTTGTCAGACATTCGAAAGAGGTGGCACGGTGAAAAAAACGTTTATGTGTTTGCTGGGATTGAACCCGGGCAGCATTGCGTAGCAGTCTAATGCACTTACCACTCACTACGCTACGGTGCTCATATTTTGACAGACAGTCATGTCCAAATTTGATAACCCATCAAATTGCTGGAATATTTGATGTTGCTCAACGAACTGTAGCATGGAATTTAAAAAAAATATCGTGAGATCGGGACTACCAGCCATTTTTTTTGTGCTCGAAAACCGTCGCGTCGGCATCAGTTCAAGACTTCAGTGGATATCTAAAATGATCTATTTCGAGCTGAACAAAAAATAATTTAAGCACGTTAAGTGAGTAAAAGGCTCGTAAGAGGTAGACTTAGAGCACTCAAGCCAGTACATAAGCTGCGTTTTCCAATAAGAATCGAAGAAAAACGCTAAATTTGTACTGAGAAACATCATTGGATTCAAGACATGTGGAACAATGTTATCTTTTCCGACGAATGCAAGTTTAACCCTAGTACAGGGACTGGGGTAAAATGTTACCCCAACGCTATTTTGAAATCGGACACATTTTTTTCTGTCAAGTTTTGAAACCTGGATTTTTGTGCTACTATTACAAATTTTGTCCTGAGTCCATTTTTAACTTTTCCAACGATATGGGAGCACTCCATATATTTTTACCATATTTTTTTTCAAAAGTCTAGGAGTTATTTTCAAGCTATTTTCATTTATTTATATTATTTTTATCTGCCTGGGCATTGTTTTTTATGCCATTTTTGTTGACAACTGCTGTTTTGAAAGCAGTCCTTTTCGTGCTTAATTTTACTTGTTTGGTCTATAAAAGAATCTCGTATAATTTTATGTGAATAATCTTGCCACATCTAGCCTTCATTTACCGTTTAGTTACGTCTTTTTACTCGTAGGGTAATATTTTACCCCAGGCTTTAAAACTTGTAAATGGACCTTGCCCCAGTACTAGGGTTAAGCTGCATGTTGGAGATGGGAGGATTCTTGCGCGAAGAGAACCAATGGAAAGACTGAGCTCTGAATGCCTCTTACGTATGTCTGCAAAACTGAAGGTGTGATGGGATGCTTCTCTGGAGATGGAGAAGGTAGAATGGCCTATTTAGAATCGGAAGACACAACAGCAGTTTATCTACGAATCCCAGTATATGAATTAGAGCCCTCCGCGTCAGAGATTTTGGTAAAACAGACGATTGTCTTAACAATATGTTGATTTTCGTTTTCAAAATTAAAAATAAGTTAATATATTTGATATACAGCCATATTTTCTTAAAAACGCAAGCGACTTTGGTTTGCCATATTTTTTAACAGCATCTGCACAGAATTCACTTATTTATTTTAACATATTTAATATGTTACCAGTAAACATTAAGAGCATAGGCAGCTTAAGAGATTTTATGAAATTAGCAATGGAATTTGTAAAAACGTTCATGAAATTAATATGTAAATCATTGAAATAGTTTTAAGACAGAGATCCGTGGAGACAAAGCACCTTAGCTTTGCAAATATATGTATTTATTCTATGCAATGTAGTATTGTGTTCAATAGCTACTAAATTGCTATATAAAATTTCAATCAATCAAAAAAACACTTGCAAATTCATTTTCAATAGGATAATGCTTCTTGCCATACAGCCAAAATTGTAAGTTTTTGTTTTTCAAGTGAAAGATTACTTTATATCTTTAAAATAAGCTACAACTTTAATGACTAAAAGCTATATTAGTATTTTTTTTTAATTTTTTTAGGTTAAAAAATACTTCAAAGTAAACAATATTGATGTGCTTAGCTGGCCTCCCTACACCCAGACATGAATCCAATTGAGAATATTCGGTCAATCAGGAAACTTTAGATTGCAAAGAAGCGTCCAGAGTCAATTGAAATCCTAAAGCGTTAACTAATCCGGCTCTTGAATACCATACATGTATCCACATGGAAAAACCTATCTGAGTCAATGATTCGCAGATGTGCAGCAGTTATAAAAGCAAGACGAGGTCCAGCAAAGTATTGATTGAATGGACAATGTTTCTGAGAAGCTGTATCAAAATGAAAAAACGCACTAATTAAGATTTTTCAATCATGTCTAAAAATGAGCCAAGTACTTAAAAACCCATTTTTCGGCCTAAGAACATTTTGCTCCCTTGACTGCAGTTAAAAATTCTTTCACTCTAAAAACGTTTGAAAATGCCTAAGAAAACAAAACCTCATTGCAGAATATGTAGTTACCGCAACCAATTCGCCAAACTTCGAAAAAAATAGTTTGAGCAACATTTTTCGAACGGCACTGTATGTATTCCACACTTATTCATAGTCCACAGTAATTCCCAGATATCTAACTTCTGTAGCACGTTGAAGAGTAAAGTAACACCTTTCAACGTAAGCAGCAATATAATTTGTTTGGAACCAGATACCTGCCACCGATTGATTTTTAGTCAAAAATCCGTTGGAAAAACGTGTGGAGAATTTATGTATTATACATACTGTGGTTTGTAGATATGAGGGGTATAATTTCAAAACTCTTCTATTCCACTTTTTTTCAAAAATGAGATAAGTATGAGAAAGTGTTCTTTAGAAGGGCCTTCATCTGAGGCTAAAATAAAATTTATCAAAACGTTTTATTTCCTATACTTTTGAGTACTTAAAAAGTGAAGTTGTTTTCAAAACTACGGTATTCCACTCAGTCGTTTAATTCAAAACTCATTTATTCCTATACAAACCAAATTCTGCACAAAAAATCTTCTTTTCCTATTCCAATCAAAGTAGCCGCTTTCAAAATTCGTGTATTCCAAGGCGGGAATCTTTGTTATTTTCAGAATATTCATGGATTAAAGTATAGGTCTGTTCCCGTACTTTCTACACTAAAATTTGTAGATTCTCAAATTTCAAGGAGTGGGGGTAAAAATCTGTCAGAGAGAGGAAGAAGTATGCAAAAGTACAGGAACACATTAGGTATGTTCCCGTACTTTCTGCACTGAAATTTGTAGATTCTAAAATTTCAAGTAGTGGGGGTAAAAATCTGTCACAAAGAGGGAAAAGTGTGCAAAAGTACAGGAATACCTTAACAACACAAAACGAAAACTGTATGACGTTTGACGGATTTGACAGTTTCATAAAGCTGCCCAAAGAAATTTCTTGGGCTATAATCGGCAGCATGGGGAAATTTCTTACTCTCTTGTTAGACGCTCTCTTTTGTCGAAAACAATGAAAAATCTTCGTACGTGAACCGGATTTGACTGATTTTCGTAGTTTGGCGTACTTTTGCGCTGTTTTGGACAGTACGGGAACAGACCTATTACTATTGCAATATTCTCGTGAAGAAAACATCTTTGGTGAGTTCGCCGATGAAATAAAGTTTTATAAGTTAATTTTTATTTAATAATTAAATTTAAATATATGTTATTAATAGATCATGAGCCATCTGAATTTGTGAACGAAGTTGCGTTAGCAAAAGGGCGAAACAAATTTCACATTTTCTCAGCCAAAAAAGCTGAAGAAAGGAATAAAAAGTAAGAAATGATTGCATGCGTTACATTTCTTCAAATCAGTATTAATACACCTAATTATTTTTATAGGTATTCTGGTATAAGTATTTAGGTATTTAAAAGTAAACCAAAATTAATTAAATCGAAAAAAAGTTTACTTTCTTTTCAAAACTCCTCTTTTCCTAAATAGGTTGAATCAAAAGTCAACTATTCCAATCGTAATTTTCAAAACTCTTCTTTTCCAAATTAAATTGTGTTTTTATAATTCTTAGGCTTACCGTATAGATCCAAGACCATAAGAAATGGATAAAGATCATTCCAAACTTACAATCTAACTTTTAAAACAATCTTTAATATCATTTTAGAAGCTTTTAACAGTTCTTTTCGTTTTACTCAAAATTCTCAAAAGTGGAAAAGAAGAGTTTTGAAATTATACCCCTCATATCGGACCAGTCTGATAAACCTTCTTTTTCCAATAAATTGCAAATTCACAGCTCAGCTGAAGTACATGGCTAAAACCTAAAACTTATATCAAGTCTAACACAACGCCCCCGACATATGGAACTCGGCGATAGGCAGAATTACCGATAAATTATATTCTACATTTCCGATAACCCAACTTGTTTCTAACATAAATTTTATCAGGGAGTGACATACCTACCAGTGGCCCCCGACTGGGGCGTACGAGTGGGAATATTGTCCTCCCTTCCAACCAATCAGCCAATTCTAATCGCTTTGTGGACGTTACACGTTCTCGTTCTCATTCTAGTATCATTCAGTTTCAATTACGGCAAATCCGAAGCGTTAATTAAACGCAATATGCTCGAACATAAAACCAAAGCCGTTCGACGTTCTGGATGCGAATTAATAAAATCCCTTATTATTTTGCGAGGCACTATCGTTCGTCAGCTGCTTCCCTACCAACCATTTGAGGCAACTTCATTACACATACTCGTAGTATTGGGATTGGGGGCATCATCTGTCGCATTTGTCTTGACAGTTGTTGTTCTCTCTGCGGCCTTATTTTTGATCCTCATACCGGGCCATGTTGTTCTCGCCCATATCCTGTCCATGGCATGATTCTCATCTCAACAGTCTCCCCAAGGCATTGCCTTTTGTCCATCTTAGTGCAAAATAAATTATCTCCCTGGATATACATACATATCTTGTCGTGCAAACAGCAAACACACAGTGAAACTTATACGCACTTACAGGGCGATGGGTAGGTAGAGGTATGTACATATATTGTATACCCTATCTACCTGTAGACATAGCAGATATCGATTTCCGTTATTCTAAGAAGCCAAAAACACAATTACCCTAGAAGGAGTTTACCTTACTTCATATCCGTTTCTTGAATTGGCGTTCATCCCTCAATCCATCGGAGGTGGGTGACATTTTTCTTCCTACTCCGTGCATTCAACGCCCGTGTCGCTCGTCCCGTTTCTTCATCACCATTATCATTGTGTATTTTGTGTATGTGTGTGTGTTTGTATTTTAGTCAAAATGTTACGATCTATCCTATTTATTTTACCGTGTATCTGTATTAGCGTATCGATTTGTGTACCATGGCGATGGTTGATGGGTAGTCTATCTTTAAAGCTGAGGCTAATATTCATGAGGTACACTTTAAGGGGGTTGTCGTTTGGGTTGGTAGTCATAGTGGCAGAAGGGAAATGTAATGCAATTTTGTTTGCTGTTTTTTTCGCAGCTTCATGGCAGGTGTACAGTATTTCAAGTAAGAAAAACTCAATGATGTTATGCGTGAGATGTGTATCCTTGATTTTTTTTTTGTTACAACCGTGAGAGTGTTTTTTTTTTGTATTTTTCTGTGTTCGATTCATTTGCAGTATTAAACTAACAAAATGATCGCACGGCACCGTGTCTGAAAGATTCGTTGCCGTTCATAGATGATGGCAGGACATGTAAAATACAAACCTGTATAGTGTGCTTTGAAGCGCGAGCAGATGGAAATATTAAAGCAATTGGCAAACGTATGCATATAAATATATGCACTTATGTAAGTACTCTTATGTGGCAATCATTTCCGTTCACTTTGAATCTTTCCCATTGCTTGCAAATGCCGGAGAATGGTGGATTTGATCACTTCAAACTATGTACAGTGTACTTTCTCCTTATGGACACTTCTCATAACCGGACACCTCTTTCACCGGACAGATTTCAAAGAAAGTAAATAAATACATGATTTGTCATATAAAAAATTCACCCATAACTGGATTCTCTCATAACCGGACACGGACACCAATTTTCGAAACCGCAATAGATTGTCGCTCTCTCTTAAATAGACAAAACACATCTACGTATGGAAAACTTTTTACATACTTTATTTGGTTTTTGTTTTGTTCTACTCTTCTTTACACTTAGCAAAAAAACGGAACCAAAATGTAAACTGTGGAGTGTGCCTTTGCGTTATTATCACGTTTGCAGACACATGATTTTCGGTAGGGAACGCTAGAATGATACACGCATATCTGTGGCATTTTGACAGACATTTTATATTATTTTGTGCGAATTTTGTATAAAGATGAAAATGATTCCGCTGGTCACAGTGAAGTCAAAACATGTCTCTGGTGGAGAAATAATGCAGGAAGTATACTGTATTTCTCGTCAGGGTATCTCGACTTGTCCTAACATACCTAAAATTTTCATGACCCGCTAATTTCCTCAACCATTGAACGAAATCCCGTTGCATTTTTTAAATAAGTTTGTTTGTTAAGTGTATGTATGTATATACATATGTGTAATTTTATGCTTGATTGTCATAGACAGAAATTAGTGCTCCCATCCGGTAACGGTGGATATAGGACACTAGTTTGCCCATGCGAGAACTCTCGTAAGAGAAAATCCAACCCCCAAAATCCAATTTTATTAGTTATAAGTTGTATTTATTGTGGCAGAAATTTTACAATTTTATCATATAACATTAATTACAGAGATTTGGCGTATTTGCCTTACTACTAGAATATTAATACAATTTCGAAAATAATATATCGCAGAATCTTTTAATTTTGAAGAAAAAGCCACAGAGAAAAACCTTCATTAAAAACAAAAAAAAGAAGCCTTTTCGTTGGAGGGAAAAGAGAAGTGGATTTTGAACTTAATTTCAAATTTCAGAGCATTTTCAACAATGACAATAGATAAATAATTAGTGAGGTAAATGAATATGTGAATAAATAAATAAACAATCAAAGTAATAAATAAATATTTGTACATGTACATGTAGATGAAAAATAGATAAATAAATAAATAAATAAGTTAATAAATAAGTAAGTAAATAAATAAATAAATAAATAAATAAATAAATAAATAAATAAATAAATAAATAAATAAATAAATAAATAAATAAATAAATAAATAAATAAATAAATAAATAAATAAATAAATAAATAAATAAATAAATAAATAAATAAATAAATAAATAAATAAATAAATAAATAAATAAATAAATAAATAAATAAATAAATAAATAAATATATAAGTAAATAAATAATTTAAATAAATAAATGGGAAACGAAAACAGAAAACAAGTATTTATTGCACTCACTATAAAGCTAAATTTGAAATTAAGTCATTGTCAGATGATAGGCAAGACATATTATACTGATGGTTAAGTTTTTCAATTCTTGTTGTAACCATTTCTATGTTAGCTATTTGGTGTAGTTCCTTTGTTGAGAAAAACCAGGGTAAATTAAGGATCATTTTTAGTAACTTGTTTTGAGTTATTTGGAGCCTGCGCAGATGGGTTTTAGCACATGTGTCCCAGACGGGACACTCATAAAATATGATGGCTTGGAAGATTGCCTTAAAAATTAATAGTTTGTTGGTGTTGTTCAATTGTGAGTTCCGGCATATGAATGGGTATAGTATCCTTATCGTAACATTTACTTTTTTAATTATTTCTTGGACATGTAGGTTGAACGTTAAGCGTTTATCTAAATAGATGCCAAGATACTTCGCGCACGATTTCCACTCAACCTGAACACCGTTGAGAAGAAGGTTGTTGCTTGGAAGTAAGCAAGCTTTTCTTTTACGTGTAAAAAAGATAGCTTGAGTCTTGGAAGCATTAATTTTAATTTTCCAGTCATTGCAATAGGCTTCGACAGTATTTAAAGCAGATTGCAGATTAGTTTCAATGTTAGAACCAATTGAATCAGATGAATAAATATATGTGTCGTCAGCAAATAAGGCAATATCACAGTTAATCAAATTGGGGAAATCGGACACATACAAATTGAACAAAACGGGGCCAAGGACCGATCCCTGAGGAACGCCTGCAGTAATTATTTTGTTCTCAGAGAGGCTCTGATTCATACATACCCTGAAACTTCGGAAAGACTTTAAATAGCAAATATATTAACCAAACGGAATCAACTCTGAAAACAACAAACACTTCCCATATGATTTCCATCTGTCAACTGATAGAAATCCCATGGAAATCATACGGGAAGTGTCTTTGAGAGTTCATTTTGGATAAAATATTTGTTTTGATCGATTTTTGAATTTGCTTAAATTTATAAATTGAAAGTGCAATTCCTCAATGCTTAAGGACATTTTCTTTCTTTTGACACCTCATTTGTAAAGATTGGTTAAGTGAGAGAACCGCAAATGGTACCTATACTGCAGAAACTCTATGATGACTATTATTACATCTCAACGCAATTAAATAGTTTTAAGGGAAAGGCGCAGAATCAAGGCATAAGCCGATGTACCATGATAGACCCGGAAGATAAGCGGAATGCCCAAAGTAACCTCAAAGCAAGAGGACCAGACTATAAAATTGATAAGCAAGAGTTAAGACAACTTACAGCTCCAGGAATCTGTGCAGAGTTTAAAAAAGCGTTTGGCTACCGCAGGCCTTCACGGTCATTTAGCAGTACAAAAACCTTTGTTACGAACTCAAAACAAAGTCAACCGGATGCATTTTGGAAAATAGCCCCAAAATTGGATACCAACCGACTGATCAAAATCGTATGGACGGACGAGTCGAAATTTGAAATTTTTAGACGAAAAAGAAGAGTTTACGTTCGGTGGTGGTATGCTGAATAAAGCATGGTCACAGTCATGCATGGAGGTGGTTTAGTAATGGTCTGAGAATTTTTCTCTTCCGCTGGTGTTGGAGACCTCATTCGTATCAAGAACACATCTTACCATCGGGCTTGCGATTAATAGGCCCTGGATTTACATTAATGCAATATAACGCTCCAAAACATTCTTACAAGCTTTGCCGAGGATACATGGATCAAGAAGAATAAGAAGGAACACTGAATGATATTAAATGGCAAGCCCAATCACTTGACCTCAACCCAATAGAGCTGCGCTGGGACGCCCTTGATAGAGAGGTTCGAAAACAGTGTCCAACATCGAAAGACAAACTTTTATTAGGTTTATATTGATAAAGCTAAGTACAAAATATTGCAGGAATCTTGAAAAGATACCAATCCGTACAATTGATTATGTTCGATTCATATATCTGACCTGAGAGTGTCAGTATATGCCTACGCGCTAAACCTCACTCCTCAGAGAGGTACTATGAGGAGAATCGCCCACGCGTGCTCATAGTGGTAGGAAAATACGACTACGTTACCTTAACAAGTAGTTTACGCTTCTGTAGTTGTAAACGCGTTTAGGTAGGTCACTATCCAGTGAAGGCACTTACTAATACTGTCATGCGGTTTTTCCTTACGGCGCCAGGTCGAACAGTCTTGTTATTTGTAGTCGGTGCTCGAGGTTTGTCACGTCTAAAGTTCGGATTATTTCATTACTGCAATGAACATGAAGGCGAGTGCCAAGTTTGCGAGCAAAGTTTGTTACTTCGTCCCTCACGGTAGCAATTCCTAGATCTCTGAGAATATCACTATTCCTTAAAAACCTACCATGGAGCATCTACGATTGCTCTTTGCGTTTTATTTTGAAATATTTTCAGTAGAGCCATATTGCTTGGTTTAAAACATCCCCAAAGTCGAATACCGTATGCCCAAGATGGTTTAAGCACTTGCTTATACAAAAGCAGTTTGTTGTATACGCTTAATCTCGAGTAGCCTTCTCGTCGCACTTCTTTTTAACGTGTGACTTCCACTTAAGTTTTGCGTCTAGTGTCATTCCCAGGTATTTGTACCGAATTAATGGAAATAGGTAAGTTATTTATCTTTTTATACGTAAAATTGACATGCGTTGACTTGGTCTCATTAAGGACGATTCGCCACGACTTTGTCCATTTGCAACTGAACATCCATTGCGAGGATTGCCATATCATCTGCGAACATTGCTACGGTCCCTTCATCTTTTGGTATATCTGTTGGGTAGAGCAGGAACAGGATTGGGCCTACAACGCTTCCTTGCGGGTCACCACCGGCGTATATTTCTTTGAATTCCGAGTATTCAGTCCCGTGTCAAACACTAAAGAGTCTGTATCGGTTAATAATGTTCCAATAGTATGTACAATTTTTCTGGTAAGGTTACCATTAGCTTATACTTTACGCCTTTTACCTCCTGGGCTTTTTCAATTTTATTCATTATTCAATACACCTGGTGGATTGTGCAATGTTTGACCCGGAAGCTGAATCGATGGTCTGGTTACTGGTTTTTATCGTTTTAGCAAAAGTTTCTCGAATACCTTAGATATTATCGGGAGAAGCGAAATGGGTCTATATGATTTCTTGTCGTTTGCACATTTCCCCGGTTTCGGAACTATAACGACTTCGGCGACTTTCCATTGTCTTGGAACATATAGAATTCTCAATGAAGCATTTATAGTGTAGGTGTAGAGCAACTTAACGGTAGCTCCTTCAAAATTTTGATTATTAAAATAAAAAAGACAAAAAGTTTAATGTGATTTTCTTTGACAGAGGGCACTGCCTGGAAACTTATGGACGGTAGTGTAAGTACATTGTATGTCCGTCTATAAAATCCCATGCCTGAAATCGGAATAATGTTAATCGGACCTAATTTTTTTTTATTTAATGGTTTAAGACTCTGTTTTCTGATTTTGTTTTCTAAATTTGTTGCTGCCTTTCTTCCCACACTGTTTTATGAATGTTTGAACTACTTTCCAACTGTAAGTCCCAAGCCCAACCACCCCCTGGCCATGAGTTAGTTCGACTTTTTATACAGCGATTAAGCATCTTCATCCTTATCCTTCTGTGTACACTCTTTTCCTCGGTATACAAATTGTACTATACCAACAAAACCTGTTCGTCTGTATACACTGCTATAGTGTGAAATCATCAAAAGCACACACATAAAACTGTGAATGAACTTGTGTTCTGTTCTTCGCTCTCCGGTTTTACCGGCTGGATTGGACGTGGATGGTGCTAATGGAAAAGGCAATCCAGCGTGAATTAATGGATCGTAAAAGTACAAAAAATAAAAAAAAAAAATAAATAAAAGAAGATTCCCACTACCCTTCCCATTGCCACCCATTTTACTCGTATACCTTCCTCCAACATACTGACACTAAACGAAGGCAGCACGAGGAAAAACAAAATAAAAAAAAAAGGTTAACCGAAGTTTTCCCAAAGACGATAGCCCAACTATTAGTATTGTTGCCTTCGGTGCCTTATCTCCTCAGTTGGGCGAGATTTTGCCGTTTCCGGGCACAACGCTGACGACGACGATGGGTGGTAAAATAAACAATTTCGTTTTGTTAATTTAACCTAGTTCCTGGGCTTCAAGGGGATGAAGTAGGCTTTCTGTTATACACTCTACCTTTACATGACAGTGTAACTCAAGTGTAAATCGTACGAAGAAGGTTAATTCTCTGCGAAATCCTAATCGCATGTATTAAGGTTGTTTGCTGTATCCTTTTCAGAAGACCATATACTTACATATGTTTGTACTATATAAGTCAGTGCAAGGGCAAAGGACTAGCGAAATAGAGAGTTTGCTATATTCGAATCGTCATGCTATACAATTTGTTAGACATACATACATATGTACATATATGTATATGAAGATGAGATTGTTAATTCCTTTTTTCTTCTTACTTTAAGTTTAGAGAAGCATGGCGGATGTACTGTTTAAGGTGAGACCTTGGTTAAGTTGGCCAAGAAAAGTTCGGTTTGATGGCTTGTAATCCATTTACCTTAAGGGCCAATATAAATGAAACTGAATGTTGGGTCTCTTGGAACTATCGTTTTTGATTGCATATGTAATATGGAGATGTTAAAGGCGACTTAATTAGAAATATAAAAACCGAGAGCATGTAATGTCGAAAGGGTTTTTCTGCGGTTTTTTTGGGATCAGTAAACCTAAAACTAATATAAAACATTCTTACTATGAATCTTCACTTCGGAACTTGTATTCTAAAATGTCCATAGGTGGTTGAAATTTAAGTTCTCATTGTAAAAGGGGCAGATTTACTTACGTTACAGCTGCGGTCAAAAAAATAGCACTGCGAGAGTATAATCAGCATCCATATGAAATATTTTTATATCTCGAATTCTTTTTCACAGTTTACTGTTAAATACTGTTACCCAGAGTGTGCTCTCTACCATTCGTAGTAAATCTGTTCAAAATGATAACGGTAGATGAAATCAACTGCAAGTTTTCAATAACAATGTCTCGGTTATGCAGTCAAAACAATAGCACCAGAAGAGGCAGTCGCAAAAAAATAACTACTTTTTGATTAAATACTAGTCGTTACCCGGTGCGCTTCACTAAACCCATTGAAAACAGTGTTTATATCATAAATGTAATGAAATTTTTTCGAGTGACTTTTTTGTGAAGGGTAATGACTCTGGTGGAGAACTAAATGCCGACAACTCTATTTGGATCTAAGAAAACTGTCCAAACAATAATATCCTAAAAACTCAAAAATTTACCGTTCGATTGAGCTGAAACTTCGACAATATATTTGTTATGCAGCGAGAAGTGCACGTAAATCAGAAGTTAGCTGCTAGCTGTCACCGTGCATTGCTGAAGTAATAATTTTAAGATTTTGGTTTTCATTGCCATCTATCGGAAAACTTGAAAACTTTTGATTCACAAATATTTCTCATTTCATAACAAATATATTCTGTAAGTTTCAGCTCAATCGGATGGTTTTGAAATTTTGGTGTTCCCCAGCCATCTATCGGGAAACTTGAGAACTGTTGATGTACGAACATTTCTCAATTAATTACAAATATATTATGTAAGTTTCAGCTTAATCGTAAGGTAAGTTTAATTTTTTTTGAGTTTTAGCGCCATCTAGCGGAAAACTTGAAATGTTTTGATGTACGAACACTTCAAACATCATAAAAAGTATACAATGTAAGTTTTAGCTCAATCGGATGATTAGTTTATGAGTTCTGAGGTATCAAATGAACAGCTCATTCTTAATCTGTACCGCACCAACACCTTTATGTAAAAATCCTGGAAGAAATTATGTTGCCTTTCGCTTCCGAGGAAATGCCGTTGGTATGGGTCTTTCAACAAGACAACGACTCCAAAAATACCAGCAAAAAAGCTAAAGGATGGTTTCAAGAAAATAGGGTAGATGTCATTGAATGGCCGCCTTAATCTCCAGACTTAAATCCACTGGAAAATTTGTGGGCCGACGTCAAGAAAGATGTATCAAAAGAGCATCCAAGCAACGTAATCGAACTTTGGGATACCATCCCACGCTGTTGGTATGCCATTCCTTTGGAGAGATGTCAGTCATTGGTTGATTCAATGCCTCGACGTTGTAAGGCAGTTATTTCGAATAAAGGACATGCAACAAAATATTAATTATAATAAAAATTAAGGACTTTTAAAATGAGAAACAGTTTTTGCTTTGAAAACCATTTCGTATGTTTATTTTGACTGTAAATTGTTGATGGTGCTATTTTTTTGACCGGCAACAAATTGACTCACGTGGAGAAAATACTTTCTAAACACTATTTTCGTAGATTAAATTGGATTAGTTTTTGCCAAGAACAACTGTTTCTAGATTAGCTTCAAATTATATATTTTTTTACAGCAGCAACTCGATTGATGCTGAGGTGTAAACTCTTTTTTGTCATTGTACTGCATATTGCTATTTTTTTGACCGCAGCTGTACATACAGTAGTGGAAGTTCGATTATGGACAGTGCCCACCGAAATTCCATTTAAAATACCTGGGTGGCAAACTCGTGCTCCAAGCCATGTCCAGAGCATCTGTCGATATTTCATGTATTCTCATTCTTTGATATTGAGCTCACTGGAATGTTTTGAGGAAATGCACAAAATAGTGCATTTCTGGTATTTTTGCTGTTACGGGGAAACTGCTCGGAAGATTTTGAATGTTTTTTCACTAAATTGTTAAAAAATAAAAATTTAACAAATTAGTATAATAAATAAAGTGAAATTTTAATCAATTTAAAATGTGACGCGGTACACACCTAACTCGGGATAAAATAAAAATAATAATTTTTTTCAAAGAACAGAGTTTATCCTTGAGGGAAACAAGCCGTCAAAACAAACAGGTCTGTTGGAGAAGTGTGTAATTACGTTAGACTTGGTGAAAATTACGGTCATAGAAGAACATTTGACAACAACAGAAAAATGTCAGTTCGTGATAAGAGGTGTATCCTACACGAAGTTCGAAGTCATAATGTCACATCTACTAATATTCAAAGGGAATTTGATCTTCCTATCACAGCGAGGAGAGTGTTTTAGTTCTAAGGAAATATGTTATTTCAAATTCAAAGTTTTAACTATGTTTAATTATAAATTCAATGATATAGTATAATAATAGTAATTATAATATAATACAAAAATACTTATCGAGTCGATGGTCGCAGTAAAAGTGAGGAACAATTTAAGTTTGAGACATAACGAGACTATGAAATTATGTAATGTGAAATATTTTCTAGCAGTTACTCTATTACAATTAACAATAAGGTATATGTTATTCTTTGCAATCTATGTCTTATACAATTATGAGAAGTTGGGATTCCTAACAGAGGGTACGAATAATTTTACATGAAGACAGAAACCTAAAGTACCATAAACGTATCACGCAACTTCCGCTTACTCAAGTCCATAAGATGGGCGGCTTGAATTTGCGAGAAGTCACATAACCTGGACTGAAGAATGGAATACCGTTATATAAAGAGACGAACAAAAATTTAATCTCTAAGGCCCCAATGGTTTTCCATATTATTGGCATGATTTGCGGACATTTCAGTAGGTCAAAATTTACTCTGCGGGAACATCACCAATTTTAATGCTTCTTTGTACATCGATGTGCTAGATCTCAATGAACTGAGCATCTCCGAAGAGTTTCTTCCAGAAAATTTCGTATTCCAACAGGATAACGCAAGGTCCGTTAAAGAATGTTTTTCGCAAAACAATATCGATGTAATGAAATGGCCACCTCAAAGTCCAGACCTCAACCCCATCGGGGGATCTCCTCTGGTCGACCACTGGCCTCAGATCGTGGGTTATGGCCAGCGTTGCCATAAGTGCAGATTTGTCTGCATTTTGCAGATTTTCAACCTGGCAGCAGACTTTTAAAATCCGAAAATCTGCACGGTAGCTTTTGTCTGCATACCCACTAATATGTATATTTTGTTCTTTTTTTCTTTATTTCAACTTTTCTTCTTTCTTCACTTGTCTTCGCTGTATGCTGTTATTTTCATATTCAGCTTTTGTATATTTTTTTTTGTTTTGTATGTTATATTATAAATAAAAAATATTTATGAAATCAAATTATTTCCATAGAAATTTTTTTTTTCATCTTTGCAGATTTGTCGAAATATTTTCATGGCAACACTGGTTATGGCATAATCGCTAGTGTTATGCCATTGGTCCCCGGCTAAATCTGTGGTGATGCGGTCCATTCGTTTTTTGACTGTGTAGTAGGCCAGCTTTCCATAAGGACGATAGTTGTGGTTATTCGACAATCAAATAAGTGGCATGGCAGCATGAAAAAACATTGTTGCTTAATTCTCAAATGCGTATTTAACATGTGCTATCTTATGACTTGTATTCAAGACATCTGAGCTTACTTAATACTGGAGGTTACTGTAAAAACTACTGAATAACTTCCGACTTAAGTTCCTAAGTTTCCAATTAGAAATTTACACTTTATATACCTACTCATAGTTACCACAATTGTCCAAATTAAGTTAATTTCCACCCACAGATTATGAATGAAGTTAGGGACATAAACTCTCATACAGGCTTCTCGTTGTAGTTGAAACTTGAAAGGATACCCTATCCGACATGCTGACAATCCAACTGATACGAGCATCGCAATACTCGTTTATCGCAAGAATAATAGGGGTAATCATTCACATGCATTCGCTTCCGTTCACTTGGCATTCATCGATTCATAAATTGTCCGTCCCCCGGAAAAGGGGCGCTATAGTACTCGTACAATAGTAATGTCAGGAGTGCGGGAGACACTACTTGTGATCCTTGTACACACATTTCAAGTGCATTTAAGTGCCACTTGATGTGCCTTCAGAACAAAGGCATAGTCATATACCCACATTCTCTGCTTCAAAGAGTAAAATCGAGTTCACATTCAGTTATTCGCATCAAATTGTGTGTGGAAGTGTGATAAGCGGATGTTTGGGCTTCTGACTGACAGCTATGCATCGGAAGGCAAGCCACTCTAACTCCAACTCCAGTGCTAATGGCTAACTGATTTACAAGCTAGCAGTATGTGTAGTAGTAGTTGTATGTAGTTGTTCTCTTACATCATCTTCCTGTCCCATAGATTGCAGTCAGTCACGCATACGGGTACTCGTTTTGTACCACAAAACGAATGAACGAACGTATTCTAGTAGTGCAGTGCAAACCACACTTCCTAGATACAAATCTCTACTAGATGAGTATGAGTTGCACTTACAACTGGACTATTTATGGAGGAACGAGTATTCTTTCCATCATCGTTAATCAAAATGAAAATCTCTGTTATTCTGGACGAGTTTCTGAAAATTTCCCATTTTCCAGTGGAGGCGTCGGTGTACAGTACGTTTGACCGTACACCATAAAGACTCATACCAGAGATTAAGCCACCGTGAAATTGAAATAACTCAACACGATGGCATCAGTGTGCATTCGAGTGCAATATCTCGAAATCTTATGGTTTCCCACAACAATGCATTCAATGGGTGTATAAAATATGTAGTTGTATTTAGGATGTGTCATAGTAAGTTGAGTAGTCAGCACTTAGTTGTAACTGGCTAAGCAATGCAAGAGTAAGAATTATTAGTTAAAAGTGTCAACTCGAAGCGGGTTCCCTGTGAATTTGGCAAACATGAATGTTGAAGTTTAATTTGAAACAAATAAAGAAACTTTTTTCTCTACCCAAGGTTTTTATTTAGATTCTTATATGTAGACGAGCTGAACTATGCTCGCTTGCGACATTTAGGGATTTGGACAGAATCCCGAAAACCAAAATCCCGAAAGCCCAAAATCACGAAAATCCGAAATCCCGAAAGGCCAAAATCGCGAAAGTGAAAATAAAGATTTGTTTGTAGGAAAAAAAATTCGAAGACAACTTATTTAACATATTAAATAAAATAACAAACCTTAAATAAATTAAAAATTAAATTTCTTATTGAGAAAAAACATTTAAGAAACGATCTATGACAAAGCAGTATCTAATACATGTTCATATCGAACGCGATTTCCATTAAAAACTTATTTCAGAACGCTCGTTACGTTTCGCGTACAATTTTTATATTTTGTTTTCCTTAATAACGGAACGTTTTCTTATTCTTTGGTTTTCGCCCGAAATTATTTTCGATGTAAGTACATGTTTTCACACGGATTTGGTCTTCATCTAAAAGAGCGATCAGTATCAGTATACGCCAATGTGTGAAACTAAAATCAATTAGCCGAAACTAAAATCTAATCTATTACCTATCACGCTGAATGAGATCAACACACCTGAATGCACATTGCGAATTGTAAAATATTACAACACTAATGCCAACGGGAATGGACAAATATTTGTCTACTATCCTTTAAAAAAAGTGCCCCGAAAACGAAATCCCGAAAAATTATATAAAATGAAAAATTTGCGCAAATTTTGCATTTCGTTTTCGGGATGTTGGCTTTTCGGGATTTTCGGGATTTTTGGGATTTTGGATTTTCGGGATTTTGGATTTTCAGAATTTTGGCTTTTCGGGATTTTGGTTTTCGGGATTGTGACCCCAACCCGACATTTATGGTATGTGGTTAATGGGATTTTTGTTTACGTTATTGTCCTAATTTATTGCAGTGCTTCCATGTATATTATACACAACATTTTTGTTGTGCTCTCAAGCGCATGTACATATGTATAAATAAATAAATTTTTTCCGAACCGCTACATACAACTGACTGTTAGGTTTTCCAGTAATAAAAGACCAACCGATGTTCACTTAACAATGGTTTATTCGAGAATGAGAATATGGTGAATACAAAATTAATATTAGGTGCTTATATACTATTATATACAAAGGCATAAGTGTATGCGTGTAAATGTTAATATTAATGTACGGTGATACTATTACGTTATATTTAACACTCCTCCTATCAATGTACATTTCAATTTTAAAATATATTTTCGTATTATTCAACAATCAAAATTCATTTGTAATACTTCATAACTTCATAAATTCATAAGCCTTAACATTTTGATTATAATATAAATTATATATTAATTTGATTATAGCAATTCATATGTTTCGTTTTATCCAATGGTTTAGTTAAAATATCTGCAATCATTTGACATGTGGGTTTGTAAACTATTTCGATTTCGTTGTTTTGTTGTGCCTCACGTGAAAAATGATAACGGATGTCAATGTGTTTCGATTTCTCATGGTGTATATTGTCTTTTGATAATCGTATTGCACTTTGATTATCACAAAATATTATTGTTGGATTTGAAGTCATCTCTTGAAGTCCCATTTCACGTAAAAGCCTCCTCGCATGAATAACTTCTTTGGTAACCTCAGAAAGCGCCATATATTCAGCTTCCATAGTAGATAGCGCCACCGATCTCTGCTTCTTAGATTTCCAACAAATAATACCCCCTGCCAAAGTCAGTAGGTACCCAGAGCACGATCTCCGATCGATAAGATCATTTGCCCAATCAGCATCGACGTAGGCCAAGAGCGGATAATTTGTTTGTCGGTATGTCAACTTGAAGTCTAAGGTCCCCTTTAGGTATCGCAGCACTCTCTTGGCGGATATCCAATGATGTTTCGTTGGACAGGAACAAAATCTGCTGAGGAAACTGGCAGCGAAGGCTATATCTGGACGGGTAGCATTCGCCAGGTAGATCAGAGATCCAACCAGCTCTCTATAAGGCACTGATTTCGCTTCGTCGGTTTCGTTTTGCTTTTTAAACACTTGTAAACTGTCTAGAGGCGTGGAAATTGGTTTCGCATCTGTCATACCGAATCTCTCAAGTAATTTTTCGACATAACTTCGTTGACTGATTTTGATTTTTCCGGTTTTTTCTTCTCGGTGAACATTTATTCCTAGAATGCTTCTCACCTTTCCTAAGTCTTTCATTTCGAACTTCGTGGATAAATCAGATTTCGTTCTTTTAAGAAGTTCTAAGTTGTTTGACGCAATCAGCAAATCATCAACGTATACAACAATGATTATAGTTCCATATTCATCATCCTTTTTGTATAAACATTGATCGGACGCGGCTTGTTTCAGTCCCATCTTCTTAAGAAATTCGTCCAATTTCATATGCCACTGTCGCCCGGCTTGCTTTAACCCATAAAGCGGACGGAGAAGCTTACATACATTCTGAAAAGTACTACCATCGCTGGAAAATTTTGGCTGCTCCATGTAAATTTCGTCGTTCAACTCTCCTTGAACATAAGCTGTGACAACATCCATCTGATGAAGGTGTAAGTTTGTAGCTGCGGATACGGCAAATAATGTTCGTATTGTTTCGTAGCGCGCTACTGGGGCAAAGACTTCATCATAGTCTATACCATCTCGCTGCTCGCAACCTCTTACAACAAGCCTCGCCTTGTAGCGCTCAACTGATCCATCCTCTCTCTTTTTTATACGAAACACCCACCTGTTGCTTAAAACATTTTTATTTTCAGGACGTTTGACGATCACCCAAGTTTTGTTTTTGTTTAGGGACTGCAGTTCAGATTTCATCGCTTCTGTCCAGATTTGATGATCATCCCTGCTCATTGCCTCCTTAAAAGACAAGGGTTCAATTAGTAAATCGTTACTGACAAAATTTACCTCGTTTGGAGAAATCCGCTTCCCGCATCTTAGAGTCATCGCAGGGATTTCTTCGTCACCTTCCTCCTCAGAACTATTTGGTAAATTAGTCGATTCATCTTGCATTTCAACTTTTGGTTTTGTTATACTGTCATCTTCATTGCTGTCGGATGTGGATACTTCCAGCTTTTCAGGCTCGCCATCTTCACTCGGTACTTGACACTTGAAATCCGAAATTTCGAAGTCGTCAAACGCATAGTTCTTGGGATTGATTTCTTCAAAGAACCTTACGTCTCTGCTTACTGTCACCTTTTTCGTGTTGGGATCCCAAAGTCTGTGTGCCTTAGACTCTCGGGAATAACCAACCAACCGAAACTCCTTTCCCTTTGGATCTAGCTTCGTTCTGCCAGGACCCTTTTGGAGAGCAATAACTTTGCTTCCGAACGACCGAAGGAAACCTACATGTGGTTTCTTGCCACTCCAGACCTCTAACGGCGTGTTGTTTTTAAAAATACTCGTGGGACACCTGTTTCGAATAAATGCAGCAGTGGTGATAGCTTCGGCCCACAAGTACTTTGGAAATTCAGCGTCGATTATCATACACCTCGCCATCTCCAAGAGTGTTCTGTTAAAACGCTCAGCGACACCGTTTTGCTGCGGAGTGTACGGTATCGTTAGCTGCCTCTGAATACCTTCTTGTTGTAAGATTGCGTTGAATTCTCCTGACAAATATTCTGCGCCGTTATCGCTACGAAGGCGCTTTATTTTTCTTCCTGTTTCACGTTCAGCCCGTAATTTAACGTTTTTGAAAGCGGTTAACAATTCACTCCGAGCTTTCAGAATTACCACATCGACGTAACGTGATTTGTCATCAATGAACGTAACAAAATAGCTTGCGCCGCCGAGTGATTTCACGTTCATCGGGCCACAAATATCTGAGTGCACTGTTCCTAAAATCTCAGTGTCGATATTATTTGATGATTGAAATGGTTTTTGACAAATTTTTGCCTTTTCACATACAACGCATTTCACTTTCACATCAGGAAGCATTTCCTTCATTCCACTGACTAAATTTGCCCTTTTTAAAATTTTTAGTTGCTTGAAATTTAGGTGCCCAAGCCTTTGATGCCATCGGATTAAATCTGAACGGTCTTTTGATACACACATTAGCGCTTCTCCTCCAAAGTCATCTCGTCGCCCGCCAGCAGCATCCCGTTTGACAGCCTCGTCCACAACATACAGCTTTCCTCTTTTGATTGCTCTGAAGAGTACAGATTTATCACTTCTTCTAACTATGACAGCGTCTCGCTCGAATGAAAATGAGAACCCGTTTTTCGTTGCTTTGGAAATAGATAAGAGATTATGTCGTAGACTTGGTACATACATTACGTCATTCAACTGTACCCTTACGGTTTCACCATCTGATGACAGTACATCGAGATATATACTCCCACTTCCATATGCCTCTATGATTTCATTTCCCGCGGTTTTGATCTCTGAACATTCTGCACTATTCCACTTGACGAATTTGCTTTCATCACTACACATGTGTGCACTAGCACCGCTATCAAGACACCAGCCACCTTTAGGTATTTTTCCACTTGTTACACTGAGAACAGACGTCATGGCGTCTTCATACTTTGTTGTTTTTGTGGTTTTCTTGACACGGCATTCGACAGCTATGTGACCAATTTTACCGCAGCTGTAACACTTAATGTTCTTTGACCGCTGTCTCTGGGAATAAACGCGATTCTTACCTCCCATTGCATGTATAGTAGCTTTGTTGTTGCGATATTTTTCTTGTGACAGTAGAGCATGTGTAGGTGTACTTGACTCTTCATTTGTTAACAGTTGAGTTTTTCGTTCATCCTCTTCTAACAACTTGATTTTGAGGGTATTTACCTCTGGTAAGTCATCTCTCGTTTCAATTGCAACACAGAAATTTTCATACTCTTCTGGCAACGTATTAAGAAGCATTATAGACAGTAATTCTTTTGGAATTGGTATTCCTGCTTCCTCTAATTGATCCGCGTGGTTTTGGAAATTTCGAAGGTGTTGCTGCATACTGCTTTGGAATTGCTTCTTCATTTGAAATAATTTTCTGTACAACATAATCTTCTTCGTCGGTCCTTTCGACTTATGAACTTTTTCAAGAGCTGTCCATGCCTCATTCGATGTAGTCGATTTCTTAATGTAGCTCATTTGACTCTCCTTAACACCTAGGAATATCATTGCTTGGGCCTTTTGATCTTTGTTGGTCCATGATGCGCTGGCTGTTGCATCGTTTGAATCTCTCTTATTCGTTCCATTTGCGTAGTCCCACAGGTCGTTGCAAATCAAGATGCTTCTCATCTGAAGCTTCCAGGACTCATAATTGTTCTCGTCGAGTTTCTCGATAAGAGATGAAGAATTGGACGGACTCATTTTTCGCATTAAAACCACGTATTTTAAACTCTTACAACCGAGGATAACTTTCCTGATATTTGTACCGATTCTACGTGATATATATTAAAAATAGCACTTAGCTAACTGAACTGATTCTCGAATATCTAATGAAACTATTTCCACGTGACCTGGGCCCATAACCCGTTAGGTTTTCCAGTAATAAAAGACCAACCGATGTTCACTTAACAATGGTTTATTCGAGAATGAGAATATGGTGAATACAAAATTAATATTAGGTGCTTATATACTATTATATACAAAGGCATAAGTGTATGAGTGTAAATGTTAATATTAATGTACGGTGATACTATTACGTTATATTTAACGTGAAAAAACACGCATTCTCAAGATCAACATTATATTAAGGCTCCCCGTGGCGATCTACCGGCTTTGTCTGGGGAAAAGATTTTCACTTATTTCTGGCCATTTAGGATTGCACGTAAATGTTATGAGTAGATCGGGCCGACCAAATATTCTGACATTAACCATAGCGTATAACATGTTGATCTAAATTTTCACATATTCATTACTATTCACAGCGTCGCACAGTGTTTCGTCTAGTCTCTAGTACATTCCCATTTGGTAAGCTTAAAACTCGTCGAAACACTTTTCACTTTAAATAAAACAATCAAATGTGCAACACAGCTGATTTTAACATTTCTTACAAATCTTTTCTACCTCAAGAGCAGGTGGAGAAAAGTTGACCAAAAAAGAGTCGTTGAACACAAAGCAGATCAGTCTCGAACAGAAACTTTTCTCATTGAACACAAAAACTTTGTACTTTTCTGTTCCCCTCTGTCCAGCGCAGCTTAATCGAACAGACCTTTTGTTGGGATTGAAAGCAACAGAAAAGAAAGCATTACCAAACAGAAACAAAATATTTTGCAGGGAACTTCGAAAAAAATAAAATGTAGCAAAATGGGGAAAATTTTAAAATTAAAGTAGCAAAGTAGCAAATTGAAAAAACTGAAAAATAATGTAGCACTTTTGCTACGAAAGTAGAACTGTGGCAACGCTGAACTGGACAAAATTCATTGTCGCGATTGTAGGTAAAACTGATTGCAGATCATTAAAAAAAGCCCCACGAACTCGTATAATAAAACTGGTTTTCCTAAAACACCGTTATTATTGAGTAAAACAATGTCAAAGTTGAGTAATACGGTTAGTGCATTTTCATATGGACTTCCATCAGCTACAATAAGCGATAATATTGTATGAATTTCTTTTTATTTTATTTTGTTTTAAAAGCGATTTGTTGTTTTGTGATTGGAGCCATATTCATTACATTTCCTTAATTGCCTTTTGATTCATGTTTAACTAATTCTCCATTAAAAAGTTGATCATTGTGTTATTCATAACAACATTGTGAACTGACAATAACTAATTTTACTTTGATTAACGGTTTTGGAAACACAGTTTGAAAATTTGACTTGCAAGTGTCAAAAAAATTTAAATTGCAAATTAATTTTCGCATATTTTTCTTGAAAAATCTGTATTTGCTACTAAATTCAATCTCATGGAGGTTTTGAAAAGGGGGCAATAAATGCAATCAACATATTAATGAAAAAAAATTAAATTATATAATTATAAAAAAATAATTCCCATCTGTCACTTAATTCAAGCTTTAAATGCCAATTTCGGCATTTATGTTAATTAAGACTTGATCAACGTTGATTAGTGACAGAAAATATAATGAACTAGCTGGCCCGTGCTCGCTTTGCTTCGCCTGTCTACCACATTTATGGGATGTAGTTGATGTAATTTTGATCTACTTTGTTGTCCTAATAGACCAAGAAAAAAAGATAAATATTTGGCTTCAGCAGTCCTAGGTAGAACCAAGCCTAGCTTCCCGCAACCATTTGTGTGTGCGCGTTTTATTTTTGCACGAATGGAATGGACCTACAGTTTTCTGCCGACTCCGAACGGCGAGTTGGGAAGCTTTACATGACAAATGATACTCTTGAATGCTTGTCAGCCATTCAGAAGAGGTGGGCACTGTGAAAAACTTTTTAGGTGTTTGCGGCGGGATTCGAACCCAAGACCGCTGGCTCAGTAGTCCGACGCACTAACCACTTGCGCTACGGTGGCCACAATAGACCAAGAACCCGCAGTAATTTTTGGTTGCGAAAGGTAACCAAAAGACATATGTACATACATATTAATATGCAGCCTTGATGAAAGAGATCTCAAATCAAACCGTCTGGTAGCTCAATATGGTGGCTGCTAAAGGGAGTAACAATACAACAACTCTTATCTCGATTCCTCCGATGAATCCAAAGATAAAGAAGAATATAGGGTGTCCCAGCTTAGAGGTAAATCTAATCCGTTAACTGTAGATTCCTGAAGCTCTAGCGAACAAAAAATCGTACGACAGGGGGGCTTTTTTTCACCCCCCTCAAAACTATAGCCCATCTAAGTAAGGGACCTACGATTTGGTGGCAAGACCACTTTAAATGATGTTGCTTCTGAACTACTTCAGATACAAAAACAGTTTTGTACATTTTGGAGAGGCAATCAGAAGCGCATACAAAATTTTGAAGACTTTATGTAGGTACATACATGTATGCAGCCAAAAAAGGTATGGCTTCTTAAACTGAAAATTATGAAAATTTGTTGTTCCAATACTTTAAATGTATTTTTCTCGAAACTTTTACTTGAAAAAATTTTTTTTTTACTAATCTGTTATCTTTGCCGCAATCTCTACAAATTATGTTAAACAACTTTTTCACGTGCAAAAGTGCTATGATAATAAAAGCCATTTTTAACATATAAAAATGATAAAAAAAAAACTATGGAAAACAATTGCAAAGATATTATTAATATTGCTCACCTTTTAGAGCACGTAGAAATATAATTTTGGACTTAAAAGATGCGCATTTTAAAGCTCTTAAAACTGATCTGAATTCCAACAACATAGACGAAGGAAAAGTTTACTTTTTTTAGGTTCAAAGTCTAATTATTGAATTTCTTGGTTTTCACACTAAAAATCAGATATTTTTTTATGCACGAATCTGCCCCTTATCAAAACCTAATCAACGCAAAAAAAATTATCAAAATCCCGTCAGCATAAAATAAAAAGAAATTTTACGCTTTTGAATTTTTTTGTTCAAAATTTTAATTTATCATTCAAATTCAATAATATTAATTCGATTATAAAAAGGTGTAATATATTTCAGTAAATTACGAGCATTAGAACCGATAAACACGAAAAAATAGTTTTGTCTAGTTAGCATGTACTAGACAAAACACTGTGCGTCGTGGAGGTCAATATAATTATCAACTTACTAGACGTTATAAATTGCAGTCTTATTTTAGCATATACATATTCCCAGAATCGGTTAAGGAGGAACAATTGTAAACGGTTAAACTATAGAAGAAGGGTCAGAATTCGGTACCCATACAAGAACATTACGAATACAGTTTTTGTGCTTTCCAAAATTCTATTGACAGGATTTATGCACATACTTGTGGTATAGTAATGCTATACCCTATGCCCATATCCCGCAGGTGAACATAAGCGGGTACTGTTAAGATTAAACTTGGATTTATTATTATGGGCCTGAGTCCAAACAAGACTTTATGCAGTGGCACAAAAAAGGCACACACAGTTGATAGATTATAAAGACAAAGTCGTCTCCTTGAGCATTTGGAAGAAGCCATCAAAGAAAAAAGAAGGGGAACATTAATCGAAGCTGTCCTTCTTCTGCACGACAACGCGCCTGTTCAAAAGAGTCGTGTTGAATTGTTTGCCCTGCATAAGGTGGGTTTCGACATATTGGATCGCCCACCCTACAGCCCTAACCTGGCTCCCAGCGATTATTATCTTTTCCTAAATTTTGAAAAAGACACTTTGAAGGAAGAAGTATCTTTAGGTTGCGCAACAGTTCGAGGTGAACCAGAGCCGGCTTCTCGCAAACATTTCTGTGTACTTGTTAGATCTATGCACGAATGGAAGGGACCTACAGCTTTTTTTTTACCGATTCCGAATGGCGAGTTGAGAAGCTCAATATGACAAATGATGCTTGCCGACATTCGAAAGAGGTGGCACCGTGAAAAATATTTTGGGTGCTTGCTGGGATTGAACCCGGGGCAGCATGCGTAGCAGTCCAAAGCACTAACCACGATACTGTATATAATACAGAAATAAAGTGCATTCTGCGTAGTTATTGCGGAAACCCTTATACATCGTATGAGTTAGCGGAAACAGGACCTTAAGTTACACTAGAAATTTTACAATGAGTTTTTTGTATTTTTGTTCTTAATACGATTACCCTGCAACTCTATTGTATCACCAGGTTCTTCTTCTTCTTGACATTTATCACACACGCAAATGACAATAGATGAGTACCTCAAGAAACCTTTCAACTGCAGAAAACCCCTATTGAACTGAAATGCCAATTCAATGTGAATATCTGTGTACATACAATGCGGTTTCAACATTGTTCTACACCCTAGAGCAGTTCTTCAAGGACTTTAAAAAATTGTAATATTCAAATAAATTCGCTTCGTGCACAGGGTAATTAAATTATTGAAAACCATCTTGGTGCTATGGTGGTGCTCAGTGCTCACACCTGACTACGTCTATGTATCCGGGTAGTACTGAAAAAGTGATACAGGTCCTTGAATCTTTGGTAATCCAACCAAGTGACTACGGTGTTGGTGTTTTTTTACGTGTGTCTTCCTGTAGTCGCACATGAATAATAATAAAAGTCGCTTTTGTTATGATAACAAAAGGTGTGCACTGTCACATACAAAAGGATTCTACGAAACATCTTTTGCTGTGCGGTTTCATACAGGATACCCATTCAACAGTAGCACCCTCCTCCAAAGAAGCCATCGTATAAAAGAGGCGCATTTTAAGAATTAGAACGTGATATCTTGATTCAAAAATTGAAAGGGATGTATCATCCATACGGCACCCCCACCCCATCGTCATGTTCAAAATGAAGCTGCACAAAGGTGGGCAAGTCGGGCGTTCAGTACTTACCATACAGACTAAGGAGCAGTAGGGAAAAAAAATCCTTTTGGCGTTTACTCATCCATCTTTTAGCTTCCCCCGGCACCCACACTTTTGTCAGATTTAATTTCATAAAAACGTCGAATATAGCACTAACATATGTATGTATAGTCGTGTGTGTGTGTGTGTGTGCTTGTAAATGGTGTTGAGCTGTGGAAAATAAGGACATTTGGATACATTTTAGCATTGAATACGAAATATATACTCGTCCGCATGTACATATGTATGTAGCAGCATCTTTCAATAACTTCCGTTCTTTTATCCGAGGAACTACACATACACAATATGCCAGCCAGCCAGCCAAAGGAGTATGAAGTATGGACCAACGATGGGAGAGTTTTCTACCGAACGTACGTACCCAAGGATATAGAATGGTTTATATCATCGTTACCATCATAAACAACATCATCTGGTGTATTATCCTCGCCCCATATCTTTCGCTCGACGGCAATTCTTTGGGGACTACTCGAACATAAGCGTGTTGTGTTTCTTAGCCCGAGAACAACAAGGACAATGCGTTGTTTACCAGCAGAAAAAGGAGATTTTTACGTATTCATGAGTTTTTTGACAGAGACAACCGGCCCGGAAAGTATAAGAACATGTGCGATGGATAGTGTAGGTGTTGGGGATCCTATTGTTTTTCTCCTTTCGGTCGCAGATACATACATGTACACTCACTTACTTGCTTTACGTGTGTGTGTGTGTGTGGGTGGTGAGAGAAGGGCTAATGGAAGATCAAGTGAAAATAAAAACAGGGAAGAAGAATAGATTGAAAGTGAAATTGGTGAAATGGAGCTATAAACGTAAATTAGAATTTTATTGTTCTTGACCATGACTAAAAGCGAGAGGTTGATACTCCTGTTATTGTTTTCCTTTCTCGTGCGTTCATCTGATTACCGAAGCTAATTCAAGTTGATGGCTGAAATTAAATAACAATTCCTTGTAGAGTAGCTTTTGGCCACAAAGGATATTCGATGCGGGTACAAGGGTAAACATGTTTTTATAGAGCATGACTATATTTTGATGGAGAAAGTGTTTTTTTCGTTTTGTTTTGTAAAGCGGGCATGGATAGGGAAGGACGCCATGTAGAAAGAGATATGTCAAGAAAACAAGGACACATAAAAAAAAATCTATTCTTTGCGAAATTTTAAAACAAATTATTGTCTTATCTCTATGCTGTCCTTGGTCGTGTCGTACGTTGACCGCCTGTCTGTATGGTATTCTATTAGAGGGGGGGATCAGTCACAAACAGGGGAGATTTCTCGTATCTACTATATAAAGTGTTCTATTAAGTGGTCCCACTTTCAATACGTTTTTATTTCCCCTAATTTTTTGTTTTTATAAAATGGTATTATTTAATCCCAAGTCCCGGATAGTCTGGCAAATGATCGTTTTGTGAGAAAGATTCCCATTACGGACATCTCCCTTAGACGGCCGATCCTTTAGGCGGACAAATTTTCCTAACCAAGTATTTATGTTTAAGATTGCATGCATTCTACGTTTCCTTAACCGGACACTCCCTTGATCGGACGCGGACAGGCATACCTTGCAGAAATTATTTCATTTAATTCCATTAGATGGACAAATGACGGAAGTTATTTCAAACCGACCTTTTGTTTTAATTTGGATTTGAATTTAAAAGAAAAATTCAGAAATATTATATAGTGAATAGAGCATGCGTAATTAGGTTAGGTTAGGTCCACCGTACTCCGTAGAATTAATATTCGCTGAGGAAATATCTCGAAGGTCTATTAATAAATATTCTCCCAGAATCTTCTTCTTTTCTTAAGGAGGGGAGTGCCAAGCAGCTGCACAGGACGTGATTGAGGATTGCAACAGAAGTCATTTGCAAGGATTCCCAATCTTTGTTCTGGTTTATTTGGGTTTTTTTGTTTTGTTATTCATTTCAAATAAAGCTGCAGTGTTCTTTTATGTTTTTATAAAAAAAAAAAATAATTTTTTTAAAAAAATGTTGTTATCCCTTGAACGACTAAAAAAGCCACTAAACCCTTCCAAAATAAATCTTTCAAAAACCTACTCCTCAGTAAAAATGATATCAAGAGTTTAGTGGGATTTCTAACAGGGCATTGCCATCTTCGATATCACCTAAACAGGTCTTATTCAGGAAACTGAAAGTCGACTTTGCATGGAGGACGACGAAACTGCGGAGCATATTCTATGTGACTGCATGGCGCTTTGTGCCCTCCGGACACAACAGTTCCACAGAAAAATCCTAACTCCCACGGAATTTCGTAAAATCTCCACCAGTGAGATCCTCGACTTCATCAAAGGAATTGAGCCTCTTCTGGTTCCTTAAACTGACTTTGTGGTACAATAGATCTTTTTGCTCGCGGTGCGAACACTTTACGGGTCAGAAACATTTACGGAAAAAAAAAATAAATAAAAAAATCCATTGAACGGACAACTCTCTCAGGCAAACAGAAGAGTTGTCACCATTACTGTCCACCTAAAGGACTTACTTACTTAGTTGGCGCTACAGCTCGAGGTGAACCTGGGCCTGCTTCTCGCAACCATTTGTGTGTGCGTGTTATATTTTTGCACGAATGGAAGGGACCTACAGTTTTTAGCCGACTCCGAACGGCGAATTGAGAAGCTCAATCGTGACAAATGATACTCTTTGATGCTTGTCAGACATTCGAAAGAGGTGGGCACTGTGAAAAACTTTTAGGTGTTTGCGGCGGGATTCGAACCCAAGACCGCTGGCTCAGTAGTCCGACGCACTAACCACTTGCGCTACGGTGCCCACCACCTAAAGGAGGTTTCACAGTAATTGAGAATAAGTGTCGTACAAATATTGTATTACATCGTTTGCAGCATTGTCTTACACAAATAACATAGGATCTATAAATGTACTCTATAAATTAAGTAATAATCGCAATAATACGATCAACTTACGTACAAGCTTAGAAGGAAATGTATCCGCATATTTCGCTGGCCCATCCACGCTAAAACACTACCAACAAACCCGAATGTTCTGTCTAGGGATAACTAGAGTCCAATCCAGCACACCTAGGGCAGCCATGTAGACTATCCTCATTGTTCATTCAATGGAACTTGAGGTCAAAAGGACAGCGGGGCTTTCCGCAATCAGATTGTGGACGCTGGGTCACTTTAAAGACGAGAGGCTCACGGGACACAGAGACATCTGGAAAAATGTTTCAACGTCCTCTGGACTTGTCAGCAAACCAAGTGATCTCATTGAGAAAGAATACATTTTCAAAATTGACTAAACTGTGGCTAGCCGTGGAAATTGGCTTCATGGCACAGTGCTTGCCGAGGTAGGAAGAATAGTAATATACGTGAATGGATCAAACATTAATGGAGAATCGGAAGCTGGTGTACACTGTCCAGATCCTCCGATAAATATATCCATTCATTTGGAACACTCGGTAAATGTTTTCCAGGCGGAAGTTTTTAAATTCTCAGGGTAGCAGACGAACTCGTAAATGCCAACACCAGAGAAGTTTGCGTTCACATCTGCCCGGACAGTCAAGCCACATTTAAAGCACTTGCAAACCCACAAACTATTTCTAAATTAGTGAAGGAATGCAAAGAAAAACTCAACTCTCTTGCAAGATCCTGCACGGTGAGCCTGCTCTGGGTACCTGGCCATAACAACATACCGGGGAACGAGAGGGTTGGTGAACTTGCAAAAGCAGGGGCGGAAGACGTGGACAATTTCACAGTAATTTCTATAGGTACGGCGATACAAGCAGTGAAAACTACTTATAGCCATTTCGCAAGACGCCACTCACAAATGTGAAGTCAAATCCAAACATGCAAGGCTGTCAAAGATATGATAGAAAATCCGAACACTCAAGGGGCAAGGAAAGTACTGAATTTGAGCAGAGCACCATTAAAACTGATGATTGGCCTATATACGGGACACATCAACTTGAACAAACATGCAAAGCGACTGCAGCACAACACCTGGCCGGGCATGCAAAGGAGAGGACAACAGTATCAAACATTTCGTCTGCGAATGCCCGGCTTTATGTTCAATACAATAAGGCACAAACACCTGGGTTGATATCTCCCAGATTCCTCGATTTCTTGAAAATACTAGAGTTTACTCGTGTAATACAGAACTCACATATTCCTTCTAATCTTTCCATTCCACTACACAAGCCCCTTTCACTCACACATACCGCAACCCTTTTTCTTTCTCAGCACAGTTTCTAGAATGGAGCACAACGGGCCCAACTCGTGGCCTACTCTTCACCCTCACAAACCAACCAACCAACCAAAAACAATTTAGGCTCTGTAATTAAACAAAATTGAGTGGTCCTAATCCAGAATAGTTCCAGAAGCTTAATTTCTCCTTTCTTTAGGTGACGCACCAGCTCCGGGAGCACCTGGGTCTGCTTCTCACAACCATTTTTGTGTGCGTGTTATATGTATTTTTGCACGAATGGAAGGGACCTACCTCTTTGATTGCTAGTCACTTGTCAGCCATTTGAAAGTGGTGGCACATTGAAAAAACTTTGAGGTGTTGGACCCGGGCTGGGATTGAACCCGGGCAGCATTGCGTAATAGTCCAACGCACTAGCCACTACACCACGGTTCTCACAGAAGCTTAGTTTGCATACAAAAATAAACTACGTGTCATCGAACTGTACGCCTTCCAAAATGAGAGTCTCTAAGAAAATGTTGGTACACTCCAAGTTTTCGAATGATGAATGCGCTCCGAAATTTTAAAACCAAAGGCAGATTCAATTTGTTTCATACAACTGCAGAGAGATTGAAGCTTCCTTACTTACTTAGTTGGCGCTACAGCTCGAGGTGAACCTGGGCCTGCTTCTCGCAACCATTTGTGTGTGCGTGTTATATTTTTGCACGAATGGAAGGGACCTACAGCTTTTTGCCGACTCCGAACGGCGAGTTGCGAAGCTCAATCGTGACAAATGATACTCTTTGATGCTTGTCAGACATTCGAAAGAGGTGGGCACTGTGAAAAACTTTTTTAGGTATTTGCGGCGGGATGCGAACCCGCTGGCTCAGTAGTCCGACGCACTAACCACTTGCGCCACGGTGCCCAAATTGAAGCTTTCCCTTGACTATAAAACTCAAATTTGTGAAGCGCACGCACTTTCTCTCTGCTTTCAAAGTAAGAACTTAAACATCCAGCCTTTCGTATTATAATCCGGACAATCCGAATTTAAATTCACGAAACTTGAAACCCAATCGGAACTTATCAAAGTTAACTATTCGCTCTATGTTGACTTCTTTTTCTCCCCCGTCTTACTCAATCATGCTGTATTTTCCGCAGCAAGGATCCGTTTATTTGTATCCACCAAAGGACAACCCATCTTCAGTTTCCCATCTAATAATCCATTTTATTTCCATTAGAGATGGCTAAATCCATTTCAACTCACTGCATTTTTCTTTGACCGGTTTTTTCATTAATTCTGTATCCTGGATTTTACTCTTCCTTCTCTGTATTGTTGATCTGGTAAAAGTGCTTGCTGCTGCTACTCCCTGTTCCTAAGAATGGCAACAAGGACACAAACGGAGAAGCGAAAAAAAAAAAAATACTAAAAACGCTAAGGCAAAGGCAGTGACAAGCGAAAGAAGAAATGGAAACTAATTTTACCCTTTTGACTATACAGATACTCGTACCTCAAGCTAACTGGATGGTGCTAGGGCTCTCGCAGACATTCGAATAGTTTGCCTTTGCTTTTGAAATCTATCTCAAACTCCTTGTCTTTTATTATTTTTATTTTTTCAGTTTTTTTTTTTTTGTAGCTCTTCACTCACTCCCCAGCTTAACATTTCATTCTTTGAAGTTTTCCTGTATCATCCGATAAATGAAATCTTTCTTTTCTATATAGAAGTGATACAAAAAAAATATATTAAAATAGGATATAAAATAGGGGGGGAAAACCGTAACGAAAAACGCTCGACAAAGACAATGCTCTCGGCGCGGGGTGTTGTCCTTTGCAATGTACACAGGAGCACAGAACATGAATCTATGTAGATAAGTATTTATATCTGAAACGTGGGCAATGGATATTTTCTTTAAATTTCCGCTAGCCCTAAGCAAGCTCCCGACATCCTTTCTTACAGGAAGGGGACGCTGAGAAGTGTAGACCAAAGGTCCATTTTGATTTATTTCAAAAACGCCACGATATTTTCCTGCGCACCTCTCTCCATTGAAAGGTGACAATAATAGTTTTGAAATTAGCTTCAAGGCGAATAGAATGAGAAGGGACGGCGATGAATCCTTACGAATTGCTAGTCCTTATCATAGTTTTGCTGTTTCTGACTTCATTGGTAATAAGAAGCCGCCCACGAAAAAATACGAATACATGTACGAAAGGGAGAAAGTAAACTCAACAACAGCTCATCTGCAGCAAATAAGATGAAAGATATCTATGAAGGGTTGATGGGGCGGAAAAATTTCCAATAAAATCCAACTGGAGATCCCCTGGAGAGTGGTGTAGAGTTCGGCGTAATGGCGAAGTGGATCCCTGTAACAAAGATCTTTGTACAAAGTTCCGCATGTATGCATGTATGTATGTATTTCCTTGGTCTGGTTTTTTTTTGCTTCCTGTATTGTATTCAAAGAAAAAAAACCTTTAAGAGGGCATCCTTTTAACTTTTCCACCACGTTGCGTTGTTATGTACACTTCTGGTGGGATAGTGGGCGACAGAAGCGATAAGAGAAGCCAAACTTCCACTTGAATAGATGCTACGCGCTTGCCATTCATTCGAAAATATCGATAAGTGAATTCATTTGATCTAAATTGGACAGGATGCCCGAGGGAGCCAAGGGAATGTATAGAGGTACTAAATCATATCAGCACAAATTTCTATTATGAAATGTTTTCCGTTGTTGTTCGGTTGTGTATACCTCCCCAGATTCCTTTTCGATATATCATTAAGTTTGCCAAGGTATTTTCACCGCACAAAGAAGAGAAAAAAATGTGTAGGGTTGGCAATGGCCACAGCCACCCAGGTGCATGTTCAAAACAACTAAAATAAATCAGATTCTTGCTAAGTAATGAATCCAATCAGTTCCGAATGAAACCATCCGTAATGTGTTCGCATTCGTTTTGGGCATTTTAATAGCACTAGAATCGCCTGTGGTCGAAATTCGACAAATTGTGCAGTTAAAAAGGGGTTGAACTGTTTTGCCTTCGCCTATTTATATAATGATTAGCCTACGATAGATTAAAAGGCTTTAACTAATTCAGTAAGAAGCATGTAGTTTTTGAAACTGTAGGTCACTTCCATTCGTACAAAAATATAACACGCGCACACAGGGGCGTACCAATCGGAAATGGCGTCTAGGGCACACATCAAATCCGCACCATTTCTTAAATGTTCTTAATAGAAAAAGGGATACTCTGTCTAAATAAAACAATCATAAATCTTTTTCACAAAACATATTTATTTTCTACTAGTTGAACCCGTGCTCGCCTTGCTTCGCATTCTATTCTAAGGGCTTTCTCATTCATACTAATATGCAATTTCAGTGGGAGCGAAGAAACATCAAAGTATTTGTCTAAGTCCACAAAAGTGTTTAATAAATTTTGTTGATTAACTGCGTCAATATCAAAAACGTTTCAATATGTAACTTTCAGGCCCTAAATGCAGATTTCATAGTTCTTAAAAACCGCACCGCACCGAAGCCCGTCAACACTTCCGCCTCTACCAGATGTCATTGCAGAATTGTAACTCTAGGTCTGTTGCCGTTACATAATTTAGGCGGGCTCAAGTTCCTTAGAAGAATAGTAGGTACACCCGCTTTTAGTTTTAATTTATATGATGGAAGCCCTGGATGGAGCAGATAGAGAATTTAAAAATTCGACTAGATGGCTGGTTGTTACTTCTTGGTCTACATACATTCTGCACTTTGACCATCAACACGTGAAAATATCTCGCTATCATTTGCTGGAGCTTGATCATTCCGAGGCAACAAAATAGCTCGCTCACAAAGCTAAGAATTCCCACGGTTTGTTAGTTGTGATATACTATATAACCGTAAAAGGATGAGATAAGTTCTTCGGTAGAAGACACTGTTTGGCACAAATAATGTGATAAATTTACTTTTCCATTTTCTTCTGCAAGCGTTCTTCCACCAATTTTAAGTAACAAATGAGAAAATCTTGTGCGTTTGGATTGCCGCTTGTTCGTGCCCGCATATTGACGGTCAAGTGCATTTGAGCAACATTGGACCCCAGAGACTTGACTTTTTCAGACAGGCATTTACTTCATCAGCTTTTATGCCTCATGGTACTACTGATAACGTGTGCCTAAAGTTTATCCTGTTAGGTTATGTTAACATTTTCCACTGCCTTACGGTACATTCGACCCACACAATTAGACAACAGTCACAGAAAACCCAAGCATTATCACTATTCCAGGGACGACGCGACGCGACATCCAAGGGCAATATTACCTTGTCAATGAACAACAAATACTTTTCAGATGATTTATTTATGTGATGATGATATGTATATGTATGTACATGTATGAACCAAAATTAGATCTTAAAGCAACAGGAGTTCATTTTGGGTGGAATATTTATTTTTGATATTTTTTTTTTTAATTTGTTAATAAGATTAATAAACTAAAAATGCAATTGACTGCTCTGAAAAATTCTCTTTCTTTTGACACCTCATTTGTTATGATTGCTTGAGTGTGAGAGCCGCAAATGGTTGTAGAGCACAATGAAGTGCAAGCCATATGATCACGTTAGAGCGCGCACATATACTCACACGCACACTATTGCAACGATACCCTACCCACTGCTGCCCGGCTGCTGGCAGTGGTTACCACTGAAGGAAAATTGTCTGCGATGCTTTAAATAATTGTTTTGAAAACTGCTCAGCTTCAGGGCAACCCAGATAGTTGTTTTGTCCCTCAAATGATAATTTCACCTATTTTTTTGTTTTTCAATCCGATAAGCTATTATTGAGTTAGGGCTGTATAATCATAATATTCCTCACCGGTATACAGTTACTTTGACTATTATGTAAAAACCAGTAGCCTGAACAAAAAATTACATAGCTTGTGATCATCCCGGGTACTTAAGAAGCATTTCAAAAAAATGTTCATCGAAATCTGTCCACCGGTTTTCACGCTATTAGGTAACCAACAAAAAAACCTCTACAGTTTTATAATATCTATAGATTTTATAGCGAAAGTAAGTGTGTAAAACCGTTACACTACAATTGCACCTTTTTGGGCTTCTGTGACGCAAACATATCGATGATGTTTTCGAAATTAGTTCTATCCGTTTCTTATCGCTCTACACTGAGCAAAGCTAGGTCGCATATCCTTTCTTGAGCCATTGCATTGAAGCCCTCAAGCCTTTAAGTTTGCTGAAAGATCGCTCACAACTTGCGGTAGATACTGCAGTTGTGAGCAGAATTTGAATGGAAATGCGCACACTCGGAAATAGGCTTTCATCTCCGTAAAATAAATAAATAAAAACTGTTAACATCGCCAGATTCTTTACATTTCTTTTTTAAATCATCGCAGTTGTCAGTGCCGTAATACAGTCTTTTAACATTTAGAAGAAATCCAAATCTGGCTTCAGTTTCATGCAAACGAGTAAACCTTTCACTCATTTCAAATACAATACGATCCAGCGATTCTTTCGTTACTCGTTCCATTTCTTCTCTAGCTCTCTAGGGTTGACCCTGCGTCCGACGCACTCTCTCCAGCCATACATTTTTTTCACCTTCGACGCCTTTCTGTGGCTACATCCCCATTCCTGGCAAAAATGTATTCCCTTTTTAATGCCTCGAACTAACCTCTCTCTTTTGAAAAATAGTCTCCTTGACATAAAGATAGATCAATATTTATTTCGTTTTAAAACACAATGGATTACTACCGCACAGTTTGCAATTCAGTGATGTGATATTACTATAGGGGTATTCACGCTTGGTGTATTTGGTCCTGTAAAAGTGTAAAAGTGTAAAAGTGTAATATTTTCTCACAATTCAACAACAAAATACACTAGCTGTCATTTTTTTTACACTTTTACACTTTTACACTTTTACAATAGTCCAGCCCTATTGTAACCTAGAGTGTAAAAGTGTAAATTTTAAGTACCTATACATTTCTGACAGCTTCGCAAATGTATTTGGTTCTCGTAATTAATTAAATTCCTTTAAATAAAAAAATAGCGTGTGATAAAAAAACTTTTGGAAAAGGGATTCGGTGTCGAATTGCAAGAAAAAAAAACTAAATTTCGAAGAAGAAAAAATGGAGAAGGAATTTGAATTTGAATTTGATAAAAAATCTAAATTTAAAGAATAAAGAAGAATTTGAATTAAATTAAATCAGTTGATGGAAAAATGAAATATGATGAAAATGGAAATATAAAAATAAATTAAAGGATTCATTTGGAATACAAATAAATATTTTTGATTTTGCTTTCATCGTTGGTTTTGGCATTGTGCATTAAAATATCTTCCCAAATTCTTATTTTGTAAACAAAAATCAGCTAATTTTGACATAAGCTTCAGGGTTGATACAAATACGAAAAAGTGCGTTCACCATTTGGGGTAAAATTAAGCACGTTTACACGTATTTTTACACGTTTACAAGACTAGATACACAAAAGCGTGAATACCCCTTATGTATTTTTCTATTGAAACATGATCTTATTTTTGGGCGAAAACCTAAATTTGAGCGTACCCATATTTTCACCCTTTCAGACACGAAATTCAACCGATTGAGCTAAAAATCGAAAAAAAATTGCATATTGGCTACCTTGAAGCAAGTGAACATGAAAATGAAAAGGAAAATGCAATACAATTTTTTGGTTAAATGTACCAAAATGTATCACCAAAAGCTAGGCATAAGGAACATCGTGTCTGAAAGAGGGTGGAACGTTTATAAGTTCGCTCTAAATCTAAAATGCCTGTCATGATAAAAACATCAAGAGCCGTTCTACATAAAAACTTGATTTTTGACACACTTACATATGTGTACATTACGGTGGTCCACATATTTGAGACAACTTATTGATTGATTGTTCTTTATTGTTTCTTTAAAAACGTTACGAATAAACATGTAAGCTGCAAAGCTTAAGGCTTATCTGTAGGTGATCACTCTGTATCGACAATGAAATTAGAACACAGCTTACAAGTCTGTTCCAAAATACTGTAATACATGTACAAAATGAACATGCTACGCTTCTTGAGTGGATTCTGAATTGAAATTGAGAATCGAAATTCTCTTTTTAGAATCGTTAGAAGAGAAATTTATGTTCCAAGCAACGATTCCATTCGTTTGAATACTGGACGCTTCCGGACGTCTAATGGAAAATGACATTAGTATTGCGGTAGCTCCAATTTTGTCTACTGAACTGATAAGTTGGTGGCTGTTTTAATTTTTAAATTTAATAAGTTGCGGTTTTGCGCGCCCCCTTTGAAAGGCGCCCGAGGCACGTGCCATACCTGCTCCACCCAAGATACGCGCACACAAATGGTTGCGAGAAGCAGGCACTGGGTAAGCCCGAACTGTAGCGCCAGCTTAAGAAGAAGATGTAGTTTTGGACACTCCGGATCGTCATTAGGTTAGGTTAAGAACGGTATGTGATTGAACGAGCAATCATTTCCACTCGGAGACCCGAAGGTCCATTGTGAATCCTCTCATAGTTTGGGAGTGTAAATCATCTTTTTTTACCAACTCGTAAACCAGTTTGTGTTCTTGATGAATCTTAGAAGATCCGATATCTTTACATTTCAGAGTTCTGTTATGTCTTCCAAGAATCTATGACCTTAACTACGGAGGCGTCTTTCTTGGATGGCGGGGCAGTAGCAGCGTAGATGTTGGATCGATTCGCTTTCTTCCTCATCTCTGCACCTTCTACAGAAATATCGTTTCACTCAGGTAGCCATTTGATTTTCATGTGACCTATGTTACAGTGTCCTTCGATTATTCCGGTGATTAAGCGTATGGAGGATTTATCCAGGTGTAGCATTGTCTTTGTTCTATTAAGATCAAGTATCGGCCTAAAGAACGAGATGTGACGCAGTCGGTTCGTGTGAGCCACAGAGATCTCTGTTTCGGTTACATGGTCGATTATGCTAAACAGTGTTTTTATCGGCGGCAGTATGGAGGTGTCAGCATCACTGTTGCTCACGGCTGATCCAGCTCTAGCTAGTTCATCTGCTATCTCGTTCCCTTCGATATTGCTATGTCCCACCCAGTACAGTCTAACCTTGTGGTGCCTTATGGCATTTAGTGCATTGCGAGATTTTTGGACTGCCTTAGATTTTATTGTTTGATCCTATCGCTTTAAGAGACTATCCACCAGAATGGCTATCTCCACCGGAGGGAGGTCGCTTCCTTTTTTGAATATTGCAGCCTTTTCAATAGCCAGTAATTCCGCCTGGAAAACACTGCATGTACCCTGCTCCAGTACCTAAGTTCATCTTTGAGCCGTCAGTGCTATTTCCCAGTCTCTGATCAGCTTGTTTGACAGCCAGTCGTCCTTCCTGGGAAATAGGATTGGTACATTCAAGTTGAAGTCATAGTGAGGAGTCATGTAGTCTGAAGCAGTGTTCCCAGATTGCGGGGAAAAGCGCCATTTTTGACGCCTTTTGAGCAAAAAAAAGGGAAAAGGGGAAACTGTCTCAAAAAAAGGGAAAAACGCGTATTTGAAATACTATTTTTGAAATCACAAAATCTTATGGTAATAAGTCACCAACGCATACATAAATCTTCGTTGTCAAAAAATGATCTGTTTTACTGAACAGCGTCAGAAAGTATAATTACACTCTGAACCTATCCAATAGCTCGTGCGATATTAACTCTTTTTTTGTGTTCTTGGCTACGTTCATTTTTCTGACACTTCAGTCATAGCTCCGACAAATCTATCCAAGACGTCGATTACACGACTCCTTTTTTCGTACATTTCGTCTTTTGTTTTTTGACCGAAAGGGTGAGGGGCGTAGTGAAAATTCTAAGATTTTTTCCGGCTGATCTTTGGCATTTCTCGTTTAACAACAAAAAGCAAAGCAGTGATTTTTAATAGTGAATTTTAAAGTTGATTTTGGAGTTAAATTAAGGGACACATTTCCTTTCAAAATATAATGTGAGTTTCAATAAACGTCAGCATCACGAATGGTCGTATCAGGAACCATATAATCAGTACCGTATGTACCTGCCAAAAAGACGAATGACGAAACTTACGGAAAAAAGAATCGTGTAATCTTGGTCCCAATCCCAACATTGAAGTCTGTCAGACAAATCTGACATTGGATGGTATTTTCTGTCTAACGGGCGACGACGGTTTGTTATTTGTTATTTATTAGTTTTCTGTATGTCACGTACATACAAATTTAATGTTTTGAATAAAATTTGTGTTCCTCGTTTTTGTTAATGCCTTGAATTTTTTTTTTTTTACTAAAGCAAGTTTTTTTTATAACGATATGTTTTAATTCTTTTAAAAATACGTGTTTTTTCCTTTGTTTAAAAAATGGGAATATTGCGGGGAAAATAGACAGAAAAAAAGGGGAAACATTGGAAAAAGCTACATAAAAGCTACATTTAGAAAGTCTGGGAACACTGGTCTGAAGTCGTGGTTAGAATTTCGGGCTTGCATCTGCTCAGTTGCTGTATTCCTCCGAGTATCGTCGCATGCGCATACGTGCTTTTTTTTAAGCAAATCGGATTCACTTAACCCTTCTATTACCTTAGGGTCTTTTTGTGACCCAAAACGACTTTAAAGTAGAAAAATAGGTGGTTATAGTTTTTTTAAATTTTTTTTCTCTTTACTCAGTGCATGAATTCGTGTATATTTTAAGGAAAAATAATTGTTTATCCTGTAAGTGTTATGTTGAGACGCTCCCAGTAGGTGTATACACGCATTACCTTACGGGTCATCAAATGACCCATGAACATTTTAAATGTGATTTAACTTTAAATCAGTCAACTGTTAGGGTTTTTGGTCGCCAGGCGGCTGTATACGGCACCATACTTTTTGTCGAGCGTACTCATACCAGTTTAGTGTACAAACAAAATAAAAGCAAGCTATTGATGCTGATGCTGGCATTTGCAATGACCAATATTTGAGTAATGATAAAGATTTGATATGGTGCACCGGACCGGTTCAAACCTGGCTATCGCGTGCGCCAGCCGAAAACATTATAACGTCGCGCATGGGTGTCACACAGTTTGCTATTCAGCGTAACTCAGTTGTGACCGATACATTCAATAATTCGGTTGACTAATATAGAAGGAAAAGGGGTGGGTCAAACTGATTTTCATGAAATGGATACAATTGAATTTGATGCTTACTTAGGCATATTGATTCTTATCAGTAAGTTATATAAAAATATAAAGCATGATTCCCTTTGCTTTCATACGACGGGAACTGTAAGAATCCTATGGAATGAAATACGCGGTCGCTCAATTTTTAGAGCCGTTATGCCTCTGAACCGATTCATTGAAATATCTCGTTTCGTTGCATTTGGTAAGAGAGAAAATCGAAGATCATAAGCTTGAAAATGAGTCGAAAATCTGCAGTTCTTATACGTTCCGTATGAAAATATTACCGTCGACAAGCAATTGATCCCTTCTAGAGTTAGGTGCCCATTCAAAGTGTAGATGCCAAGAAAGCCCAGAAAATACGGAATCAAAGCTTGGTTTGCAGGTTGTATATCGAATGGGTTTCGTTTGAACTTCCAAGTATACCTTGCGAACATTTCAAGAAATGCACTTATCGTGGACACTTATTGTGGGCACCGTAGCGCAAGTGGTTAGTGCGTCGGACTACTGAGCCAGCGGTCTTGGGTTCGAATACCGCCGCAAACACCTAAAAAGTTTCTCGCAGTGCCCACCTCTTCCGAATGCCTGACAAGCATTCAAGAGTATCATTTGTCATGTAAAAGCTTCCCAACTCGCCGTTCGGAGACGGCAAAAAACTGTAGGTCCCTTCCATTCGTGCAAAAATATAACGCGCACACACAAATGGTTACGGGAAGCTAGGCTTGGTTCTACATAGGACTGCTGAAGCCAAATATATTTTTTTTTTACTTATCGTGAAAGGAACGCAACCACAGATATTTTTTTTACAACCCATAAGTTGGCCATGGAGCTACTGAGCTGATGGGTTGTTACGCTTGACCAATTGGTGAGAACATACACTTGAAAACGTCAAACAAATCGTTGGCCAGTGGATTTTTTTAGTAATTTCATTGACATCTCTGGCGCAAATGTCCTATGGACTCAGGTTCATCCGCAATATAAAATTGCATAACCGTCGCTTGTGTTTGCAAGAATTCGGTAAAAGTCTTGTCGAAAATGTATTGCTTGACGGTGTCGTTTACATAAGGCAGCATCTTCTGAATGAAGAAACTGGAACATCAAAGTCAAAGCCACCAAAGAAAAACTTCCGAGCGAAAGCGCTGCATCTTTTGTCCACCGAAAACTGACCGAAAGACATTGAACACCTGCTTTTTCCGCTATAAGTCAGTTTGTCCACAATATGGCCATACTATCAAGGTAACTACGACTTTTTGTAACCAGCAGAGGCCAGAAGGAGATTTATTTGTACATAAAGTATGTATATTTCTTCTTTAATGTATTTAAATCAAAGGGATCATTTTATAACCCGAAAGGTAATAAGTGTAATTTTTTTTAAGGTAACAGAAGGGTTAATCTGAGGGCTCCTTTTGCTGCTGCGCCTTTGATGAGCATGTCAAGGGGAAGGTAATGATCCAGATTACATTCCAGATCAAATATCACCTGAAGATGACCAATTTATAATAAAATGAACCCTCCAGAAAGAAGTTTCCTTTGGATAAAGATGATAAAGAAAATACAGGAGATTCAATTGAATATTTAAGTATCACATATGGTATAACCACAAAAACTATTTTGTTGAGTGACAATAAAAATGGCAGATCCGCAATATATTGTATGGATGTTGGTATTGAGCCTTTTCACTAGTTGCCCAAGTAAAGCATCGCGTTACGAATTCATTCATTTTGTATCGTCGCATCGAAGCTGAAAAATCTCCTAATGACTCAAATGATATAGAGGAAAAGTAGCTGAGACTGCCTGAATTTCGTGAAGATGTACAGCTGCAGGCCTGGTGTCTTATAAGGAAATACGTTCAGTGGGCCAGCCTGCCAATTTGCCCTGCCCTGAGGCCGCCTTCCAATTTGTTTATCTGGTTGCTAAACTATTTTTTTTTTTGTTTACTTCGTCACTAAATTCGTGCTTCTTAAGCCAATATCTCACCTAAATAAAAATTCTTGTTTATCTTCCGTCATTATTTTAACTTTGCCTGTTAGAGGGTTCATCTATTAAGAATGGTTGCCAAAGCCTTCGACTGCTATATGTTCGCAGAATGAACTTAACGCGTTACAATGAAGATTGAACTTCAAAGTTACAATGCAAAACTATGGCATCAATTTAAACTTTTCTTATTCAATATCAGCTCGCAAAGTGTAAGGTGTGAGTCTCTTAACGTTATAGTATTTTCCTTTTTGTTTTCTTTTACAATCATTTCGAATGTTCGTTGTGGAAGTAGGAAAAAAAAAAAGAAAAACTAGCAAAGATCATAAAAAATTCTATTAGGTACGCATACAAGAGTTGCAGTACTGGTAGCGGTTCCCATGAAGCAGAAGATGAAAGTGTTGTTGGTAATTGGTAGCCGGTAGCAATGAAAAAGTTATGGAGTAAATGATGCGAAAACTTTCGCACCCTAACCGTTTGGGTAGTGACTACAAGTATGTATAGTATTACATTCCTATGTAGATACTAACCCCATGATGAAACGTGGAGCAAATTGCACTGTTATTCTTCATTTTGTACGACACGTGGGTACATAAGGGTAGTAGCATTTCTAATTATATTTCTTAGAAATAATGTTCCGTTTTCTTTTGGCGGGCGCTAATGAAAGATGATAGGGTAGATAGGTATTCCTCGTTAGCATGGGTTTAGGGCTTATATGCACTTTGTATGTATTTACGACTTCTTTGGTAATCCTTTGCTATCTAAAGGTGCACATGAACACAATGAACTGTCTTACGAATACGATACGATGTCATTATTTCGTATTACGACTGACCATTTCCTACTTGGTCAAACTGAAATCGATCAATAACTGGCTTTTAGTACGAGTATTTCTCCAACCCGCCAGTGGTGTTTCAGCCCTTTCTAATCCGCTTATGACCATTTCTCAGATACTTTAAAGAGTTTCGAACGTGTGCACATCGGTGATAATGGAAGCGTTGTCGTCTCTTAGTTTTAACGTTATTACCACAATTTTCTCATATGAATGCGCTTTTACGCATGAATTCCCTAATGGCAATGAAAATTATTTTAGTGAAAAGGGATTTAATTTTATACCAGCACGGATATTAATTTATTTTCTATATACGTGAACATGATATAAAATCGATAAATTTAGTGTTAACAGTTTTATTGATGGGGGGTGGGGGAAACCCTTCCAAAATGTAATAATAATAATCTCGCCCCCAGGAAAGCTTCATATACAATATTCATAGTTCATAGTGTATGTATTCGACTTCAATATGTATTTATGGCTGTGCATACAGGTTAGGGATAAAAACCAAAGGAAATGTAATATGACATTACAGGTTTTTTTTTTCAATTTAAAGCACAGTCAGAGGTGGGTTATTTGAACTATTTTTTAAGTATAATAAATATTTTTAATTCAAAGTTAAACTGAAAGAGATATCTATCTATAGATAGAAAAATAAATATTTGTTCGCTTATTATAATACGTAAATGTTATATGCATCCGACAGAATCACAAAGACATGACATTTAGTATAAATATTACATTCTTTTTGTGGTTTATTAACTTTTTTTTGTACATAAAAAATATGCACATATATTAATGTCTAAGTTATTTACTTACTAACTTACTTAGTTGGCGCTCGAGGTGAACCGGGGCCTGCTTCTCGCAACCACTTGTGTGTGCGTGTTATATTTTTGCACGAATGGAAGGGACCTACAATTTTATGCCGATTCCGAACGGCGAGTTGAGAAGCTCAATCGTGACAAATGATACTCTTTGATGCTTGTCAGACATTCGAAAGAGGTGGCACCGTGAAAAAATTCTTTTAGGTGTTTGACCCGGCCAGGAGTTGAAGCCGGGCAGCATTGCGTGGTAGTCCAACGAACTTACCACCACGGCCACGGTTAATTAATAATTAAAAAAAAAAAAATTCAAAATAAGTGAAAAAATCGAATAAATAGAAAATACACAAGTAGGTAAAATAGTAGACAGAAATAAATAGATACAGTAAAACTTGTGTATAGTGGAACCTTTTAATAAAAGAAACCTGCGAAATTTGAATAATGGAACATTTTTCAATGAATTTTGCTTTTCCCATGCAAATTCACGGCTCCCGGAAATTATGCCAGAATTTTTTCCAGAAAATTGCTGTGTTTTCGAATTTGGAAAAAAACAGAATTTTGTTTGGAAAATATGCCAGCAATTTCGGAAATTATGCCAAACAGTATCTATGGAAAAAGCAGCAGAAATTAGGCCAGAAAATAAACAAATTCTTGCTTGATTTCCAAACAAATTTTTGGAAAAAAATATCAGAAAAGGTTATTTATTTTAAATCGGCCACAAAACTTTGCAACCGATGTTACCCGATTGTAAATAAACTGATCAAAATTTGGAAAAAATGTCATAAAAGGTTATTTATTTTAAAATAAGATACATAAGTATATTCTCATAGTAAAAAAAGTAATTTAAAATAGTAATTTTTTCTTAGGAAAAAACGCCAGACTTTTGTGTAGAACATTTTCTGGAGTTGTTTCAAAAAAAAAGTCAGGCGGAATTTTCTGGCCGCAAATTCACTCTTCAAAAGCAGAATCGAGAAATGTTTCTTGTTTGTTTGTTGTTTCTTTTCGTGTGTATCTCATTCTGCTAGCGGCTAAATTCAACAAGTACAGATCCTGAACTTCGATATCAAAATAGATCGAAAAATAATAAAAGAAATTAGGTTGCCGATTGTGGAAGAATTTGAGAATAGTAGAAATGTTGAGAGTAGTAGAAAAAAAGTGCACCGAAGCTTCCACTATGCACAAGTTTTACTGTAAATGCAAAAAAAAAAAATTAATAACATTCTAAAAATATAAGTATATTAATAATGTAATTCAAGTCTACAGGGCTTGAGCGTCAAGGGTGCGTTACTTGCATCATTCAGAAGAAAGGTTCGCACATATACAAGTGCAAACCATAAGTATGTACACTGTAGGCCAAAAGTTTGAGGCCACCCTAGACAATTGACTTCATTTATGAATAAAGATTGAATTTTATGAATCATATTGGGTGTATTTTACTTAAATCTTCAACCTGAGCAATACACAACACATTCCGAAAATAAATGTCGGATTTTACACCCACGTTTCGAAATAGTGGGAAAAAATAAGCACAAAAGGTTAGAATGGGCCAAAAAGTATAAAGAGTGACCGCAAGAAGATTTCAACAGAGTTTTATCGAGTGATGAGTACAAGGTATTTGGAACAAAACGGAGAATTTTCGTTTGAAGCAGCGCTGAACAAAAGATACTATCAGACTGTGTGGCCTCTACCGTCAAGCATGGAGGCGGGTCTGTTATAGTCTGGGGATGTTTCTCTTCAAGTGGAGTAAAAGATCCGGCTCGAGTACTAATTAGAAAAATTAATAAGGATAAATACAAAACAATATAGGAAGAAAACCACTGCACTTAGTTTAATTGGTGAAGGATTCGTAATTCAATAGGACAACGACCCTAAACACACGTCAAGACTTTGTTAGGAGGACTACCTGAAACAGGAGGAAGATGAATTTTTTTTAAAAAATCATGATATTGTCGCCGTAATCGCCAGATTTAAATCGTATAGAACTTTTGTGGGAGGAGGTGGGGTCCGGGCTTAATGCCCATTACGAGAATCTGCTTTATGGGATATACTACTGGACTGCTGGGGCAACATACCAAAGGCAACAATTCAAAAACTGATAGCTAGAATGCCAAGAATTGTAAAATTACATTGTAATCGAATGTAAAGTGGCCTTTTCGACAAGAAATCGATTTAAGTATTTTTTTCAGCTTTTTAAAAAATTCCATTATTTTACGAACAAAATAAAAATTTTGCTCTTCTTATTCTGGTTTCATAATTATTATTCTACTAAACAGTTTTTTTCGATGATAGATTTTGTTTCTCCTTCTATTACTGAGGTTGGCGTGTAACTTTTGGCCTACAGTGTATGAACATAAATCTATTGTACCTATTATTCCTTTTGACTATTATTCTTATTGTTTCTTTTGTGTATCAAACTCTTATAATAAAATGCGAATGTGCACGTGAAGAATACATTTTTAATATGGGTTTTGTGTTTTCGAAAGTATCCCAAGTGGAGATTACCCTAGCCATATTATATACTTTGTTTACTTTGAGGAGTGAAACCTCTTAAAGAACATCATGGCAAAGGCTAATGGGAATATAATGAATGGTTACTAAACCTGAGAAATGATAACAATGTATCTTTTGAATGGGCTCCTAACATGCTACCGTTGCACTTGAATGCAGGTTTTTGTTTTTCAAAACGATGAACTTATAATGTGATTTCACTTCAGCTTCCCAAAGTCCACCGAAATGCGGGGAAGCTGGAGGAATAAAATGCCATTTGATTCCGTCGTCCAACTCTTCGACTACTTCCAACCAACCGAATTTTGCTGCCGTCAGCATTTTAGCCAGCTCGTTATTGGCTTCAACACAGTGGACACTATGAGCTCATAAACATCCGGCTCTAAGGATCATATTTTATATTGCAATATATGTATTTGATTGAACTTAAAATGGACTGTATTAATATTAATTGCTATCTATAAATGATAATTGAAATAAAACGACCACTGTTCTCACGTTATAATAAAATTTATGCTACGTCATCTTAGGAAACGAAAAAGTTATTTCTATGGATCATCGTGTTTTCACTTAAAAATTTGCATACCGCATGAAATGTGGCAACGTTTAAGATTTAAGGGAAGAATACACACAGTCGCAAGCAGTATATTCTTATACTTTTAGTGCCATAAAAACTTTTGAAATTGCTTTTTAATTTAAATTCAATTTGGCCACCCAGGAACTTCATCCATTAGGACATGTTCTGTTTGGTGGCGAAGTGAGTCTCTATAGATTTCCATCTACCAATCGTAAATCTGCACTAATGTCGCTTCGCTGTTCAGCATGCATACACTTTATATAACCGTTAACGACGGATTTCCTCTGCAGGCGAAATCAATTCACGTGAAGAAGAATAAACATATAAAAGCAGCAAGTATCAAATGATATCAGCTACAGGTGAAATAACTAATGCAATCATCTTAAGTGCTCCTCTGGTATCGCATTAGGATTCTTCTTCCATTCTTGACTTCCGAATACACCCACTCAATACCGATTGATATACATATGTATGTAGGTAAGCACAATGTGTTAGATCCGTATGTAGCAGCAAATTGAAGATAGTTGGAGATATTCGTATGCTAGTATGACAGGGTATGTCATCCAGCTGAATCAGATTGATTGCTTTTACAGATATTAATATTGCTCTTTCTTGTTCGATTGAATTTTTATGATTTGAAGCAGTCGAACTTTAATGTCATTCATCTGTCACATTATCGAAAATTTGAATGTATCTACGTAGTCCCAAAAACTATGTCGGAATCCACACGATGGCTCATGAGTCGCGACTCTTTTCTATTTTCTGTTTTCATCTGTCATTCGGTAAGGCGCTTGCATCCACACGTTGACTTTTGAGTCACGACTCTTTTATAATTTCTGTTTTCGTAATTTGACAGTTCTCTTTTATTTTTTCCTACGCTTTTAAAATGGGTACAGCTCTGTATTTGTTAGTTTCTATGAAGAAATATTGCATACATTTTTTAATTTTCCTAAAATAATAGCTTGCACTAGGTGTTATACAAATTTGTATGCATTTCATATATGAATAATTATTTAAAACATCAATTTTTTTTCGTCAAATTAAATTCTTTCGTAATTTTTAAAACAATTGCGCTCTACGCGAAACGAAAAGAAATGAAGCGAAATAGCAAAATAACGAACAAGTAAAAGAGAAACGTCAAAAAGAGTCACGGAAAATATTGCCCGCGACTCATCGGGCAGCTTTTTTTCTATCTCATCGTTCTTCTCTTTCGTACTCGTGTGAGTCGCGACTCATGAGTCAATGTGTGGATTGTGACTATGCAATCTTTTTCGAATATGAATAAATATTAAAATGATCACATAAGGAACTGTCATTCGGTCAATTCATTGCGAATGATAATTTGTGTCATCGAGTCCCATCATATTATCATCATTTAAAAATCGTGACATTAAATTGTGTATCTGCAAAGTATTTATTACATTTATGTTAGTGTCTATGAATAAACTAACAATTAAGAACAGTGAATAGCAACTACAATTAAGAATTTTACATAAATAACTACAAGTTCACCATTACTACATTTTTTTTTTCTTGAGGTGTTCGATTTTAACAAATATATATTCAACAAATATTTAAATAGAAATATATGTAGGTAATTGTTTTTAATGAAGGTTTTCCTCTGTGGCTTTTTCTTCAAAATTAAAAGATTCTGTGATATATTATTTTCGAAATTGTATTAATATTCTAGTAGTAAGGCAAATACGCCAAATCTCTGTAATTAATGTTATATGATAAAATTGTAAAATTTCTGCCACAATAAATACAACTAACAACTAACTAATATATGTAGGTAAATACATACTTGTGAACAATTAACCCTAGAATGCATACGTGTTTTTCTGTTACATGAACACATATGGGGTTCCTGAGCACCCCAACACTTTACGTTGAAAAAACAAGCATCCTTAGACACAATTTTGATAACATTAATTTATTTTATTTATAAGTATGTAATATATTTATTAATTAGATTAACAAACAAAAATGCCATTTGATTTATAGCCGTCATAATGAGAAAAAAATTAAACAAGGATGAACTGAAGTGGTGCGACCATAGGGTGCTCTAAAAAAACCAAGAAAATACAGATTTTCGAATTCAATAGTTGCAAAAATTTTCTTGTTTCTGAAAGATAACATGTAAGGCAACATGTAATTACAATATATAACAAGCTTTGATTTTCTAAATATTATTGGTATATTTTTAGCCCTGTTTATCCCTTTCCCTCCCGAGCTGTACCAAAACAAAATCTGTTGATGTTAATAACATTTTTTTCAGTATAATGTGATAAATAACAAATTTAGAAGTTTTTTTTTAAAATTTTTTTTAAATTTTTTTTTTTCAAAAACCTTGAAAAAGAACACTAATTGATACTTAAAAAATAGCAAAAGCTCCTATATGCCTGAAAATGATTCCAAGATATAAACGTATGTACGTGTGGCGTAGGAGTAAAGCAAGTAAAAATTTTATTTGATTTTGCAGATAAAATTCGGAAACTCATAATTGTGAGCCCGTGGAGGGAAAGGGTTATTGGTTTATAGCACATACATATAAAGGCAGCAGTTGCATCCTTTTTTCCCTTATTTCGACACATCTTGTGCAGATAATCAATTACTTTTGCACTCCTGTACTAAGGGAACGTTTTGCTATGCAACTCTGAAATATGTAGTTCATTAACTAACATTTTTAAAACTCTTAAAATTAACAAATCTTAATTTCGTTTACTTTCCAAAAAAGTCACACTAACACATATGGGGTGCCAGCGCACCCCAGTCACCACGATATCTTCAATACGGAGAAAGTAAATCCACTAAACATCTTTCACAAATAAAATACAAACGAAAAAAAAAACGAAAATTACAGCTGTTATTTTAAAAATTTTAACAGTTTTTATTTTGAAGTGTGGTGCGCTGGCACCCCATATGCATTCTAGGGTTAAGACTGAAATACATTTTTTTACTTCTTTTTATAAATCAACTTTTGATAGGTTGCGAAACTCTCTGGGTAGCTCGTTTAGGACCGTGGGGATGGGTACTATGATGTCGTACTTCCTGCGTCCATGTTCGTTCCAGAACCTCGCTATTTCATAGAAATGCTGTTGTCTTCTTCTGGTGTTAACTTTCTGTTGGGTTGGTGCTCTATGTGTGTTGTCATCGTAAAACATTGTCAAGATTTTCAGATTGTATAGTTGACAAATGCTAAACATATTCATCCCGATTCTGCTACGTAGGTATCATTTTGTTGTCTTATATGTGCTCGCTGTAGAATTTTTCGCAGACGCATATGTATGTATGTTTTGTAGAGGTTGTAGTTGCGACGCAAGTATGCCATATTTCGATATGATTCCACCAATCCAAAATAGTATTGTCTAAGCACAGAAGGTGTGCAGAGATTGCTTAGGTGAAAAAGTGCATACGCCGATTTTCGCAATTTTTTTATTACTTCTATGTGAAAGCTCCACTCATGGTTGTAATCGACTATCACCTCAAGATATCTGTAGGGTAAAGGCGGGTGATATGGTGTATCGGGTGAAATGGTGCATCTTTATTTTTTCCTACACCAACTGGTCTTTCGGTACAAATTATACAATATTCTCTCCAGTTGATCGCGAGAACTCATAGAACTAAGACCTCATCGCACTGTGACAAGTATTGTCTTCAGAGAAAAAAAAAAATTAAAAATTGAGTGTTTTTTGCGTTGGAAAAAATTTTGCTGCTCTTTTTGTGCTTCAATTTTACGGTAAGTTTTCGGCGGCTGTCTGCTGTTCTTATACAGAAATGTAGTGGAGATAACAAGTTGCGACGTGCATGTGTAAAAAGCAATCAACAAAGCCGTAAGTTTTGTTAATATGGGTTCATTAGAATTTTGGTCGAAAGGGGGAAATGGCGCATTTTCCAGAGGGTCATATGGCGCATGTACCATTTCCCCCTCTGTGTAATTTTGATTGTATTTTTGGTTTGATCATTACTTTTTACACCTCTCCTGAAATCTATATATACACATAAGTCAATTTTAATATATACAGTACAGTATATCTATTTACTGAACAGAGATGCCAAATGTATATAAAAGAAAAGTCGGCTCAAACCGATGTTTATGGTCAGAAAATGATCTGCAAAATGCCCTCGAAAATATAAATTCCAATACGATGTCCATAAATGCAGCAGCGAAACTTCATAAAATACCTGTTACAAAATTGAGAAGGCATATCAAGACCAAATGCGACAAAGGATGCTTTAGGATCTCCTTCTTGTTTGGGCGACGAAATCGAACAAAAAATTGTAAACCATGTCAAGAAATTACAGGCCCATGGATTTGCTCCAACGCGAGACGAGGTGTGTCGTATGGCATTCGGGATTGCCGAAAATTCCAACATTGAGCATCGGTTCTGCCGCGATAAAAAGAAGGCTGGGAAAGGGTGGTTTGGACTTTTTATAAAACGCCATTCAGATTTGTCCATTCGAAAAGCAGAAGGGGTTTCTCAAGCTAGGGCATTGGGAATGAACAGAGACGAAGTTAAAACCTACTTCGAACTTTTAGAAAAGGTCCTAGTAGAAAACGATTTAATGTGCAAACCTCGAAACATTTTCAACATGGACGAGACTGGATGTCAGCTTAATAATCGTCCAGAGCTAGTCGTTGCAGAAAAGGGCTCAAAAAATATTGCAGCAATAACATCTGCTGAAAAGGGCGAGACGATCACTGTGATCGCTTGTTGCAACGCTGAGGGCAGTTTTTTACCACCAGTATGTGTTTTTAAAGGTATGCTATACTCTGTAAAATATGTTTTATTAGTTAACTTGAATTTCATAGGACTTCAAATTTAACAGGTAAAAACAAGAAAAAGGAGTTTGAGGATGGTATGCCACCAGGCTCTTACGTGTACATGGGTGAAAAGTCGGCGTACGTAACGAGTGATATATTTTTCAATTGGCTTCGAAACCACTTCAGACCTAGAAAACCAGAGGGGAAAGTGCTTTTAGTACTAGACGGACACTCTTCACATTGTAGCAATTCTGAAATGCTAGAGTACGCCGCTGAAAACGAAATTGTTTTGCTATGTCTTCCTCCTCACTCCACGCAATTCCTTCAGCCGTTGGATAGGGCGTTTTTTAAATCGTTTAAAAGCCATTATTATGCAGCATATAATTTATATGTTAAGAACAACCCCACCCGAAAGATTACTCGTCTACAATTTGGCAAGCTCCTTTTCGATGCTTGGAGCAGTTCTGCAACTACAAATAATGCCATCTCAGCATTCGTTGCGACTGGCATATGCCCATTCAATCCAGGCGCCATTCCTGACTACGCATTTTCAAAACTAAATCAAGATCAGATATATCCTGCCGAAAAGACTCCACCAAGACAGGATACCCAACAGGTAAAAATGTCAAGATTTAAAATTCATACTGATGTGACTTTTTTTCGATAGGAGAATGTACTGCCGATAATTGATGTACAGGAATCCAATGACATAACCCCTGGAAAAATGCTGAACATTATCTCGCCAATTCCATCTACTTCCAGACCCAGTAAGTCAAATCCAAGGAAGCAAAAGGCTCGGTTTCTGACTTCATTTGAAAATGTGTCACAACAAAAAATAAAATCGTTGAAGAGAAATACAAGGCTTACAAAAACTTCGAAGAATCATAAAATCCCGAAGAAGGGATCTTGTAAGATAAATACTTTGTCCTCATCCTCGGACGAAAGCCCAAATATTTCGTATCATGACGATGATGATGATTCAGAGGACTTTGAAGAAGGACTCTGCGCTGGATGTGGTGAGGATTACTACGTCACAACGAAAAAAGATGACTGGGTTAAGTGTATACTTTGCCAAAAGTGGTCCCATGATTCATGCACATCGTATATGAACACGTGCAACAAATGCGGCAATGAGAATTTGAAGAACCATTAATGCGCCATATCACCCTCCTTATAGGGGGATATGGTTTTTTTTAATGTATTTTGTATTTTTTTTTTTAAATACTGAAGAAATATTTTTGTTCCTTTTTATGTCAATAGTTCTTTTATCATTTTAATAAATAGTATTTTCGTTTTTGTTTCGTTTAGAAATGTCTTTTAATTGGGAAATAATTAAAGAAATAAAAAAGATAGACCATATCTCCCGCTTTTACCCTACGTTGACACGTTGTGGCTCGTTACAATTGCATCTAATTCTTAACTGTATTAAGCATAGACCACTCATTTGGCCATCTTTGAACACATTTGAAACATCTCAAGCTACCATCCTGGACTAAAAAAAAAATCGAATATGATAGATAGTCTAATGAATAACAGAATAGGCATTCGGCAACGTTCCTTTCAGTGGACGGTTGCCAAATTCTGCAATAGTAAATGGATTTGAAATACCGATTCCAAGAATAAAGTAAATATTATCAGCTCAGTAAATTCCACCATTCCCATTAATTTCCATTTGATTTACAAAATATTTGCCGAGCTTTATAAAACTTCAACTTTGAAAATGCAGCATTAAAATAAAAATGTACTCGAATGGTAGTTTGCAATTTAAAATGAAACAACTTCAAAAAAATTACTCTTACACATTTTAAAGCCTTCATTTTAGCTGCAATGTGAATATTCACGCAATAAAATTGAATGCAACCATGTACATATGTACATATGTACTTAAATTGAAGCAATTTCATTGCGAATAAAACAGATACTCATACTATGCTAGTTAAAGTTCCCAGAACATAGGAAGAGGACCACCCGCTCGGATGTAGGGCAAACAAATTTTGCGTTAAGTGGATTTCGTAACTTTGTAATGCTTTTACATTTTTGAAAAAAAAAGTTGGTCACTTCAGCTGAAATTGAAAACAATTATTAGTCGTTGCAAAACGAAACTACTCGTATTCATGTATAAAAACACAACTAAAAGCAAATGTCCATAATTTAAATCGATTTTTGATATGCGTTTGGAAAATGTTAGGTTATGTTTAAAGGGGTTATGGGGCCATCGCAATCCCCTGAGACCATCTTATGATGATATCTAAACCGAAACATTTCCGTCTTAAAATTTAATTCCCCTTCTTCTTCTTCTTCTTCTTCTTCTTCTTCTTTTGTTCCGGGAGCTACTAACGCAGCAACACTTTAACTCCTCCTGGAGCATAGGGCGACAACCAGGTCCTTCCATCTCTCTCTGTTTGCAGCTCGATACCTCAGCTGTGTTCACGATCGCAAATTTTCGGATTGAGCTTCCGTCAAAACAGTTGACCTCCATGTTGCTCTTGGCCTACCAACTCGCCTTACACCTTGAGGGTTCCATCGGAAGCACTGCTTCGCTATGTTGTCATTTGGTTTCCTCAGTGTATGGCCAATCCAGCGCCATTTTCTCTGTTTGATGTCAACATCCACTTTTGTTTGTTCAGTCCTAAGCCACAATTCATTGTTGGAGATTGTTTGTGGCCACCGGATCTTCAGGATGTAACGCAGACAACGATTAACAAAAGCTTGTAACCTGCTCGAGATGTTGGCGGAGCATTTCCACGTTTCGCATGCGTAAATCAGTTCAGATTTTACATTGGATTCAAACAGTTTTAACTTAGTGCGAAGCGATATATTGCTTGAGTTCCACACCGGAGAAAGGATGCACTACGAACTTTGTTCACTCTATTTCCGACATCCAGGTCCGTTCCACCATCGAGTGACACGTAACTACCCAGATAGTTGAACTGCGTGACTTCCTCTATGGTCTCCCGTCTCAAGATAACCTGCTGTTGTTGGTCTCGGCTAGTTTGCATAATTTTTGTCTTGTTGGCATTTATCCTTAAGCCAGCCACCTCCCCATTCTGTTGCAGTGAATGACTCATTTGGATAAGGGCACCAATGTTATTTGCCAGGAAACAGATATCATCAGCGTGGTCTAAATGGCTTAGCTTATCAAACGGGTTCCATTGAATACCAAGTCTCTCATTTGTACCCACCGTGGCAGTCATAACATCATCATTTGCAAGTAAGAACAGAATCGGTGACAGTACGTCTCCTTGCCTCACTCCTTGCCGCACTTCAAATGCATCGGAAAGCCGACCGCTGTGCAAAACGAAACACGTCGCGTTGTTGTACGACTTATAGCAACAATTTTTCCAGGGATGCCTCTCATAGCAAGACATCTCCAGATGCAATCACGATTAACGCGATCGAAGGCCTTCTCAAAGTCGACAAAAATGAGGAAAAGATGTGATTGGTACTCCGACGATTGTTCAAGAACGATTCGCAAGGTGCCTCTTGAGCGTTGACTCAATCCTGAACTTTATCCTTTCGAGAATGATAGTTGCCATCAGCTTTGGGAAAACGGACAAAACGGTGATACCACGCCAGTTATTGCAGGCTTAAAATTGAATTCCCCTACAAAATTTGAAAATTCAATTGTGGCCAGTTTGGCCAGCCTCTTCCAGAGTAGTAACTCCCTAAAAATTTCTTACGAGAACGAGGAGTGGGCCTATACCTTTATGTCATTGCAGTATCTGGATTCGTCCCAAGTTGAAAGTCCCACTCTTTGGACATGTTTTCTCAAGAGACAGTGTCCGGAAAGTATTCACATTAAAGCTCTTAACTTTATTCATTCACAAGTGCATTTCACAGAACGACATCTTCTACAATTACCGATTTAACGATTCATGATTCTAGTGCTATTAACGCGTCTTGATTGCGGATATACATAGATGGTGATATCCCTGTCTGATATCAGCTTCATCACCCTCGTGTACCATTGTCGGCTGAGAATAGGTTAACAATTTTTAAAAAAAAATATTTTGAAAGAAGATAAATATGTTCATATATAAATTTATTAAACAAAGAAATTACTGTCAACCTAGAACAACTCCGAAAACATGTTGCCAGTGTTGTTTCTCTACGTGTCGACTTTAATTGTCTACTTTCTAGCACAGACAATGTCAACAATGCCAACAATGATATCGACAATGTCAACAATGTAATTAATTTTTGATGTGCAATTTATCGATGATGTTAAGAGCTATATTGAGCTTTTTGATCCAGTTTGCAAATTGATAAATAGATGTCAAGCAGTCGATTGTTCTGCAGGAGAGCCAGTTGATCTCTAGTTGAACTTGAAACTACCAGATAAATTCAGTTCAAGATTTGAAACTTCTTCCCTTCAGCTTATTATTTGCACCCCAATTTCGATGACAGCAAGCTCACAACCGATCAAAACACAATCGTGTGCCAGTTTTTATTCAAGTACCTCAACGGGGATGGAATTGAAGACTGGGATTGTTTCAATAGAAAAATGGACTTTTTCAAAATGCTTTATGAAAAGGACATAAAAAAGTCCATAGTTTTTTTTGGAATATGGCTGCAATTAAACACCCGAATTTGGCAAATCCAGCTAAAAAAAAAGCCTGCTTCTTCAGCTTGAATCGAGAGAGTTTTTTCAGGTTCGTCGCATGTGCATTCTGCGCCAAGAAACCGTCTTACATTTGAGCGATCTAAGAAGCTTCTTCATTTATATTATTCACTTCGAGTAGACATAGAGGAAAAGGATGGCCAATGTGATTATTCGGATGAAGTTCAATTTGAATAGTTTCAATATTTGAACATTTTTTCTCCAACTTCACAAATTGCTCTGTTTCAAAATTGTTGTTTAAAATAAATATTTTATTTAGGGCCGATTTTTCAATAGTCAGATAAACCTCAGATAAACATCAGATAGGACTGCGAATAGCAGTTATTCTAGGAATATTATAGATATCTGTCGAATAAAGTTATCTGTCCGATTGTGAGCTAGATAAACTTTAACTGGCTGTTTGTGAACTGTAAAATGTGAGTTTTAAGTGCCATAAAATTGAAATTTTTCGATATTTACGATGATTTTGATATTGAAGAGGAGAATAAGATATTCTAGAATATCTAGAATTGGAAGATGTCAATTTCAAAAGAAGCATGATAGTCTTATATTTTCAAACTCTGCTCTTAAATACCATTCCGATAATGGGTCCTGTGGAAATGGAATATTAACTGGGGGTAGTGGATATTTCCTAAACCATTATCTTCTTACTTCGTATAATAATCCAAAAGCAGCAGCTCAACGTTTGTACAATGAATCTCATTTAAAGTCGAGATATGCAATTGAGAGATGCTTTGGTGGAAACATCGATTTCCTGTTTTGAGTATAGGAATGCGATGCAAACTAACTCTTGTGCAAGACGTTCAGCAATTTTTTTATAAACATTTTAGTGATCGTTTTTGTGATGTATTACTCTAATATCTAAGCCATATACATATGTACTGTATGTAACAGTATAGTTTTGTAATAATTCTCCAGCCAATTTCCATCTATGGGGTCTTGAGCTAAGATGTAACTAACTCTTGCTTAAATATTTATTTTCAAACTTTAAAAAGGGTTTTGTTATATTTCTCCACGCTTTTCTTCAGCGAAACCTATCATATAATATGAATCACTTAGTGCAAAAATCATTTATGAGTAAAACTGCCGCACATAACCGCACTTTTTTTTAATGATTTTTTTTTTGGTTGCTGCCCACGTTTTATATGTAAATTATGGTTATATGTAAATTATGGATGTCCTGAATAGGTTTCTTTTAACTTCAGACCCCTCATAACGGGTTTGAGAAGCAACCCGCACAGGAAAAGACAACCTTTATCGTCAGAAGTTTTAACTTTATTATCAGAAAGTGATATAAGAAATGTTAGCTTTATCGACCATAGTAGGTAATAGCGATGAAAAAATGCCTCGATACCTAAATAAGTCTTTGTTTTACTAATTTTTACTCTAGAAGTCAAATAAAACTCGGTTTTGTAGCTGTTACAAATATAAAATATTTTTGGCCAGGTTTTGGGGCTCAATACCATACTGTGCGTCGTCCGTCACGCGTAATCAAACATAGTATTTGTGCGTTCTCTGTATATGATTCTCTTGGTATTAGTCCATTCTTTGTTTATCCGCCATCATACAATTATAGAACCTAAGGCCATTTCAGACATTTTACGAAAGAGACCACTAGCAGTCCATGTATAATATGTAATCAAGAAAATTAAAAAAGAAATTTACCTACATATTTTGTAAGCGCTCGGCCACACTGCACACATACACAAAAAACGTATGTTTCCACATCAAATTTCACGAGTACCTGGTACTCACGCCTTTTTTTCAGAAGAGGGTCAATATTTTCCATTTTATTTTTTTTTTTACTTTTTAAAATGTGCTAAAAAATAATTGAGTTTGACTGATATAAAGAAATTCATTGAATAACAAACTGGCAGATATTCGACGATTGAAAAATAGCAAATACTTATCTAGCAGATAAACAGTCGAATATATTTATTCGTTAGATAGCAAACTGACTGTTTATCTGACTATTGAAAAATCGGCCCTTAAAGTTTAAGCACAGAAGTTGTTTTTTATTTAAATTTAAATTTAATAGCTTTTTAGTTTAGGTCAATTTTAGAAGGTATAATTAAAAAGTGTATTGTCACGTGTTGACAATTTTAAATTGTCTACGTTGAAATGTTTACACGTAGACAATCGTATACTCTACATTTGTAGTCTACATGGCACAAAACTGCTTGTTGCACACAAGTTCGATATACCGGGGTTGTGGAGCAAAAAGTAAGTTCTGTTAAAAATTGCATATTTAAATTTAAACGGGATTTCATAACTTATTTATAGTTTATTGGTTTATTGGTAGGATGCGCTGGTATTGTAAACATTGAACGCAGTTACCACTCGCCGAACATTAACGCACGTTTGAACGTAACTTTTCAACTTTGGCTAAGATCGTTTTGAGTCAACTGACTCGCGGTATTGTAGGATTTCTCGATTTGCTCCAGAATACTCGAGAATGCAAGACTGTCTCATGTACTCGTGTATATCTATTAAGTACGCGAATGACACAGAATCAATTTTAGAAATACTAACAAGCAAATGTTTTTATGAATATTTTAACGCTACTAACACCAGCTGACTGCGACTAGTGCAGCACAGCACCTGCTCGGGATGCAAAGAAGAGGACAAAAGAACCAGGCATTTCCTCTGCGAATATCCGGCTTTATGCTCAATAAGGCACAAACACCTGGGAAGACACATCCTACCTGGGCTGACATCGCTCAGATCCATTGACACTGGAGTTAACACGACACACAGAGCATTTTTCTTGAATTCACGTATTCCTTCTAACCCTTCGATTCCACTATACAATCTTCCTTTCACTGACAGAATCATTGGTTGTTCAGAAAATAATTAATCTGAAGGTTGATTACTCCCTCGGTCCTGATGGTTTACCCGCCATAGTTCTAACAAATGTGCAAACTACCTCGCCCGACCTCTCACTGCTTTATCTCTACTATCCGTTTCACAAGGAGTTTTTCCTCGATTATGGAAAGACTCATACATAGTCCCCATCCATAAAAACTGTCGTAAGAGTGAAATATCAAACTATCGTCCCATAGCTAAACTTTCTTGCATACCCAAGCTGTTCGAAAGCATTATTTATGACTCAGTTTTTTTTCACTGCAAGCCCATATTTTATCAAAATCAACACGGCTTTCTCAAAGGTAGATCAACCACCACTAACCAAACTGAATTTGTGTCAAAGACCATGTGTGCTTTGGAGGAAGGAAAGGAAGTGGATGTTGTTACCACTGACTTTAGCAAGGCCTTCAACAAAATCTCACACAAAATAATCCTTCTTAAACTTAAAATCCTCGCTTTTCCCCCGTGGCTTATAACATGGATTAAATCTCACCTGGAAGACCGCCAATACAAAGTCCTTTTTAGATCTTCCGTATCAAAACCCTTTAAAGCTACCTCTGGTATTCCCCAATGTATCATCAAAGATTCCTACATTTCTATCTATGCTGATGACATGATCATTCATCCCCCGCCGACTCGCGCCCACTTCAAGATGACTTAAACAGGTTTTCTATCGGGTGCCAAAAAAAACTTCCTAGTACTCAATGTGAACAAATGTCAATCTATCACATACTCTCATAAACGTCTTCCACCACCTCCCAGACATTACTTTCTCTGCAACGAGCCCGTGCCCTTGGTCACTTCATTACGTGATTTGGGTATTATCTGTGATAAAGAACTCACCAGTCCCACATTGATGGCATTATTTCCAGAGCCAACTCTATGCTTGGTTTTATTAAGCGTTGGTCTAAGGAGTTCTATGTCACGAAATCCATATATATTACCTTTGTTAGGCCATATGCTAGCCAAGTATGGTCCCCTTATTACGAAGTCCATATTAAGCGTATCGAAGCCGTCCAGCGTAGGTTCATCCGGTTTGCCCCTCGCGGTCTTCCTCGGGTTGACCGCTACAACCTTCCACTCTATAGAGACCGTTTGAAACTGATCAATCTTCAGTCTCTCGAAAAACGTCGTGATGCTGCCGATATACTCTTTATTCAACAACTCTTAGTAGGTAACATCGACTGTCCCGCACTCCTTCAAATGATCTCCCTTAACACTAACCCGCGAAATCTCAGGTCCGTTCCCTTCTTTCATCTTGTCTTTCACCGTATCAATTATGGGTTAAACGAACCAATGTCTAGAATGCTGCAAAAGGCCAACAGCATTCCTAACCTTTTTAATTTCCATTGCAGTAGATTAACACTACAGAACGCACTTTATACCTCCTTCTGATCTACTTACCGCCTCACCATTTTACCCTCTACTTCCTTTGCATCCTCGCTTAGAAATTCCCTCCACACCTCTCCGCCCTAAGTGTTCTTCACGATTTCCCTTAGATTTGTAAATGCTAGTTTTAAGTCTTAGTCTAAGTTTCGTAGTTTGTTTAAGTCTAAGTTTGTGTTTAAGTCTTACTTTATTTAAGTCTTATTTTGTTTAAGTATTTGCTTGCATTAAGCTAAATAAATAAATAAATAAATAAATAAAGACACACACCCCAACCCTTTTTTTCTCAGCACAGTTCAAGAGTGGAGCACAACGGGCCTGACTTGTGGCCTACGTGAAGAGGAGAATTTCTTTATCCTCACCCTCACAAACCAACCAACTTCAGCTTTAGGTAATAAGAAATAGGTATGTGTATGTAGATAGAAATTCAATTTTATAAAATATTATTTAGAACAGATGAATAAATAAACTTAATTTTCCTATGCCACATCGTATACCTGCTAACCATCTTCATAATCTCAAATACACTCCTCTACTCCTTGGCAAAGAGTAAATTTCAATGTTGAGTATCTCACAATCTCCATTATCTATTCACCATCATCATCGTGATAATCTAAAACAATATTTCTAAAATTTACTTAAACTTCAGAACTTTACAGAATAACATCAAAGTTAAAATAATGTCGACGTTGGAATGGTTGTGGGTGAACAAACCCAACCCATCCCCATTCAGATGAAACAAAAACACAAAAAAGCAACAAAAACATAATAATTACCTGCGATGATCTCTCTGGTAAGTGTTAAAACAAACTTTTGCAAACTCCAAGTGTCGACTACACTCTACCAAAGATGAAGAGAAAGTTTCCCAGGGCAATCCTCCCGCCGCGCCGGCCGCCTACCTCTATCCGCACACAACTTTCCCCAAGAAAAGATGAATTCACGTTGATTTTTCACCCATCCACACAGCAAAAGAAAAGCGTCGAGCTCCACGATTACCGCATGCCGCGAAGGAGGAACTGTCGGGGTCGATCCACAAAATGGGGAAGGGTAAGAAACTAATTTTGATGTCCTGGAATATAAAAGCACAAATTATGAGTATGGAGGCCAAAGTACGAGTATCTCACAGATTGTTAAAGTGAGCGACAAATAATGAGAATATCCTGCGTTCGTTAATACTCTTAGGTACAAGGAAGGAGTTCACAAAATCAACTTGTTGATAGAGACCACACAAGCACCCACAAATAACAGCACTTACTCATTTTGGAATTTTTGTTTTAAAGTTTTACCCTTTGCTCGATAAACAAACCGATGAAAGATTGTTGCCACATCGTTTGAATATAACCGCACGGCACGATACAAACTTTGAACAGCTGTGCCTTTGGCTGGATGAGATAATTTAATTATTCAACGACCCACAATGAGCGGAACAGTGGGTGGTAAATTGTTTTGTTTTTTTTTTCCATCGCTTTTTTGCTCAGCTGGGTGTTTGCATTCACCCCGTGTGTATAAATTTATATTTGTTCCGCAAAGAATCGAAAAGGACATCAATTTGCATACTGCAACCCTTGACACAATGTCTATTAAGGATTTGAGATAGATACGCGTAGTGTAGATATAGATAGATATACTGCGCGATAATAGAACATTTTACACTTTTGTATTAAGGCTTGAATAATAATACATTTTTGGTGGCTTGAACTTCTTTACCGTTGTGCCCACACGCCCTTTGAGTCTGATTCAAAGGGGTATTAGAACTCTCAATACCGAGTGACTAAGTAGAATTCGTCATCTGATAATCGAGTTGAAAGCGATAAGTTTCTTGTTATTAATTGCGGCCCCAGCCCAGCTATATGGGCGATTAGGTTTATCTTAAGGGAGGTGAATGCTTAAGTTTTCCTTTCTTTATAGGTTTCCCAAGGTAGTTCTATCAGTATCTGTTAGCTCTGTGAAGAAGTAACTGCCAAGAGTCCTTATTCTTAGATGAATCTATAGATTTTATTGGTTTCATTATATTTATGGATTCGTCGTCGAAGAATTTCTTTACGATATCTCATGCCAACTTCTGCCTGGCTCTTAATGTACATACATATACAGTAATAGTGTCAACGACGATGTTATTTAAGGCGACGTTCTTTGTTCTTAATTGTGAACCAATGGCTGACTTCAAATGCCTCGCAGAATACCTGGCCCAATGTCAGCTAGAGCCAAAGCAGCTTCTGCCCTTACAAAGAGACTGTTTTATAGTAAGCCAACTCGCGCGATTTGCCTTGGGACCGTGTGGTGTCGTTTAACGTAAGATCAAGCTCAATGGAAAGGATTTGGATATATGAAGACTTGTCTTAGAGCTTGTCTTCACTTATTCGGAACACCAGAGTCGCAATAAAAAAAATGTTATCCTAATGAGGTGCTGTGCAACAGGGCGTACGTACCCAATATGACTCCAAGGCATATTGCATAATTTACCAATATATACACGTATCACAAGAGTCGCTCAAAGCCATTCGGGAGCGTTTCCGATTAAGTACGTCTGTTTTGTGATATGTAGGATATAGAACGGCAGCATCAGAAATACAGGTGGCTTCCGGAGGGAGGGAGAAGGAACAACACTATCGGTTTCACACGATCCGGGGTAGGCCCCAAAGACAATGTTGGCTGTTATATTGCTGTAATATTGATATATTGATGACTTCTCCCCCGGTCCCGCCATAATTCTAAAAAAATATGTAAATGCTCTGTATCAGCCCCTTACAACTCTATTTCGTCTCTCACTCTCTCAAGCTGTTTTCCCAAAGTTATGGAAGGACTCCTTTATTTTCTCTATCCATAAAAAAGGAAGAAAAAATGACATGTCAAGCAGCGTTGTGCTGAAGTACCCTATTGGGTAATTTGGCTCAGGTATTTCTGCTTTGGCTCAATGCTCAGAGACACAGAGAAATGGCTCACATTTGGCTCACTTGGCTCAAACCTTCATTCTCTTGAAAAAAATATAAAAGAACAATAAAATCGTAATCAGGAAATAAGAATTCAATATTTAAATAACAAATTATTGAAATCACTTAAAGCATAAGGTAATTCACTCAGTTATGGGTTTTAAAAAGCTTTTAAAAGGATTAACAAGAACATGTGGGAATTTTGAACAACCTAAAGATGCAATAAGGAAATGTTAAACGTATTGTTTCTTTTCTTGGTTATTTGTTTTCGTCTTTATTTATATGCTATTGCTTAATGTTATTTGTTTTATCCCTCAAAAATTTGAGATACTTTCTTAAGGCTTTATTATGGTTAGCGAATATTAAAATTTTTGCGAACCGTTATATCACATTTCGTCAAATTATTGATGTTACATGCGAAAGTAAATTTTCGATTCGCAAGCTATAATACCAAATTATTGCAGTGTCCTTAAGCACTTTACGAAAATGAATTTGTGATGAGCTGCTGCGGTGGTCGTACCCCCACCCCCCCCCTCCCCAAACTCATTCATATTCAGATTTTCGGTCATTTTACTAATTTGGCTCAACCTGGTGTGAAATGGCTCGGAAAATGGCTGAACTCAAAAATTTCTCCGGAACAACGCTGATGTCAAGCTACCGACCCATAGCCAAACTCTCTTCTATCCCCAAGCACTTCGAAAGCATTACCTACAAATCACTGTATTTTCATTGCAAATCCATCTTTTCCCCTCAATAGCGTGGTTTCTTAGAGGGTAGGTCCACAACGACTAACCTAACCGAATTCGTCTCTAAAACGCTACTAGCACTAGAGGAAGGTAAGGAAGTGGATTACTACCGACTAAAGCGTTTATAAGATCTGACACTTAACTAAAATAAATAAATATACGGCGTCAGAACCAAGCCTAGCTGCTAGCTTCTCGCAACCATTTGTGTGTGCGTGTTACTTTTTCCACCTGACACCTAACTATTTACCTTTAACTTAAAGCCCTCGGTTTGCCACCATTTTCAATTTCATGGCTCAGATCGTACCTAGAGAAACGTCAGTATAGAGTTCTTTTCAGATTTTAAGTCTCGGTCTCCATCAATGCCACTTCAGCTGTTCCTCAAGGCAGACATCTTGGTCCACTGATCTTTGTTTTAGCAATAAATGATACTGGCCATTTCATAAAAGACTTCGATCTCTCGGAAGATATGAAAATCATTATCTACCCCCACCGATTCACCTTTCTTAATTCATTCTATACATGATGCGACCAAAACTTTTTAGAACTTTACGTCGGTAAATGTCAATCCATAACCTTCTCCCGTAAAGGCCACCCTTCAACCCTCAGAACCTATTACTTTCGTAACGAGCATGTTCCCTCAGTTTCCTCCATACGCGATCTTGGTATTATTTGTAACATGGAGCTTAACTTCCGCTCTCACATTGATCAAATAATATCCTTCGCGTGGTTTTATAAAACGCTGCTGGTCCAAAGAATTCTTGAACCCTTACGTTACAAAATCTCTTTACATCACCTTTGTCAGACCTCTCCTTGAATACGCCTGCCAAGTTTGGTCACCATTTCACATCACTCACTCCCTTAGAATCGAAACTGTCCAGCACAGGTTTATCCGTTTTTCCTTACGCGGTCTCCCTTGGGCCGACAACTAAATATATCTTAAACATACTCTTCGACTCTTCGTCCACCAACCATTAATAGGTACAATCGATTCCCCGGCACTACTAGAAATTACTTCCCTTTACACCGACCCACGTAACCTTAGGTCTATACCGCGCTTTCGCCTTCCTAACCACCGCACCAACTACGGCCATTTCGAACCAATCTCGAGCATGTTACGTCTGGCCAACAACTTACAGAATACCCTTGTTTCATTCCAGTATATCCTCCCTTAGAAATTCTCTCTACACCTCTCCGTCCTAAGTGTAAGTATATGTTAAGTTTCCCTCTCCTCTTCACGACTTCTCCCTTATATTGGTTTAAATTTTGTAAATTTGTAAATGTTAGTTTTAAGTCTTAGTTAAGTTTAAGTTTCAGTTTGTTTAAGTTGTCCATGCTTGTATTAAGCTAAAATAAATAAATAAAATAAATAAATAAATATATTTAGCTATGCCGTGGACAGCTTACTTAGGTTAAGGTAAGGTAGCTTTGATTAGTTTTATAACACAAAATCCAAACGTTTTTAATTTCGTAGTTAGAGTAAGATATGTTAAGTAGTTTTACGTTTAATTAAAATGCATTCGCTAAATTAGTTCTTGTTTTAAATACCGGTTAAGTCACTGTATGAGAGTTTGTCTTAGGAAACCAATTCCCTGCTCAGCACAGAGCGTAGCTGCGTGGTGGGTGGTACAATGAATCTGTATTGAGTATCTATTGTCTTCGGTTACCTACAATTAGGGTTACCAGATTGAAAATGACGAAAAGGGGGACATCGCAAGACAAAATATGTTTTTGAAAAATAGTAAGAAAGGTGAAGTAAAAAACTTAAAGTAAATTAAACATCTCGCATATTCAGGACCTTCTCTGCTTTTTGTTAACCACTCGAAATACTTTTCCCAGCACTGAATATATGCCCACTTTCTTTTTTTTATTCGCTTTTTCAGACATTTTAGGTACTACTAAACGCAAACGAAAATAATTTGTATATAATTTGTAAAAAAAGACTGACAAAGGACAGATAGCAGCACAAATCATAAACTGACAGATGAAGGAAAACTTTTACGCGTGAAGTAATATGTAGTTCATTGAGTGGATGCGTTCAGCTTTAAAAGGATTTTGAACTTCAAATTGATATGTTTACAGAGAATCTTTTTAAAAATATTTAATGAAAATATTTTAACATTTTTAAATTGCATCTGACCTCTTTTTGAATTTTACTTAATAAGGGGGAGAGAGAGGTTTGTATAGGCGGGGGGGACAAACAGCATTTTGGTATGAAAAAGGGGGACTGTCCCCCCTAAAGGGGGACGTCTGGTAACCCTACCTACAATATCAATTTATTACACCCTTCTAAATTGTTTACAATCTGTCACTCATGGCGTTTTAAACAAAACCTATACTATGGCAGAAGTCGCGCACTGTGATAATTCACCGCAGTCTCTGGGTCTCAGCGTGAAATGGATGTATCCATTAGTCTGGTAAATTTGTTTTGTGCTCAAATACATGTCTTTTTAAAATGAAGGCACATTTTAATTTTGGGAGTGGACGTGGCCAATCTGTAAACAATTAAAATTTCCTTTCGAAACGATAGGTGGTATTGCTATCTGTTGCAATTACTCCACGGGTGGTGGGTAAATAAAAACGCTATACCAAAGCACTTCGCATTGAACGTCAAATGTCAATTCCTGTCACGAACACCTAATTAATGCATAATTACTCATTTTGTCCGGTACCATTATTTGATTCCCCTAGGATGGTGGATTCCTATCACAGTGCTGTGCCTCTAGATACTCGTACTCGTATCTTTCGCACTGATTGTCAAAGCAATGTATTATATCACCCGAAGCGACGCTAGGACACGACCGACCCAACGCGACGCTTTGAATTCCCGCCAGAATGTAATTTTCTTAATTATGCACTTAATTGGAGGTGAAACTTCTTTGAGTTGGGGTTCTGTTGGTGTAGCAGTTTTCCGCTACAAGGGGACAACCAAGTAATTGTGCACAAAAGACGAAAGGAAAAGGTTTTTCCGTAGATGGTATTCTCAGCAAATGGATTCAATTACGACGACTTTTGTTCGGCAGTTGACGCTACTCAATGGGTCAATGGTAGTATAAGAGGGTGCGGTACTTTCGAGAAGGTCAATAGCTCTCAGTAAAATATTCAAGTAATAAACAATAAAGGAATCTTTTTGTCAAATCAGCGTTTCGCAATTTTTGTGTTAACGGAATCTTTATTTTAATCCTTGTAGTATATCCTAAACAACGGAACACTTTGCCTTAGATTAGTTAAAATAAGTTGATGAGATGGGATTAAGTACCCTTATCACTGCAAACACGTTGGGCCTATTATTATTAAAGTTCATCTAAATCAGTTATGTCATCTGCTTCCACGTTAAGTTTTTCTAGGAAATATAGACCGTGTTCTTGCTAATCAGTTAGAGTAGCCGCTGTTTCTTCGTCTTCTCATGGCTATAATCTTTTTTTGAGTCTTCACTCTACGTCTACAGTGTCCCGTCAAGAACCCGGTAACTGAGTGTATTTGTCCTCTGGAAGAGTTGTAATTTAAGTTTTTGGCCATTGTATATGTACAGAACATATGTAGTATTTGTATGTACATACATACATATGTAGGTACATAATATTTTAATAAATACTCAATTGTTATTATAGGAAGTACTGGCTGGGTTCGAAGTAAAAATGTATGTATGTAGGTACTTACATGTTTTATAGTGAAGGCACGAACCGTTATTGAAAATAGTGTGATAAAACTGGGTGTGATAAAAAAGGTCTGGTTTGAAAACAAAATAAATTTATTTGAGCACATCGACTGCATTCAGTGCGCTATAAGGAAATTTTTTCAGGATTTGCACCATTTGGTTTGAGTATTCACTAATTTCACTTTTTTCTGATTTCATCGAGGTTGGGGTATTTTCTGACAGTATTCTAATGTACAGTACAATCTTGGTTGTTCAGACACTAAAGCGCTAGGAAAAAGTTCTAACTATAGAGTAATTATGTATTTAGTTTGTTGTAAAGGTTTTCAAATAAATATCATGTGACAAATAAAGATATACATATACAGTGTTGTTCGAAAAATTTTACTCAAACTATTTTTTTTCCGAAGTTTGGCGAATTTTTTGCAATAACTATCTATTTTTTAATGAGGTTTTATTTTATTAGGTATTTTCAAACGTTTCATGACACTTTTATAATGTTAGAATTTTTTACCTGCAGTCAAGGGAGCAAAATGGTCTTAGACCGAAAAATGGATTGGGAAATGGGTACTTGACTAATTTTTAGAAATTAATTAAAAATCTTAATTAGTGCGGTTTCTTTTAATTTTTCGTTGCTTCACAGAAATATTGCCCATTCAATCAGTACTTTGTTGGATCTCCTCTTTCTTTTATTACTGCTGCACATCTGCGACTCAGATAGGTTTTTCCATGTGTATGCAGGTATGGTTTTACAGGTCCGGATTAGCAATTTTTTTCTAGGATGCCAATTGACTCTGAACGCTCTCTTGCAATCTTAAGTTTCATAACTGAGCAGATATTCTCAATTAAATTTAAGTCTGGGCTGTAGGGAGGCGAATTTAGCACATTGTTTCCTTCGAAGTACTTTTTACTCTAAGAAATAAAATAAAAATACTAATACAGTTTTTAATCATAGAAGTTGTAGCTTATTTCAAAGCTATACATTTTTCTTTCATTTGAAAAACAAAAATATGTTAATATTTACAATTTTACCTGTATGGCAAGGAGCATTATTCTGTTGAAAAATGAATCTGCAAGTGTCATTAAAAAGCTCTAGCGCCGTGGGCTTGAATTAATTTTCTTGGACCCTTAGATGAACTGCAGCAGTGTCTTTTGATTCTAAAGAAGCCATTCTACCTTCTCCATCTCCAGAGAAGAATTCCCAGACCATCACAACTTCAGTTTTGCAGGGATCTGTAAGAGGCCTTCCGAGCTCAGTCTTTTCTTTAGTTCTCTTCGCGTAAGAATCCTCTCATCTCCAATACGCAGCTTAAACTTTGATTTGTTGGAAAGGATAACATTGGCGTACATGTCTTAAATCCAATTGAGATGGTTATCAGCCAAAATAAATCGTTGTGTTTCTGATTCTTATGGAAAATCCGGCTTCAGTACTTGCTTGAGTGCTCTGAGTCCAGCTTTTACGAGCCTTTTTCTCACTGAGCTTGCAGACATTATTTATTCTTTAGCTCAAAATAGTTCATTTTTAATATCCACTTAAGTCTTGAACTGATGCAATAAAGAAATGCTCGGGGCTTTGGAGCACAAAAACTCCATCCTCCACTGGGGTCGTCTTGTTTGGCCTCTCTGAGCCTTTCCTTCTGCTGATAGGTCTCATGATATTTTCTTAAATTTCATGCCACAGTTCGTTGAGCAACATTAAACCTCTCACAAATTTGACGGAATGTCGAATTTAGACATGACAGATACAAAATATTAGATTTGTACTTCGAAGTGATGTTTCCCAATTTTTGTTATTTCAGTTACTTTGGTTCGTTTTGGACGAATATCGCGAGGTAAATGCACCTCTTATTCATACTTACATCGACTTTTGTGTACTTATTCAATAATATTTTCCTACCTAGTGCAAAAAACATCGTTGTGCTCATAAATTCCAAGTACTGCCATCGGAAAGAGTAAGAAAAGGTTTGAGCAAAGTTATTCAAACAGCACTGCATATTATTTCTGTAGTATAGGTACCATTTACGGCTTTCACACTTAACCAATCTTAACAAATGAGGTGTCAAAAGAAAGAGAATTTCCTTAAGCAGTGCCGAATTGCACTTTCACTTAGTAAATTTTAACAAATTAAAAACCAATCAAAACAAATTTTCTACCCAAAATGAACTCCCAAAAGAATAAACACTTCCCGTATGATTTCCATGGGATTTCATTCAGTTGACCGATGAAAATCATATATGGGAGGTGTTTGTTGTTTTATGACTTCATTTTGTTTGATATAATTGCTATATGGGAATTATATGAGAAATATTTGTTGACAGATGGAAATCGTATTGGAAGTTTGGAATGTGGTTGGATGGAAAGTTTGGATTTTTGTGGTTGGATTTTCTCCTGCGAGAGTTCTCGCACGGGTGTACTAGTCAGTTCATACACCTACGTCGACAAATTGCTGATATGCTTTTTGTTCATCAGTCATTAGCTGGAAATATCGACTGCCACGCACTGCATCTATTCGCATCTTCCGGCCTTCATCGCATTCTGCAGCCCGTAGTAGTACCAAGTAGGTATCTATTATAATTAAATCGCTAACGCAAGAGCTTATGATGCCTCCTCAGAGTTTATTTCTGCACCGATTTCAATGATTCTAACTAACACTGATCGAAAGCTTATTAACTGACATTTGTTCACCAGGGCCCTCATCACGTAAGACAGTCGTCATCGTTTTCGAAATCGTTAACGATAGCGATGCTTCACGTTGATATAAAAATCCTCTCTCTTACAATCGATCGATCGTCCAATCGACCGGTCGACTTCACTTTACAAGAAAATCTGTCAAGTAAATACAATCGTCTCGGCGAGCGTGATAGTACGATTTCTATTTAGCTGTCGCTCTCCTGTGTTTAGTGCAATTTTGGTGCGTTTTCACTTTAAATTATTTTTTTTTTTAAATTAAATTTAGTTTCTTTGGCAAAAATACGAATCTCATTTGTAAAATAACGAATATTATTTCCGAAAAAAACGAATTTAAAGTGAAAATGCATAGTCTCCTTTCTGTCTACTGTCATTTTCTCAAATAAAAAAAATTAAATATAATTTAAAGATTTCATTACTCTATTGTAAACTATCTTAATATTAATTAATAATAAATATGAATTATGAAAATGCCGCCAAAACCACAAATGTCAAATTATGACTACATCCGTAAATGTCAAATCGCTTATCCTCCTGAGACCCAAGCTAAAACCAGAATGACCATGTGTTTGATGTTACTTATGGTTACTCATAGGGCTTATCTGAGAGTAAATTTCTACCTAAAAATTTCTCTCTAAAAGAGTGGGGTGGGAGGTTTCCGAGAAAAAGGGGGTATAATATATTATACATTGGGTCTATATCTAACAAACTAATTAATTGTTTATTCATTTTATTTGTTTATTGTGAAGAAAAAAAAATTGTATATTAAGTTGTGTAAACAGAAGAAAGAAAGAAAGCAGGAAAAACAATGCTAAACTAATTTATAAATATATATAGATACCTCTTCTTCGAAATGCCAAAACGATAGATTTCTGAAAGCACAACATTCAACTAATAATATACAAGACTGTGCAACGTTAAAAAAAAAATCCTACTAATCAGGACATATCTCTTTATAAATGTTACCTTGGGCTTCCTTTATAATATTCTTGGACACCGAAAACAATTGAACTAGCCATGGTATCATATATGATACCAGGGGTCTCAGGAGGTTATAAATGTTGTTTTCTGTGGTTCTCAAACTGGAAAAAGACGAAGGTGATGGACGACATGAGACTGGTAGTGTTTCGAGGAGCATCGTTTCGTCGACGTCGTTTGGTACTGTCGTGTGGTCGCCAACCATCGGTGAAATTACGTGATGAGAGCCCAGTATAAACAATTTTGAAAAAGTGCATATGAGTAAAGTTATTACGAAAAAAACATTATTGCCAATACCTACGGGCATAGGGTTTCTACATGCGAGATTCCTCGCACGAGTACACTTACTTACTTACTTAGTTGGCGCTACAGCTCAAGGTGAACCTGGGCCTGCTTCGCGCAACCATTTGTTTGTGCGTGTTATATTTTTGCACGAATGGAAGGGACCTACAGTTTTTTGCCGACTCCGAACGGCGAGTTGAGAAGCTCAATCGTGACAAATGATACTCTTTGATGCTTGTCAGACATTCGAAAGAGGTGGGCACTGTGAAAAACTTTTTTAGGTGTTTGCGGTGGGATTCGAACCCAAGACCGCTGGCTCAGTAGTCCGACGCACTAACCACCTGCGCTACGGTGCCCACGAGTACACTAGTTTAGTTTATATTTTAATGCTTATATTAAGCAATTATAACAGCTCCAAACTAAAGAATACATTTTTTTTTACTTTGTAATTCAATTTATTTAAAACCAAATAATAATATTTAATAATAATCGTCATGTATTTCCTATTTTTTTTCGTGTTTCAGTTTTTTGTATATTTTCATCTTATATATGTTCAATGTTTCTTCTTCAATGTATATAACATATACGGTTAATATAGAAATAAAAACGATCTCACAGAACAATGTTACGTTCTTTCACTTTTTGTTTTTGTTTTTAAATTAGTTGAATTTGTTTACTTAAAATTACTCCTTTCACTTATTTTTAATGTTGTGGTTTCATTTTTTTTTTTGTTATCTTTTAAATATTTATCTATAATGTTAACATGGAATTGAGTAGGTGTTTTTCTTATCTTCTTTCTTTTTGTTTAAATTTTATTGTTAATTTATTTTATAAATAATTAGTTAGCTTGTTTAGCTGTTTTGTTTTATATTTGTTTAGATTGTTTTCTAATTTTCACACACTACATTTGTTTTGTTTTCTTATTTCGATCATTTTGTTTTTTTCTTCTCTAAATCTGAACTCTCATTTTTTTACTTTGTTTTTCATTATAAAATTTATTTTTAACTTAACATTGAGTTTTATTTATTTCTTGCTGTTCGATTATAGCTTTTAACAAAGAAAAAAATCTTACATTGGTATGTTTTTGTAAAACAATAACTGAATCTTTACGTATTCATAAAAATCTGTATGCACTTCCTGTTAATAATTTTTTGTATAGTTACTTTTATTAACTTATTCGACTTTTTTTTTGTTTAAATATCTATTCTCCAAACAACAAACCAGTTTATTAATTTATATTTAATTTTAATGTTTTATTTGTGATTTTTATTTGCATTATTTGTTTACACCTACTACATTTGTTTGTTTTTTTTTTTTTTTTTTTGTTTAATTTTGTTTTATTATTTAAAAATACGTACGTGCTCTATGAAACCAATAATCATCTCGATACAAATGTTTTTTTTTTTCGTTTGATTTAATTTTTTTGTAATGTTCATATTTAACATTCTATTTGTTTTTATAATAAATCCAAACCAAGGAAAACTAAAGCTTTTAACACCAAAAATAAAATCCTAATAGCGTAGACAGTTGGATAACAAAAGGACAAAAGAAAAGGACAACTTGTTCTAGATAGGTTTGCGGGGTTCATTTTGACCACTTTACGGGCGTTTTTTTTAGCATTGCGTTAATTTATTCATATATTTCTTATTTAGTTTGTTCATATGAACGTTTTACTTGTTTTTGGTTTTTAATTTATTCATTTTATTTTATTTAAATCTAAATATTACTTCGAGTATGTGTTTTAACCATTTGGATATTTAATATGTATTTTTTTATATAACTTATATAAATTTTATTTATTTTTTTTCTCACGTTGTTTTTATTTATTTGATTAATGACTTAATTTTATGTTTTTTACAATTTAATTTAATATTTAGATTACCGTATCGTGGTGAAGTTTTGTTGATTTTAAAGTTTTGTATTTATTTCGTTTGCATTTTTGAAATATTTTTTTTTTTAAATTTATTTTCTTAAATATGCTGCAGTGATAGAGAACATTACTAATGCTGTGATGTGGTGTTTTTTTTTTTTTTTAATTTAAAAACTTTTTTTGAATTTTTTACTTTTCATAATTTTTTTTTTTATTTTGTTAACATTTAGTTTTGTGCCAAAAGAAGGAGAAATAGTTTTTTTGTGAGTCAATATAATATATATATCGTCAAAGAGATTTCTAAATGGCACATAGAAACTTAAAATTCAGCAAATAAATTTCAGGGGGGAAAGTAAATTTCAAACGAAAAAATAATCGGTGATTTAATATTTTTTTTTTTTTTTAATTATTTTACAATTATTTGCGGTAAATTTTTTTTAAAATGTTATTCACTTAGACCATAGAAATATGATTTATTTCATTTGTTTCCGTTTAAATTTATTTTGTTTTCGTTTAAATTTCACTAAATATTTTTTTTTTATTGGAAGATGCAGTTTTGATAGTCACTAATTGTTTGTTATTTCGATTTTAGTAAATTCTCTTAACGTTAAGATTAAGAAAGAAACTATAAGGAAGAAATTAATGATTAAATGGTTAAGTAAACAAAATTGAATTTCACTGTTCTTATTAGAAGATTGGGATTTATTTTTTAAACTTAATGGGATACGTGTACATTTATGTGAAGAGGATACCTATACTCATGTTTATGGTTTGCATGTAAAAATGTGGAACTTCGCATTGGCAGAATGCATTTTGTTATACCTTGTCTTGCCATAAGTTCTGTTACACAATTTCCAGCGCTCATTGCTTAAAACTGAACCGTTAACTTTTTTTTTGAAAACACATGCGTTGATAAGTACAGAATACAAGCCAATTTGATTTCATCTTGCGACCTATAATTAGTAGGGTGTTAAAGAGAATCGAATTGCTGTAATAGCATTGCATAAATGCGAAGAGAGTACTGGCCAAATTATCGAGTTGTTATAACCACTCGGAATATCGAGAATTTAAATTTATCGGGCTATTGGTCGCTTCGGCCAATTGTCTGAAGTAAAGGACAGGCCAAGATTTGGTCATCCGCGCGTCGCTCGAACGGTGCGAGAAAGAATTCGCAGAAATCTCCTCCGGAAGCAGAAAATTATGTCCAATGAATTGGATATATCAGGCAGAACCATGTCTAAGCTGATAAGGGATAGTCTTCACATGACAGCCTACCATCGGTAAACGGGACATATTTTAACTCAAATTTATTACACGTCATCTAAGGAGTCGAAAAAGGAGTTGAACGTGGCCATCACCCCACTGCCATAATGGTTTGGAGTGACCTCACTCATTAAGGTGTCACATCCCTCCGGAAAAGGGGTGAAAATTGGAGCAAAAGTTTAGATGTGCTAGATGTGAAGGGTTTGACCAATACTTTATTGCTATTCAATAGAGAGAAATGGATCTTCCAACAGGACTCTGCTCCAGCGCTTAAAGCCAAAACCACAGAGGAGTGGCTTTATGGCAGCCGAAGATTGGCCGTCGGGAAGTCTAGATTTGTATCCACTGAATTAATCTTAATGGTCATAAGTGGAGAGCATTGCCTGCAAGTCTTCTCACAGAAATTCGGGAAGCCTCAAAGCAGCATTAACCGCAGCAGCGTCAACGATGTCCATAGAAGTCGTGCGTGCCTCTATAGCTATAACGTTTGAAAGCCTGTGTGAAAGCACAAGGCAGTCATTTCGAGTGAAACCTATTTTTTTCTAATAACCAATATTATGGCCTTATAAATGAAACAATGCTGAATACAATATGTTTACTCGTTTTTTATGGCGTTTTCAATTTGCAACATAACTGGCCGAACACAATGGTGAAGCTGCAGTGGAAGTAGAAAGTTGAAGTTGACTGAACTTTGCGCTTCACCATACAATTCATACTACAGCAGCAGCTTCGCATTGTGTTCGCGCTATTTAGGGCTTACGTATATTTTAACTTTGCCAGCGCTGTCTACTTCCACTACAGCTTCGCCATTGTGTTCGGCCTGTAACTTATGGCAGGACTAGGTATAGGTACATATGTACATACTTATCGGGTGTAAAAAAACGATGAATTTCTTGTAGTAAACCCGTGTCAGTCATGTGTATAAATACGTAATGACGCAAATAATAGATTCATTGACTTTCCCTTTTTATATCTAACACATGGTTGTCAATCTTTGAAGTGCTTTGAAATGAATAAGTTCTCTGTTAGTTCTTTAGCTCGACTGGTGTAGGAAAGGCAACTTAGAAACATTGATACTGTATCAACCCCAACCTAGCACCTGTTTCAGTCTTATCAAGTTTAGGCAGATCTGGGATTTTCTTTCCCTAGTCTAGTGACGGTTTTAGCATGTACGAGGATGTAGATGTGTATATTTGTTGAAGATTCTTTGAACTGCTAAATGCAATAGAACAGAACTGCGCAACACGTCACACACCAAAAATATTAGCGGGAACAGTCTCACGAACGACACACTGTTAACTCTATACTACTACATGTATGCAACTTATGTCGCCGAGAAATAAGGTCTTTAACTTTATAAATGTTTATTTTACTTGGAACGTTTGGTTCCTTAAATATTTACTAAGCAACAATCGATTCATACTTTCTTTAACCCTTCCGATAACAACACATTTAAAATATACATACACAACAACAGGGGTGGTAGAACACCCCAGCTAGGATTAAATTAAAAAAAAAATACTTTTAAGGATAATATACATTTTTAATTCAAACAAAACAATTCATAGATATTAACAAAAAGAGAAAAAACGAAATTCTTAAAAAAAATATACCGACATATTGACAGGAATAGAATGGCGGAACAAGAAATGAAACCAAATTCAAATTACAGAAAATAAAATTGCCTGGGGTAGTAGAGCACCCCTGTTGTCCTCGGAAGGTTAATCGAGTTCTCAGCCAAAATTTGTTATTTCAGACGCTGAATATGAAATCTATATTATGTACATTCTATGTCATGGATGGAACGGTTCGCATTTATATTCATTCACATGTATTTATGTATCCCATTTAGTTTAAAATAACCAACACAAAAAAATCTTTAAATATTTAAACAAAATAATTAATCAATAAAAAACAAAAACTATACATTCATAAATATGCACAACTCAGTTGGTGAATATTTCGCAATAAAGAATACCTTTACAAGGCAAATTATAAATTTTGCACGATATAATTTTGCTAAGATTATTATTCTATTTCATAAAATTTTATTTATTTTTTTCTTAAATTCATTTTTTTGTTTTCTTTTTTTTTTACTATTTTTAATCGTATCAAATATAAAAATCAACAATTTATTTATTTTTCTTTGTTTTTTTCTTCTTTGTTATGAAAATGTACAATTTCTATTTAGTTTTATTATTTTTTGGTTTTATACTTTTTTTTTTGTAAAAACTTTTTGTCTAATTTTTTTTAGTTTTCTTTCGAAATTAAAAATGAGCTTACCTTGTTCTGCTGTTTTTTTATTTTTGCCTAATTGTATAATATTTACTCAACGCTTGCTTATTTTTTATTTTTCTTTAACTCTACTACCATTCAATTTATTTATTTTATTAAATCTCTTTTGTTGCGCGCATGAGTTGAGTGTTCTGTTATATAAATAAACAAACAGAAAGGGTAAATAAATTATACGTTTTTCTGTGTATATCGTTTAGCGCATATTTTTATTCTTCTGTTTTCCATATATATAACATTCGGTTTATAATTCTCTAGGATTGATTAAATTGATTTTTGCTTTTGTGTTTCTTATACAATTATATGAGCAATTTTTCTTAATTATTCTACGCATTTCCAACAACAATTGTTAAACAGTTTCTAATTGATCAAGATTATTTTCATCGAATCGTATGTCATTGATGAATATATCGGGATTATCCTCGTCATCGTCATTATCGTCGTCGTCATCAAGGCCAGCGCCGATCATCATGCTACCGATACCTCCCATAACTAGGCCACTACCAGCACCAGTTCCGGCAATACATATGTGCGGTGGTGGCGGAACACTTGTTGGCGGAAGTGGTGCTGGTGGTATAATTAAAGTTCCGCTATTGATACCATGAAGGCTGCCGGATAGGCTGCCTCCACCCTGTAGATGTCGTCGACTGGAATTTAATCCTTACATAGGGAAGAGAAAATTATGTCATTTTAATGAGAGGAAAGTTGTTAATAATTTTTACCTGAAGGAAATTAAATTAAAATAAAGTTGAATGATTAACCAAAAATTAAAAGGTTTAACTGAAGACATAAATTCGCTAAAAATTAAATTAAAAATAAAAATTACATAATAAAATCAAAAAAAAATTAAAAACAAAACATTGTTCACCTGTGGCACTTGTTGTTGAATCATAATGTCCAGTATTTCGATGCAATCCAAGCTGTCTATGTCGCCGTTTTTTTTGTCGATGACAAAGTGTGCATAGGAGACAAATTAGGAACGAGACGGCGGCCATGCTGATTATAATTAGAACGCCGTGATCCTCTTTGGGAGCTTCCGTGATACCTTCGATGTCGATCGATGATTATATTGATATTGGTCGCATGAATTTTTATTTCCGGATAAAAAAAAAGTACAAAACAAAAAAAAAAAACAAACACAGAAAAGAAAAAAAATCACAATTAGTAAAGTTGACAAGTGAAAGCACACGCACACAATTATTAATGAATTAACAGGTTTCAAGTATATATATGTATATCGGAAACAAATTTTGCAGATAACTTAAATAAGGTTACGATTATGTTCTGTGATAGTTTGGATTCGTAACAAATTAAATTTTTGGTGTGAATATATATTTTTGTAAATATTTTTAATATTATTTTTTTGAATTGTTTATTGGAATTCTTTAATTGTGATCTGGGGTATGTGCACTACAGCATGGTGTTAGTGAGGTATTTTTTTTAATGTTTTACATTAATTGTTAATGGAATATATGTAAAATTTATTTTTTTTTAAATAAGCATTTATATTTTGTATATAATGCAAGTGTTTTTTTTTAATTTTGTTTTTAATTAAATTTTAACAGAAATCGGTGCGAAAGGTGCTGTTAAAAAATAAAACAAGAAAGCTTTAATACATAGGTGAGGTGATTGCTGGGAGTGCGATTAGGTGCAATCTAAAGTGGAACCTAAAAACCAAATATGTTAATAATTAATAAGGTAAAGAATGTTACAGTTATCTGGTGGAAATAAACAAGAAAAAAGTCAATGGGATAGTGAGTCTGAGAATAGGATCGAGAGGACCTACTACGTATGAGTAAATTCTTAAGCCTCCTGCAAGTTAGTACCATAGATACTTAAAAACCTAAAGAGCTTATATTCAGGGTAGCCCAAATGAAATTCAAATATCTATCGACTGCTATTTTTATCAGTTTCTGTTAATTGGCATCGGCATTTGACCAAGGCTGCCAAGGCTGTCAAACAACATTTTATCCAAATGGGGTTTTAATTAATGTGAAAATAAGAAGATTATTTAAAAATTTAAAAATTTCAAAAATAAAGAACCGAAAAAAATAAGAACAAAAAACTCTTCTATGTGACGGATATACTATGTAATTTTTGGACGACAACTTGAACTTTGCAGCACTCAAGTATATCAGTTTTTTTTTCTTTTGAATTTCCGGGAATTTCTAGCGAATTTTACAGCTGTATCGTTTTTACAGTCTGATTAAGCAGATCCTCTTTTTCCCACAAATGGACAGCAGCACGGATTGCTGTTTAAGCAAACTCGTAGGTATTGAATTACAAACCCAATTTTGAATCAATATTTTATTAGAGTGATCATTCTGTAACTCGGTTTGTTATCTTATGAATAAATTCAATGAAATTCATTTTGAAAATAAGATGTGTGCCATTCTGCCGCTATTTTCGTAAAGGCCCTGCCCTATCTACAATATTTTTGAATTCCAGTTTAATTCATATTTCGAGTTAAGGCATTGCCTCCGATTGTTCTTTTGTAACTTTGTATTTGAAAAAAATAAAGCACACAGCAAGTAACGAAATAATTGTTTCCATGTATTTTTTATATTTTATCTTCAGGTTGCGGAAGTAAATTCAACATTATCCTCTACATCTTGAAAATCTGGAAATGTAGTTAGGGCCTCTATGAAAATAGCGGCAGCATTATGCATCTCATAGATTCTTGTCTTACTTTACTTTAGGTGGCGCTACAGCTCGGGGTGAACCTGGGCCTGCTTCTCGCAACCAATTGTGTGTGCGTGTTATATTTTTTGCACGAATGGAAGGCACCTACTGGTTTTTGCTGACTCCGAACGGCGAGTTGAGAAGCTCATTGACAAATGATACTCTTTGATTGCTTGTCAGACATTCGAAAGAGGAGGCACCGTGAAAAAACTTTTAGATGTTGGACCCGGGCTGGAATTGAACCCGCTGCATTGCGTAGTCGTCCAATGCACTTACCACTACACCACGGTGCTCTTGTCTATTTTGTGGATAAACATGAATTTTGAACTGGAAAGTAAAGCACGACCATAAATTAAACCCAACTTGCATTTACAAACTATAAAATGGACGAGAAATTGAACTCTGCCCATATAAAACAAAATGACTTTCTCCTTGAGTCCAAGTAATGGCATATCGTTTGTATCGATTGGAATAACATTTGATGAGATTGAAGTTCGAGAAAGTTCGTTTAAAAAAATTAATTGATTGAATAAAATTAAACTATGTATTAGAGCCAAAGGGTGGAGAACTGCATAGCTGTCCTGCATTTTAAACCTCGTATGTTGATCTATGTACTTGTACATATGTAAGCAAAAATTATATCTAAAAGTGCATCTTACGTATATTTAAATACAAAGGAATTCAAATATTGTAATATCGTATCTATCCAGGCGCATATTTAAAGCTCAATATTCTTTAATTTTTCCTACCTAATTCCCAAACAAAATGCAGTTTTGCAAATAATATCAACATTGATGCCAGTTTTGCACTTAATTGAAATTAAGTTCATTACAAAATGTTGACAATTTGGTAAGCCAACTCAGCGTATCTGACTAGCTAGTCACTGACACTAGAACGCTGAGCTTTCATATAAAATGCTCTGAGCTATTGTTGTTTAGCGAAAATCGCACAAATCATAAGCGCTATTAAAATCAGAAATTGCTTTAACTGCCTTACCTTTTATGAAAAGAGAAATTAATTTATTCTTCAATTCGCGATTTAACTATAGATCAAATAAAATAATTTTACTATCGGTTATAATAATGTCGAAGTGAACTTAGAATTTTATAGTTATAGCCGGTTTATCGTTATATCCGGTACAATAAATTCTTACACCACTTTCAGTTCCTGAAATAATATCATATTAGGTCTGTTTGGTTTGTTTTTTGTGCGCAAGCGATTGAGACCTTTCAAATAGTAAAATCCTCTCAAAGAGAGAAAACTTGAACAAAAGACACCAAACGCTTTTGAAACAACACTTGGTCAAACCTGTCAATTTGTTTTTGTTTTCCACTAAAAATGAAGATTATGACATTTCACAAATTGTCAAATGGCTGGTTTGACAGAGTTGACGACACTCACCACAAGGAAAAGATGTAGCATAAAATACATCGCAGGCTGAGAGCCAAATGAGAGTAAAAAAAAAAGGAGAGCCATGAAACTGTCATGATTTTATGAAGTTTTCATAGAATTTTCTAAAAATAGTGACACACCAAACAGACCTATTGTTGGGCAAAGGCAAATGATTTTCACATGTAAATTGTCATCAGCTTTAGAACTATATCTCCAAGCACCATTTGTTTCAAACATAATCAACACTTTCTGAACTTTTCAGATACGAGATATGGAATTAAAACAGCGCAGGTGATGGAATTGATCAATTGTCTACCTAATATATACAAGCAGTATTTGTAGGAATACGATTTTTTACCATTGCTATAAACAGTTTTTCGACTTAGATCTGTTTAATTTTCATCGTTATATGCGACATCGTTGTAACCGATTGCAAATTACTTTGAGTTAAACGGAGTTTAGCCTGGTTTTTGAAAATATATCGTTATATCAGGTTCATCGCTATATCAGGTCCTGTTATAACCGATTTTTACTGTAATTTGTACGATGTTAGTTATCAAAATTACATACATACAAACATACATAAATACATACGAAAAAAGCGAATTAAAATGTATTTTACTTAGTAACTGATAGCTCTTAGACAAAGAGAGAATGGCTACTGGAGGCCCCGTTCGTCTGGACACACGTTCATGCTGTACTTTTTCAATCAAAAGGGACTCATGCCCTGCAGAGATTACGAGTAACCACAGCTTGATTTTACCGGATACTTTAAGGTCTCCATACCAAGTAGACAGATCTGGAACAACTCCGACTCCATCTTTACAGATGGCTCAAAAACAGAAGAAGGTATTGGAGCAGGCGTATTTTCGGAAGAACTTTGCATTAACCAGTCTTACCGACTAGCAGACTATTGCAGCGTCTTCCAATCAGAGATACATATACGCAACGGAAATCACCATCTGCTTCGACAGCCAAGCGGCATTTAAAGCACTAGACTCCACCTCCGTAAATTCAGAATGCCTAAGGGAGTGCCGTGAGGCATGCAAAAACACCATACAATCTTACTCTGCTGGGTACCCGGACATGTGGGAATAGAAGGGAATGAAACATCAGATGGACTGGCCAGGAAAGGCTCTAATAAAGAGCCTTACCATAACCTGCAACCAGTGGCCCGCAGTCGACCAGAAAAGAACAATATCCCTACTTTCTATGAGAAGAAGTCAAATCCATGTACTCATCGGTGTTATAACCGGGCACTGTATAAAAGGAAACATGCGCATAAGATACGGCATCCTTAAAAATGACTTCTATAGAAGTTGTATGGATGAGGATGAAATAGAATCTATAGCACACCTTCTATGCCACTGGCTGGTTCTTCAAGAACGGCGCCTATCTTGTATGGGAGCACGGTTCTTCGACTGCCTACTAGTGTATTCACAATGGACCTTTATGGCCTCTGGGTGAAATTGCATTTACTGCAAAATACCCTCCTAACCTAACCTAGTACAGTAAAACTTGCGAATAGTGGAATGCTTCGGTGCACATTTTTTTTCCACTATTCGCAATATTTTCCACTATCGGCAACCTAATTTCTTTTATTATTTTTCGATCAATTTTGATATCGGATTTCAGAATGTATACTTGTTGAATATAGCCGCTAGCAGAATGAGACACACACGAACAGAAACAATTAAAATGTCCAAATTCTCGGAAAAGGAAACGAAGCCATTCATATCTTGATTCTGCTATTAAGGAGTGAATTTGCATGGGGAAAAAACAATATTCATTGAAAAATTTTCCAGTATTCAGATTTCGCAGGTTTCTACTACATAATAAATAAGAGTGAGTTTGTATGAAGAAAATCAAAATTGGCATCCAAAAATGTCCACTATCCAGGTTTCGCAGGATTCTTTTATTCGCAGATTCCACTATATACAAGTTTTACTGTATTTGGTTCGAAACTTGATGAATTTTGATTAATGTATTCGTAAAATAACAATTTTATAGACTGGCGATGCGATGCTTAACATTTACTATTTTGTTATTATTGTGTAAAGCCCTACCAATGCAACGATAAATTGCCCTAGTTTTATGAAATGTCTCCAAACGGAATGCAGTAAATAATGATTTGGAATTAAGAAACAAATCTAAAAGCCAATTTTAAAAATCTATTGCATACAAATGTATTTATTTATGTAATATCTAATCTCTAAAACAAACAAAAAACCTATACAAAAAGCTCGTTAAAATGCCACTACCACTCGTGTAATATTAAAATCTAAATGTAAACAACTATTCAAATGCGTGTTCTGAACTGAAAAGTATTACTTTGCTTTGCGCTATTTTCAATACGAATAAAAACAAATACATAGAAGAAAACAGGATGTGAAGTTCACTATGATTAAAAAAACAAAAACAAAAGAGTTAGTAAACAGTGTGTATACAGTGTGGTGGTTGGTGTTGGTTGTAAACTTATAGCTACACAAGTTAATGTTATAGACTCACATGTTTTACTTTGTTTAACGTTTTTAACGGGTTTTATTTTTATTTTAGTTTTTTTTTTTTTTATCAATATTTCGTTTTTGTTTAGTTTTTGCTTTAATTTGTTTGTATTTTTGTTTTCTTTGTTGTTCGATTTTAATTTAACTTTAATTTCTCTCCTTCAATCAAGTGTTAGCCACATTGCATGCAGTTATTTTGTCCCTTTTTCAGGTTTGTTTGTAGAAGAAAGAGGTGTTAATTGAAATTGAAAAAAAAACATAACACGGGGAAAATTATAAAACAAACTTAAAAGCTGGAGCGGGGAATAGAAAGAATAATAGGGAATAGAGAAACAGAAACAAAATCAAAGAAAAGCAGCTGCTGGAGCTAGAACAGTGCGAAGAATTTTGTTGCCCAAAATGCTAAACCCAGGAGCTGAATACTTTTTGGCAAAAGAACGCTACTCCCGCGACCTGATGGGCGTCGTTAATTTTAGTTTTTTTTTAATATATTTTCGATTTTTTTGTTATTTGGAAAATAAAACGGAAAGAGAAGAAAGAGAAAAGGAAATATTTGTAAGTTAACTGGAAAAAAAGTAAGTTTTTAGAAAAGGGTATCATAGTTTTTGAAGCAAATAAAAAAATAAAATAAAACTTTATAGAGTATCCAAATACGGTTTTATAGTGGTTTTTATTTGTATACTAAATGGTGGATTTTAGTTCAAAAAAAATATTTATTTTTAAACTAAGGATTAAGTATGCTTGTGTCAGTTGAAATTACATGAAATAAAATATTCACGAATTTTTTTTTTATATTTTTGTAAGCAATCCTGAGCATATTTTTTGTACATACATACCTACATGCATATGTACACATGTACATATGAAATTGTAGGGAAGGGAATACACGCAAGAGTTACGAACATACACCATGTCAGAAAAGTCTACCTACGAAGCGAAATTACTTAAATATTCTATTGAAGTAAGGGATATTCTGATATTCGTTAACAACAAAGAATTATAACATTCGCTCATACACCCTTAACAAGGAAGAACAAACAAGGCTACAGTGCAGAATATCATCAAAAACTATATTGACACGGGAAATTATGATGTAAAGAAAGATAGTGTGGAAAGTTCCTTACATTCCAAAACAGAGTTCCATTAAACTTGCAGCTGAACTACAGTCATATGCTGATATGATAAATGTGCATCCCAAAACTGTTCCTCCTGTACTTAAAAAGGCTGGATTAAGGTCACATGTAGCGTGAAAAAAACCGATGATAAGCTCAACTAATATGAGAAAAAGGTTGGAGTACGCGAAAAAATATGAGAAAGTGCACATTGAGGATCCAACATTCTGGAAACGAGTGATATTTATCGATAAGTGTACATTTAACCCTCAACAGACCTAGTATCAATTTTGATACTATTTCGTGAAAAAATGTTGAATAACTTTTTTGCTCGCAGAGCAGAGCACGGGCTTTAGTGACTTTTATTTTGTCGTTGAAATACATCGTTTTTCACTTTCGGTAGTTGACTCCTATGAACGAAATTCTGGATCAAAAGTGTTTTTCTATACATTAAAGGCACCATAGTATCAAAAATTACCCTACGCTTAATTTCAGTACTAAATGTAAAGAGCATCAAACAAATTCAAGCTTTTTTTGTCTGATATTGGGGCGCATGATACTTAGAAGAAGCCATATGCATTTTGATGTGTTTGTATGAAGTCAGCACGTTAAATTTTTGATTTTTCTTCATTTCGATTTTTTGCCATTTTTTTTATTCAAATATGTAATCGATTTTCGACTCTCGTAAATTATATATTTTCTTTTTTTATTAACAATGCCTATTTGAAAATCGTTCTGCTAGCAAAGGAACGTCGAAACTGCATCAATAGATTTTCTGATTTTGTTGTTTGCGTGTCTTCGGAACTGAGATTTTAGCTGCAGGGTCATTTTTGATACTAATCTGGATAAGGAAAAAAAATTGAGGGTCGGTTGAGGGTTAATGTTTTTGGGCGAGATGGACGGACAAAAGTATGACGAAAGCCGAATACAGCACTCCACCATAAAAAAAAATATATTGCCCCACTGTTAAACACGGTGGGGGATCTGTTATGGTATGGGGATCTGTTATGGTATGGGGATGCATGTCGGCGAATGGAGTTGGGGAATTGCACTTCATTGACGGGATAATAAATCGGCATAAATATCTTAATATTCTTAAAACCAATCTTCTCGGGAGCAAGCAAACACTGAACCTTGAATCGAATACCTCGCATACCTCGCTTCTCGTCAAAGAGTGGTTGCTTTACCATGTTCAGTCGAAGCTTGAACATCCTCCACACTCGCCTGACCTTAATGCCATTGACCATTTATGGGCCCATCATAAGCAAAAGCTCAAAAAAAGGATCGTAACATCAATTTCAATGCTTAAAAGTGTATTGGCTGAAGAATGGGGCAACATTTCACCCGAAGTAACCCGAAAACTGGTCCTTTCTATGCCGTCACGATTAGGTGAGGTTATCAAAGTAAACGATGGCCCAACACGTTACTGATAGCTACAAATTCAGTATTTATAAACATCGTATGTAGACTTTTGTGAATACCAAAAACAGACTGTCATGACTTTCTTTTTTTGCATAAATTTATGTCCTTTTTGTTGATATATGAAATGTTTTATAAAAGTTTGTTTTTTAGTCAAGTTTTAATAAAATAAAGCATTATTTGAAATCGTATGTATGACTTTTGTGACATGGTGTACACATACTCGAATGTATACAAGTACTTCACAGGAATTTACCAGCGAAAATTATGGCACACATCGCTTTTCCTGAGCCCCGTCAAACTATAGAACTCACTTTTGATTTTGTGTTAGCCACATTTACACATAATATTCGCTTCTGGTAAACAAATAAGAATGTATCGTTCCACATTCGATCTTATGTTAGAAAAATGAGTCCAGTGGCCGCTCCTTGGCTTTAATTCAAAATTGGAACAGCATTTCCCTTCAAACACGATTGTTATATTACAAAATGACATGTTAGAAAGATGCGTGTAAAATATCGTAAGGAAAACCGCAGCGTAACGAGTATTTTAAAATTTAGTACATACATACATATGTACAGCTGCGAGCAAAAAAATAGCAGTGCCGCTGAAGAAAAGGCATTAATCAAAAATACAACAAATTAAGCAATAGTTTTTAAAAAATTTTACCAGTAGCCTAAAATGAGTTATTTTCTTATAATATGTACATTTATTAGTTTTTGATTTAATTGAAATAAACTAACATAAATGCATTTTGTCGAAAAGAACTTTAAAAAAGGGCGAGCAAAAAAATAGCAGTGCTCTTTCTTCACCAGTTTACTTGATCAAAAAAGTAAAAAAAAAAATACTGAATTTAAATAAAATAGTATGAGGTGTTTTTAACGATATACCAGTCCTTAGTGGCATGGCCCTTATTAATTACTACAGCTGTGCAAAGCCGTTTTACGGAGTTTACAAGATGCTGGCACCGTTCGGGTGATATTGATCTCCAAGACTACTAAACTACCCCACACAACTCGTTATTTTTTTGTTTTTTGTGCAGTACATTATCTCTTTTATATAAGGCATATAGATTTTCAATCGAATGGAGATTGGGTTATTGAGCAGGTCACTCCATGAACTCAATCATATTATCCTGAAACCATTGTTTAGCTGTTCCGCTAGTGCTTTTCGGGTCGTTGTCCTGCTGAAAAACCGGTTTTTACAGCATTTCGTGTTCGGCATATGACAACATGATGTTCTGCAATATATCAACGTATGAGTGCTGGTCCATTATACCTTTATACCAATATATTGGATCAATACCATACTATGAAAAGCATCCCCAAATCCACCGAGTTTTTTAGTTTTTATTGTGAATTTTGGATCATATTTTGTATTGGGTGGATGCCTGACATACAGTCGAGGGGCCCTACTCTGTATCTCGTTTCGAAACGGAAGTTTTCCGAAAACGAATATTTTATACTCTCTATTTCGATAGCGGAATGAAATCTACTACTTTCGGATTTACAATTCCGAAAGTGGAATTTTGATACTCTGTAACTCGTTTCCTAATGTCAAAAGCATTGAAAAACGGAAAATTTCTTTCTACAACTAATTCGCTAACGGAAGGATTTAAAAGTACCTGCAAATGCAAGATTTTTAAGAAAATTTTAGTGATGATAACAATTTAAACAAGCAAGCCATTCATGTGTGCTTTATTTTTTGTGTCTATTGATTTAATAAATTATTTTTGATTTGCTCCCGTATTCTCTTAGCAATGTTCTCCATGCTGCTGTTCAATGCTGATTGATGATGCATCATCGGGTATTTTAAATTTAGAGGGACTCCAGTGGATCCCAAAGGAGAAGGAAGTTCATCTCGTATGCAATTGAAAACATACAAAAAAGCATCTTTCGAAAGACGAAAGTTCTGAACAAAACTAAAATAATAAATGATAAGTAATGGTGATATGAATCCTTGGTACCAACCGAGTTTTACCTTTTATCACCTTTTACAATAATATTTGATTTATCCCGTATAATTTTCCACTCAATCCGTTCCTAACTTGTTTTTTCGTCCATCCGAAGTGCAACGGAATACATTTTCCTCTTTTATTACATTAAATTCTTCCTTTAAAATTCACAACAATATTATTCCTCCTATTCTCGGTTTATTGATTTGACATATCTCATAAGAAATATATCGAGACTCGACAAAAAAAAATCCTTAAGTGGGAAAATCATCTAGTAGTATTTTTTACATTCCGAAAGTGTTACAGAGTACCAATTCAAAAGCGAAACGAAAAGCAATTTCGAATAGGATTGACATTCGTAACGAAATACAGAGTAGGGCCCGAGATACTTTTCAGCCATACAGAAAGGTTTTGGTCTCATCAGTACACATTATATTCCTCCACTCCTCAGGAGGCACGACAATTGCTTTTTCGCAAACCTCAGCCCATTCATACTTTACAGCATTGCTTATCATTTTAGCGTTACACCCAAGAGTTCCTGAATTTGTTTGTACGTTTTTAAGACTTTTATAAGCAATTAAATTAGCTCGCGTTTCTATGGTGTGCAGTGTATTCCACTACCCACTTTTATCGAATCAAATTAATCGGTTTTACTACAGCTTGATAAAAAATAAAAAGTAGAAGGTTTTAACTTACTTTTCTATAGATCCAAAAATCAAGTCAAAACAAAATTTGTATACCGAAATCTAATAAGCACTGCTATTATTTTGCTCCCTTAAAAAAGTATGAGATGCACTACCGATTGATATTTCAACGCAAAATTGAGGGCTTACCATTGCAATATGGCGCCACGTGAACGACATATTGTTGATAAGTATAGTATTACAGTAAAAGTCGCAAAAAATATAATTACAAAAAAATATTAAGGAAAATGGTATTTTCAAAGTAGCACTGCTATTATTTTGCTCGCCACTGTATGTATATTTTTGAAAACCTAGCGAAGGGAAAAGTTATTAAGCTCTTAAAAACACAGCCGCACCAGATTGGACAGGATGTTCTAAGATCATTTTCTTTGGTAACAAGTAAACATAATAATATGTAACAAAGTATGTACCACTGTAAAATTTATTATTTTACACCTGCATACAAAAGATAAATAAATGAAATAAAAAAAATATTATCCAAAACACGAGTATGTACGTAACGTATGTTTATATCCACAGAAGTATATGAATAAAAAATAATTATTAGTTATATACATTACATATACAGAAATAATAAAAACAACGTATTCACGTGCTGCAAACTACTTTAGAATTATTTTAATATATTAAGACAATAGTAGAAAAAATTGTTATTAGGCACACAAGCTTAAATATAGTTATTTTTATTAATTTAAAAAATTCTCAAATTTATTTCCAAATAGAATATTTAAACTTGTGATAGCGGAATTAAGATCGTATTAATTAAATGTTTGAATATATTATATACAATATATATATATATAAGTATTTATAAAGTGTTCGTCGGGTTCAAGTTTTCTTCTGGTAATTAAATGAAATGTTTGTTTAAAAATAATTAACAATAAAAAAATATAAAATTAAATGGAAAAAATCAAAATAAAATAAATAACTAAAAATTAAATAAAATACGCAAATGTCGATGACTTTTTGTTATCTTTATTCATTTTTTTTTTGTTCAAGAAACAAAATTTATTTAGCCAATATTTAAACCAATTTCAAACAATTCAATTGTTCTCGCTGAGTTATCGACATTCTTCGTTAAAAAAAAATAAGAAATACAAACCAAAGATTTTCAACGGTTTATTTTTTTTTTTTTGAGTAAAAAAATAAAAATAAAAAAAAACAATTTGTGTATATTATATACTAACTACACAAATTAAAATGAAGAAAAAAAAACAGTATATACCTTTGTATATGTATACACCAACTCAAAATGTTTAACTGAATAGGCTTAATGTAAAAATAATAACATAAAAATTAAAAAAATGAACTGAACCGTTCGACTCACTCACGACTCACAGTGCATTTCGTCACTATCGTCGCCAGGACCGCAGTTCTTGATACCGTCACATCGTAATTTGTCTGATATACAATAGCCGACGTTACATTGAAAATGATAGGTAGACTCGCATAGCACTCCAATAGCTGGCGGTCCTGGACCGGAGTCTTGAATTTCAGTCCACACAATACGGAAGCCCTGAAAGGTAAAAGGAAAAAGAAGATTTAGTGTTTTTTTAATTTGCTTGACCCAATCATTAAAACCGAAAATGCTATCATGGACTTGTTTGACTTGAATAAATGGCGCTCGACGTAGAATCAACACGTAGACTTGGGCAAATTAGTTCAATTCACTAAGGTACATAGTTAAGTTCAGTGAAAAGAACTACTTCACCAACATAGTTCACCAAACTCTATTCCATTAAAATTGTCAGTAGGTACACAGGCCTTATGAGCTTTTTTAAACAATGGTGCCTGTACATGTTTTTTTGGCACGCATTTAGAAAAATTGCCAATGAAATAAAAACCACACCACTGATTTACACAAGTTTTTTTTTGTAATTTTCCTCAAATTCTCATGCATCCCATCACGCATGGCCAGCCTGCCACACCGCCCGCGCCAATGGCAAAATTATCGTGTTGCGTGTAGTTTCCATCAACCCTCGGTGTGTGAACATCAAAGCAGTGTTGTGTTACCATTACTAAATTAAAGCTTTTTGTCAAAGAGCTTCGGGATTTTATCCAATAAATAAAGAGTAGGTGAGGGTGTTGTGGGCTTGATTTTTGTTTTTTCCAGTTTCTTGTTTTTCTGAGGAAATTGTTAAAATGCATTTAAACAATTTTTCGTGTATTGTGCTTTATATTGAAGGTATATTTGAGCGAGATGAATGTTGGGTGCGAAAATGAACAGTGAACAAATGAACATTTTTTTTGGTTTTTAGCTAATATCTCTTAAACTAATCGTTTCCGATATATGACATTAATACATCAAAATACTCGAAAAAATGCCCACTATAACATTCTAAAATTTCATCAAAATTGAGATCGTGTCCACTTTGTAAACAATTATCTTTACGGGTGGGCCTCACTTAACACGGGGGTTACGTTCCTGAAAAATATCGTGTTAAGCAAAATCGTGCTAAACGGAACAAGAAACCAGTGCAAAAGGGGAGTTACGTTCCATAATCTCAAAAAAAAAAAAAAAAACCAAAACAATTTTTTTTTAACTTTTTAGATTATTTTTATTTAAGACTTTTACTAGTTCATACATAAGAAAATAAAATAAAACATACCTGCTCTTTGTGCAATATGTCAATCACACAAACGTTTATAAGAAACAAACCAAAAAACGTCTTATAAAGTTAACTGAGCAATTTATCCTCAATCATCTATCATCGCGTTGGCACAGTTAATACGGGGAAGCCCCTATTTCAGTATGTACATACATATTCTTAGAAACAGCAAGTATACATAAGTATGCATAAGGCATAACGTGCATGTATGTATGTACATATTAACCAAACTTGTATGTTCTACCTTCTACGTGTATGCGCGTGTGCATAGTTGAAACAATTTATCGAGAAAAAAAAAAGTTTCAAAAACCGTGTAAAACAAGGCTTTGAACCGTGTTAAACGAAAATATGTCGCGAACTGTGTTAAAACGAGACCGTGCTATAAGAAGTACGTGTTAAGTGAGGCCCACCTGTATTTCATTTAACAAATTCAATCAGCAGACGATTACCCTACGGGTCTTGCTCTCCGATTTACGGCGATTTTTCATGGATACTACGGTAGCCCAGTGTGAGCTTAGAGAGGGGCAGGTTTATATAAGCTATTGCAACCAGACTGAGAGGCAAACATCCTACATTCCATGTACTAGACATTTTTGTGGATCGGAGTATAGTTCTTTTAGTTCAGCTCAGCACCAGAATGACAGAGAAAAAACTATATGTGTACTACATACACACATCACTCGCTCAGCAGTTTACTGATATATATACAGTTCAGATGTGAGTTATGAAACATAACACAATACACATTCAATAAAATGTGACGGCTAAACTCACTCGCTCAGTAGCTCACTACGGCTCACCTCTCACAGCCATATTGTATGTATATGTATTGTGCTTGTGTTTCACAGCTCAAAAGTTCAGTTGTGTGTGTGGTGAGCCTGAGCCGTAGTGAAAAGTGAACTACTGAGCGAATGAGTGAGCCGTCACATTTTATTATTGAATCTGTATCATGTTTGTGTTTCACAACTCATTCACAAGTTCAGATGATGGTGGTGAGAGGTGAGTCGTATTGAACTATTGAACTAAATATATCTGAGCTCGTTCAGCAAGGTGAGCCGTTCTTTTAAGAGGCTCCTTCATGAGTTACACAAGGTAAGAATTCCTAATAATGAGCACAATATTCAAATTGAAAATAACGATATCAATCATCACTCTAATATCATCATTTTTCGGCTCACCCTACGTTAATCTCTATTCAATCACTGACTTAACTTTGCATTAATAATATTCGTCGCGGCCATCATGGTTTAATCCTTATCTACATGTACAGTTTCCATTAGATAAATACATACACGCGTACTCATATAATCTTAGTTCATAGCGTTCCACACAAAGCACAATGAAGCCCATTAATTACATACTCTTCAGTGCTTCTGACAGTTTTTGGCTAACACTTCAATTTGTAATTTTCACAACTTTGCCAGTCGCTACGCTACTAACTGCCATTGTTTTTTTTTTTACTTAACACCCGCCCGCTCGACGCTCAGCTAATGACCAAATCGATATTTTTGCCACCTGGATGAGCTTCTGAATTACTCACCTGTGCACCGATAGTTTTGTCCGTAGTTGTGAAGCTTATTCTGGCCGATTGACCCGTCGTGATGTAGTGCCAGTGCTCCGTTGCTGGTTTCTCACCGCACAGTTCAATGGGTGCTGCCTCCGAGTCCACGTTTGTCCACATCCTAAGCACCGCTGCAGGACAGCCTCGAGCTAAAAAAGAAAAATGCAATAAAACCATATAAACAAAATTTATAATGTAATTGCAATAACCTACCGCTTGGATCACCCTCCACAGAGAAATGCTCGAAATTAATCGATAACTTGTATCCAGGACGCGCTGTCATGTACCAGTTGCATGCCATTGATGCTAATCCCTTTGGAGGACTCTTGTAGTTGCTGGGATAATGTTGTGATGTGATTATGCCGGAATCCTCACTGGAGAAATTGCCGCCACAATCCCCGACCTCAGACTTGGCCGTCTCGAAGTAGTAGCGAGCTTTGAAACCGCTGGCAACATTTTCTTGATCGGTATGCAAAGTGATTCTCAGACCAACCGCACCCCTTGGGCTCTCAACGGGGCCGGGCGCTGTTTGACCACAATATCGACCAAGAAAGCGGTCATTATTATCTCTATATATGACATACATTTCCAGCCAGTCTTCAAAGCAAGCCGACACACTGAACAAAAAGAAACTACATTTAATAACTAAAAGATACTCATGATAGGAATCTATCTTACCCATAAGCACCAGCTGTAGAGTTTGCATTGTCCGCCTTAACTTTAAAATGATCGAAGACGAGGGTCACCTGTTCGTTTGGCTCGGCCAAAAATAGATACGAGCAATTCGTTTCGGATGGATAATTGGAAGGATAACGTGGACTGTTCAGATCGCCTCGCTTCTTCGAACTACTCACGTAGGTGAAACTACACGTACCGTCGGGAGCGGCTGTTCCCGGGATCTTGTATTCCGTTTCGAATGTATACTTCCCCTTAAAGCCGCGACCCTGTAACTCACCCGAACTGAATACCATCGCCAGTCGTGGGCCATCGCTTACGACTCGTTGCGTTTCGTTGCCGCACAGTTCGTAGTCAAACTTGTCGTAAGCGTCCGCAGTCTCCTGTCCCTTGAGATAGATTTTCAGATACCCGTCCGAACAGTTTGTTCTGAAAATTAAAAAGTTAAGAAGAGTACATGCACTTAAAGTGGCTTTCGTTTGTCTTACTCGCCCTTGTCCTTGTGCTCAACTTTAGGAATATTGAACGCTGAGAATTCGAGGCGAACTCTTTCCAAATGCTGGGCATCCTGCATTCCATATATAAAGTATCTAAAAAAATAGACATATAACAGAATGCATTAATATTGTATTAATTTTGTAGTGAATGGAGCGAACTCACCTACAAACCGTCTTCGGGATATAAGGATAGGGGTAGTTCGGCGACAATACAAATCCGGTTGACTCCTTTTTTGACAGGATCTTCTGATCGCACTCTGAGCCACGAATGTGAATGCCATCGTTTTCACCTGTTTTTTTTTTATTTTGAAATTTTTGAAAATGTGTGGTTAGTGGAAGGTAAGTAGTTAAATTTGTATCTTATGGATACGGGATACAACACTTTCGTGGTAGTTATTATGTGAAGGGCTAAATTCTCGCAACCATTTTGTGAATGTGTGTTATATGGAATGGAAGGGATATACAGGTTTGTGCCGACTTTAAACAGCAAGTTGAGAAACTCATCATGACAAATGATACTTTTGAATGTTTGTCAGAGATGGCACCATAAAAAAATCATTTGAGTGTTTGCTGGGATTAACCAGTGTGTGTGGTCCGCCCTAAGCAAAAAATATAACGTTAACAAAATCAGAAAATCAGAAGAGTCTTCTGCCACTTGATCTCCATATCAAAAGCACAGCGCTGTGCACTCCGACTCAAAGAATCTGGGTGCTGGACTGCTAAACCATACGGTCACAATCAAATCCTGGACATACTACCAAATCATCTGGTTATGTCTTCAACGGACTACAAAATCCCCAAGCTTAACTTCAAGAAGCTCTTCCCTGCAAGTTTTCCCAGCAGAGAGGAATGTACGCGAGGGAGAGTGGTGACAGATTTCTATACAACGGTATTCACCGATGGCTTGAAGATGGACTGCGGGGTAAGCCTGGGCATTTTCTCGGAAAAACTCGGCATATCGAAATCATATCGCCTACTGAAATTCACTAGCATCTCCCAGGCTAGCGATCCTCGGTGCCTGTCATAACGAAATAAACGACCCCAAACCCCAAACACAACATCGCTTTTATTACAGATAGCCAAGCTACAATTAAAGCCATAAATTCGGCAATCACATCATCAGAACTGGTTGTTCAATACTAAGAAACACTCAATCGCTTGTGCAATCAAGCCAAAATCACTCTTCTCTTCGTTCCAGAACATAGCGCCATATAAGGGAAAGGGATCCGACGAGCTAGCCAGGCGAGGGTCAGCGCTTAACAGCTCACTAGCGGAAAACGTTTATATTCCTATAGGTGCTGTTAAGGGCAATATACCCTCACACTTCTTGAAACTAGCCGGTCTCAGGTGGACCAGTTTGACAAACTGTATCATATCCAGAAAGATATGCCCAAGTTACAACAGATCTAAAACAAACGAGCTGCTACAAAGAACACACGTAGACATCGCTAGAGTAGTGGCAGTCAGTACAGGGCACTGGCCAATATAAGACCATGCAGCCAAACTAGCGATTCCTCACAACAGTTTCTGTCGTAGATGCAAAGATGAAAATAAAAAGTTTTATATATTTTATAATATTCCTAAACTCCACAGGGTGGATATTAATATCTCAACACTGCATCCGAATAAACGGTTCACCTGAGGTTGTGGTATCTCAACGGCGCGCGCTCAACGCTCTATTTGGCTTTTCTTCCATCCAAACCACTACTTCTACATACCTACCTTGCTTGCTGGGATTAAACCCGGGCAGCATGAGTGACATAGTCCAAAGCACTAACTACTTCGAAATTTTCTACGAACAGACTTAAAACACACGTTTTTTGCCAATCCTTTTTGTTACTTCTCGAAACTAAAAATGGTTATCAAGGTTTGTACTTAACATACGAACCAATAGCTAAGTACGACAATATTCATATCATGTCTTAAAACTTGATTAGCTAACTAGCTTTATATCATAGTACGGATAGGTACCATTTGCAGCTCTCAAACTTAACCAATCTTAACAAATGAGGTGTCAAAAGAAAGAGAATTTTCTGGAGCAGTGACGAATCGCAATTTATAAATTTTAGCAAATTAAAAATCAAATTAAAACAAATACTCTGCCCAATCGATCAGTAAGACTGACTGATAGAAATCATATGGGAAGTTTGGATGTTGGATGGAAAGTTAGAATTTTGGGGGCTGGATTTTCTCTTGCGAGAGTTCTCGCACGGGCACACTCCACTAGTAATAAAAAAAAACTCGAGTTTGGAAGAAGTTGTATCCTATCACCTCCCTTATCAACTCCATATGTTTGTATAAATATTTGTTAACTTACGTATAAAATCTAATTTAACAAAACTTTCGCTAAATTCATAAATTCCTTTAAAGCCACGATTTTGGGTATTTGCGGTTCTTGGCAGCGTATAAAAATGAACAAAAAGGCTCGATTCGCTTGAATATAAAACTAAATTTCTTTGTTGTCCGCAATATGTACCGATTAATGCTGACGAATTATCGGGACCGTCATACACCTTGACATAGTCAAATGGGCAGCTATAAAGATAAAAATATTGTTATTTAATTAATTCTGTCAACGACATCAAGTTGATACTTACTGTGGTCCGCCAAAAAATAGATCAAAATCACGAAATTCTAATCTAACTCTTTGATTTGTTTCACCAAGAAATTGATATGTACACGACATATCCTTTGGATAGGCACCTGGATAAGTTGGTGATATTAAAGCACCTGTTTTATTGATACTCATGCTAGGAGTGATGGTATAGGAACATGGTGATCCAGCTATTGGTATACCAATTTCATATTCCGCTGTAAATAAAAGACAAACACGCAAAATCGCCATTAAACAAAAGGAAACTATTGTTATTAAATTATTATGCCACGAAAAAATTGCCACAGTGAAAATAATTTAAGGGTTGATGCATACGAATTAAATTGATTGGCAGCCATTACTTACATGCATTTAAAAACCTATAGTGTCCCTCGAATAAATCAGGCTCCGATACATTTTTATTGGTAAAAAATGATATTGCTATTGCCCTGTGCATGGATATTCGCCGGCGTGGAGGTATCGTCCCACAGAATCGCCCGCCGAATGGTGAATTAATTAAATCAGCTGGATCCGATGATTGTACCTCCGAGTATATATCCATATATTCGTGAACACAACTACAATAGAATCAAACATTTATCAATTTGCAATTGTAATATTAACAACATTTAAAGAAAAAATTAAGGTTTGCAGATATATTTTAAAAATATGGCCAGGGCAATAATGATATTAGTGGTAGCCCACTGTGATAAAGACAATATTTGATGTTTTTATTTAATATTAAATTCTTAACAAAAATAGAAGGATGTACATTCTGCATACCGTAGTAGCCAGATAAAAGTGAACACCTGCTAGAGGTTTCAAAAGTTTTTCTCTCCTTATTCACTACAGCGAAAAATTAACCATAGATAATTTTTAATTCTAAAAGCTGTTAAATGTTTTCATGATTATCATTGTGATTACTCACAATTACTGTTCTGGTTTAGCGATACGGTCAAAGGTAAATTGTTGTTGTTGAATAGAAAGGAAAAAGTGTGATTTACGCTTTACATAACGAGCATTCATCATTAAGGGCTATCGCTGAAAGATTTAGATAAAGCGGCAGTACACAAAATATTTAAAAAAAAGCTTATTTGTATCAGCGAACACAAACCGAAGAAGTGAGTGCACTGTCACTAGAAATTAATTTCCCCTTAGTTTCATGCTCTGAGGCTGCAAAACCTATAACGGAACTTGTAACTTAGCCTTTCTTAACGAAGGAAGTTTTTTTTAATATTGGGCGGCACTAAATCGATGAAACTGCTACCAGATGCTATTTAGGCAATTATAACACCCCCTCTTTTCTTAATTTTTTTTTACCTGCTCAGTTTTGGGTTCTGCGCGGTGGTCGAGTAATCGACCACCCGCCAGTACTGGTGTCTGAAAATGCAAATTGAACAAATAAACCCAGAAAATGTTTTATTTTATGAGATTGCTTTACTATTGATGGAAAAAGCCATTGCGATTACATTTTTACATATTGTGAAACATATTGATACATTCTCGGTGCAAAACAACGTCACATTTCTGGCAATGTCGGCAACGACGAGGCTTCGGAGTTTTCTCCAATGAGTGGCTCACCTTATCCATGCGGATTTCATTCAATGCTAATGTTGCTGTCAATTTGGCAGAATTTGGGATCTTTGGAGTTCTGGTTTTGGCGGCATAGACATTCAGCGACAATCACGCGGCACCTTTGGCACCTATCCTTTCAATTCTCGTCCTTTCTGCTTTTCGGCCTCGTATTTTCGCAGAACGCAATGAAATTTCCACGCATTGGCCATTGCTGCATCAAGTGCGTTTGTCACCAATGGCCAATACCATTTCTTTCCGCGGACACGGATACGGTTAAACAAAAAATTCGACTTACATATATCGACAAATTCTGGTTAAAATCGTAGAGCAAAGCTCCTCTCAAATTATAAAGATTAGCTCGAGGAGAGCGATTTCATTGTAGGAGATTATACTAGAATTGCAATCATCTTTCATCCTTAAAGAATTATTGATGAAAGCCGCGGAATCTGCAGAAGACCAAACAAATCATTTGATGATTGTGGCGAATACTCAATTCTAGCCAAAATTCGTGATCTTATAGAATCGAGGTCTTCCTCGAAGTTGCTGTATGCTGTACAAATGGCTACATGCACTAGTGTTAGTCGCAAAATAGCAGATATAGTGAAAGAAGTTTCATAAACATCAGAAGCAGCTAAGAATTTGAAGAAATTTGCATAGTTAATCATGCTGACCGTATTCATGTCATATAATTATAAATATAAATATAAGGCGTCAGCAGTCCTATACAGAACCAAGCCTAGCTTCTCGCAACCATATGCATGTGTGCGTGTTATTTTTTCCTCGAAATGTAAGGGACCTGCATACAGCTTCTTGCCGACTCCGAGCGGGGAGTTGAGAAGCTCATCGACAAATGATACTCTTTGATTGCCTATCAGACATTCAGAGAGAATGCCACAGAGGTGGCACCGTGAAAAAACTTTTAGGTGTTGGACCCGGGCCGGAATTGAACCCGGGCAGCATTACGTAGAAGTCCAAAGAAATAACCACTATGCCACGGTGCTCACGAAATTCCTCGGTTTACTTTTTCATATATTATATTGTATAGATGCGCTTCGCAGGCGGTTCCTTCAAAATACAAAGAAAGTCCATCTCGCAGGAGCATATACTCTCACTTAACAGCCGTTCAGGGATATCATAGTTGAGTAGCTCATAGGGTTGTTATCTTAACTCTGAGTAGATCTCCACAATTAGCAAATAATTTTCGAGTTCGAGAAAATTTATGACAACTCTATTAAAAAAGTTGGACATATTTACCACTTTTAGCGCTTGAAATTGTTTAAAACTGGAAGCAGTTACTATGGAAAATCGTTAAGTTTTGCTTTATAGCACTAAATATGTATCCGAGTGTAGGTTTATATCCATCATGTACTTACACATGTCATAAGGCCATATTTTTATAATATAAAAAACAATCAAAAACATAACTTACGTTGGCAATTCACCGACGGCAGATCCACTGTTTAAATAAAAATGAAAAGAAAAAGATTATATTTGTCCAACCAAGAGTATTTATTGTAAATCGTAGTCGTCCACCGAAATTGTGGAAGATTTTCTTCTATGGGTGATTTCACTCAACGGAAATACTTACTCTGGTGGACTTCCTCTTAAATTAAATGTCGAAAAGATAACTTCAACTCGCTGCCCGGGGCCTGCTAGGAAGATGTACAAACATTGCCGCGAATGATTTCTTGGATTGTGGATGAGGGGCGCTGAAAATGTACCATTTTGTGGGCCGCCAACACGTGACACGAATGTTTGATCGCATTCTGAAAAAAAAAGAAAATTATTTATATTTATTAAATAAAAAGGTAGCCAACAATATAAATTTAAAAATATCCTTGAAATTTACAATCAAACAGCAATGACAGTCGCGCACTATAACAACAACTATTAAGAGATTCAACTAACGCAATGCAATTTCAAAACCAAAAGCGGGAAAACGTTCGCTGCTTGGGAGTGTGTTTTAGAATTAATTATAATTATAATGTGTGTAGTGTATACAATTAGTAACTACTTCCACAAACTAGGTACGAGTAAGAGTGTGTCTATTGCAACAAAAAATAAAAATAAACAAATTCATTCACTTGATGAGCGAATGATGAGTAACCTACTTGGAGATTTGGTTGGTCTCGGCAAAGGTTCCAAATATGCTACCACTGGTATCCAAGGATTTGGGTCTGGGTTTGGTCCGCCCCTTAGCTCAGTAGCGTCAAAATTAGACGCCACTATCGAGATAAACAAAAGATAAAAATGTAATGTTAGTGGATGGAGGTACATTTTCTACAATTCTACCTAAAATAAGAACATTGATGTATATTTCCAAATGTGGTTTTAATTAAACAGATACAGTACTCCATTAAAATGTGTTAACCACCAGACTATCATTTACCAATTCAAACAACAATACCACTTATACAATATATACATTGTAATTAATCATAACAGCACAGCCACAATGAACTGGCACGTATTTCACCAATAAAGCTGACACAATCGTAAATAAGAGTTGTTTTGTTATATCCTCGCACCCGCAGTGTCACACATAAAACACACACTCTACCAACAGCCACCAACGCCAAACTCATTACTAGTAAACAGGCAACCATCACTAAACAGGGTATAAGCTCAGTGTTTATCATTTTCAAACAGGACACATGAGCATATATAGTTTGCATTTCTTTTTTGCCAATATTCCAAAACCGGAATAATTACATGTACTCGTACGTATGCCAGTGCCATGCCACTTGGAGCTGCCACCGAAACTGGGTTAATGGGTTTAAATGTTGTTTCATTAAATGTTCATGGAGGCTAATGTGAGGTGAGCATTAAAATTCAGAAAAGTTTATGTTAGTGACACTTCTCTACTCAGTACAAAAAAAATGGACTTACGTTTTAAGTGAGAGTTAAAACGGCTATGCTCCTTCAATTTTTAACTAGCATATGCCCGAGTCATAACTAGTATGTACAACTTAGTCAACAGCACATACCAACAATTGTGGACCATATGCGTTAGCGTAAAGTAGCGTTGCCATCTGTCCGGGTTTTCCCGGACATGTACTCTTTTTCGCCTATGCGGGGAACGTCCGGGATTCCATTATTCATCAATTAATATATTTGGCTCATATTCTAATAGGCGTTAGGCAATAACGCCCAAGGAAATAACGCTCAAATCGATTTGGAAATATAGCCCAAAAAAATTTCTAACAAGAAGATGGAAATAAAGCCCAAAAAGACTTTGCCTAACGCCCAAAACTCAACATCACCCAAGTTATAAAAAGGCAATATCGCCCAAAAATTTTCAATGGGAATTGTTTTTGTAAAAATTGGGCGATATTTCCAGATTTTTGGGCTTTATTTCCAATTCATATTAGTAGATGCGAGGTTGAGTATAACATACGTATATGTTAAGTTTCTTTATATGTATGCGTAAACATGCGAAACAGCGATATAAAGAAACTGCAAGTCTTCTTTATAACATATACAATTCATTCGGCGGGTGGCCGGTCCGCATTGTGGCCGCGTACCGTTCGCGTCACACGAGCGCCGCGCCGCGGGAATCATTTAGTTTGGTACAATCGTTCTTTTTGTTTATTTTAAAAAAGCAATCAAACTAATTGTGAATTGCAATATCTGTCATCGAACTTTGAGTGGGTTACATTTTTCAATGACATTCTACATTCTCAGTAGAAATTACTCAACAATATTGCCATTTGGGCAATTCTTAATTTTATTTGGGCGTTATTTGATTTTGTCTTAATTGTTTTGGGTGATATTTCCTTTTTCGGGCATTATTTCCTTTTCAAATATTTCCACTTGTTATTTTGGGCTTTACTGCCTATTATAAAATGAACCCTGACTAGGAAATTACACCCAAAATGACTAAAAAAAATTATAAAACAACAAATTGTTCGAAATTTTTTTGGGCGTTGTTTCCAAATCGATTTGGGCGTTATTTCCTTGGGCGTTATAGCCTAACGCCATTCTAATATTCTATCTGTTATGTAGTTTGTGTCCCAAAATTCACGCAATATTTGATTTTTTCGCCATTGATGTCAACGAAAAAAAAAAACAGCGTGACAGCTGACAGGGTTATTATTAGGTCTGTTCCCGTACATGTACAAAATTGCGAAAAACTACGAAAATCAGTCAAATCCTGTTCTCTTACGAAGATTTTTCGTAGTTTTTCACAGAAGAGAGTAAACAATTTCCCCATACCGCGAATTTTAGCCCAAAAATATTTCTTTGGACAGCTAAAAAATAAATTTTCAATGCGTTTCTGTACTTTTGCAAACTTTTACCTCTCCCTACGAGATTTTAACCCCCACTCCTTGATAATTTGATAATCTGTGAATTTCGGTGGAGAAAGTACGGGAACAGATCTATTGAAAACGCGTTTTCATTGCAGCTACTTTTCAAACAAAATCATCTTCAGCGATTAGGCTCATTTTCATCTTCATGGCGTTGTTCGTCGTCAAAATTGTCAAAGCGGTCAAAGGGAAAGTGCACGAGTGATTGTTGGGAAGCAAATGCGTGTTACTGTTTGGTGCGAATTTTGGGCTGGAGGCATCACCGGAACATTCTTCTTTGAAAATGCGGCTGGTCGGGCAATAGCACTTAATGATGATCGCGATAATTCATTTTGTTTGCGCCTAAAATGCAAGATATTGATATGGATGAGGTGTAGTTTCAACAAGACGTTGGTATATGCCATATAGCCCTAGAAACAATTCAATTACCTACTGCATGAGTCATTTCCTGATCGTGTAATTTCCCGTTGTGGTGATCAGAATTGGCAATCCAGATCATGCGAAATAACGCCGTTGAAATTTTTCTTTGGGTTTTTTTGAAGTCTAAGGTTTATGCCAACAAGCCCACGACCACCCACGAACCAAATATAAAGTAAGAACTATAAGTTATTTAATATTTAAGGACCGCCATAAATGTGTTTTTTTTTTCAACAAATAGTACATGGGGTTTGTTCCTAGTTTTGTACTTTTTTTTTGGATCCAATGTTGTCCGGAAAAGTTTGGGATTTTTATGCTCGTTAAAAAGTTATTTCAAAATATTTCTAGCAAAGTCAGAAAGCAATGTAGCTTCAATCGATCATTCATAACAAGCATTTAATAGAAATCTAAATATGTATGACCCTTAGTTTTCTTAGGCAGTCCGCACAATAAGAAAAGACGAGCCTTAGGTTATGGCAGCGGCTGATCAGCTTAAGCATTTCATTATTTTTATCAGCCAGCACTTGTCTCTATTTTCAAAAAAAAAAAAAGACTTTTGATTCCAGTTATTTTTTTTAACTTATTCTTCTAAGGTGGCGCTACAGTTCCAGGTGAACCAGGGCTAGCTGACTCCAAACGGCGAGTTGAGGAACTCATTGTGATACTTTTAAATGCTTGTCAGACATTCAGAAGCAGTGGCACCATGAAAAAAGGTTTAGGCCTAGCCTTACCAGCTGAAGGTGTACCGTAAAACTAAGTAGTACTTCTTCTAAATCGACTCACACATACAGTGGACAGAATTTGGCATCGACCTTTTTTCAATATGTAAGCCGGCGAACATGGAGCCGGATTGAGTATTTAAAATTTGACGGACAGCTAATTCAGTTGCGCGGTCATTTCATTACATACCGTTGAGCTAGCTGCGAAATTTCGAGTTTTCATCAATTTTCATTCAGATTTCGACGGTATTTATTACATTTGATTTCGTTTCAATTAATTCCCTTCAAAAGATTGGTTCCGAAACTCATCAATTCGTGGGGTCAGTTCCCCAATTTGGTTGTTGTGCCACCGATTCACGCTAGTATACAAATTTTACTTCAATAGGTATACAAATAATAGAATAAGAGGACTGTGACATACAGACAGACAAATAGACTGAGCTATTCATGCCCAGCTCTTTCCTCGTCTCCGTAACTTTTGCAGAAGTCATTTGAAAGGAGATCAAGCCCAGTTGTATTCTTGGCCATAAGTCAGTGTCCTGTGATGACACCAATAATCGTGCTTATATATATGTAGTCTTCTTAGGTGCAGAAAGTAGTTAGAATGATTAAAATCCAGTCCAGGCCAGATCTGTCTGGTGGCAGGGCAATTAGATCCAGATTTCCACCTACAATTGGTTTTATTGACTGTGTAAAACTAAAGTGATAGCTGGTAAGTAACAAGGGCATACCGTTTATTCAATCAATTTGGAATTTAATGGAATTCAAATACGATCAATAGTTGATGATTGCTTCTTCCCGAGCTTTAGGTATTTAGGTTCTCTTGTAATCATTTTCCGCTCACTATCCTCGAGCAATAAATATTCAAATAAGCTGTTGATTACTTACATCTACATAAAAATCGATAACCAGAAAAGGGATAAAAAAAATTCTACATTATACACTACACATACGGTAGACTCTCGTTAGCGTGAACACAGGTTAATGTGAACTCTGGATAACGTGAACATAGTTTTTTTTAACATTGACATCTCTAAAACGTGAACAAATCCTGAACACTCTAAAACGTTAATTACAATTTCCGCTCAAAGTAACTGTAAAAAGGTGCAACTTGAAATTTGTTTTTCTTGGTAAAACATCTCGTCTTGTATAAAGTTTAGGTTAGCTACAACTCAGTTTGGTCGTGAAGAATGCAAAGGCACTCTATCTTGACGTTTCATTAGTATATTTTTAAGATTTTTGTCTTACATAAAATCGTTTGACTAGGTGGGCTGTACAATACCATTTAAATGTTCAACGAACATTTGGAATAGGCTGAAGATGAGCTCGTTAGCCAAAATGATTTAAATATCTTAAGACGCCTTAAGGAAAGGGAGGTAGGAAAGCTTTTGGACAAAAAGAAGACAAGTAAACAGGTGACCGATTTTTTCTACTAAATTATGTCCAAGACTTTGTATTTACGTTCCTTTGCGATACATTTTTCTAAAAAATCTATTAAAAATACAGTTATGTAACAAATAAAATAGAAATACATAAACAAAAAAGTTTTTAAATTAATTTCTTCTGTGTTCTGTGTCCTATTCTTTTGTTAAAATTCAGCCTTCGCAAACGTGAACTCTCTCACAAACGTAAACTGGCTTGGTTTTTAATTGTTCACGTTATCGAGAGTCTACTGTATGTACAAATGTAAGTATTTAGTAATAAAACAAACATATCCGTTACGTGTTTACAGTATCCCACGAATTTGAATACTAATTACTTCCTTTAGTGTTCCAGCAATCCTAATTTAATCCTCATAACTTAAACAAAGATTACGAATTACTATACACTATGATCCTTTTCTTCAAATTGTGTAAGGAAAACATTTTCCTCACAACTTCCGGGGACAAATTTAAATTTTAATCATAATCCGCACTACAGAAGACAAGAGCCTTAAGAGATAAATGCTAATGCTTGACGAATTTTTAATTACCGTGTTTAATTTAAAATAAAACGGTTACCTTATGGATACGCGATTATTTTAAAGAAAATCCTTAAAAATTCAGAAGAAAAAAGGAAAACAAATAAATCTGTTGACTTCCTGCAGACAGAATCTGTGATAATACAATGCAGAAGTATTTAATTGTACTACAAAAATGTTCTCTTGATTAATTAAAATGTTCTTCACACAATAAAGGTCGACTATCTAATCAATGGGCCGTCAATTAGTCCATAATTCATCCTCAACCCACATTCAATTGTTAAACTTTAAAGACGTGAAAGCTCATTCATATCTAGACTCCATCTTTAGTGTTTAAACATAAGAAGATCTCTTAATTTACACGCAGCCTGGCATCGTATCCGTCTTATCATCTTCATGTCCTTCGGTAGCACCCTTTGCATAAATGCACTGAATACGGAAAAGTCTTCTTCGGAATTTACACAGTTGATTGACAGAAGAGAATGAGTGCAATGAAAACAGACTAAAATGTAAACACACAGGATACAGGAACTACATTTACGCTTCAGTGTGCATATGGTATATTCGTATGAAGTAGTAGTCAACCTCAGAACTCGATTATCCTGCAAGCATGCTCCAGCTCTTTATATACAAAGTGAGTATCTGTGTAGAGAGAAGGTGCCGTTATTGTAGGTGAAGGCATTGTACACAACACCTCTTTGTTGTTATTGCACGCGTATTTCCAAATCAAAATCATGCTCCCAGCACTAAATATCATTCTTGTCAGGTAAAGCTTCCAGCACACATAAAAGATGATTAAAATGTTGGTTATGAAGTCCATTCTTTCAATGCGGCAAAGGTCCTCCCCCCGAAATATTCCATTCGTCTTCGATTCTGTTTGGCCTAAAGGCACTTCCACCATCCGACCTCCTTCGATTGTTTGTCATTTGAAAGGATAAATGTCGCTTATGCGGAAAAAATATTCCATCCTTTGATATATTCTAAAATATTTTTTTATTTTGCCAAATTGTCTCCGTAATTGATGCTGCCTTCGTTATGAAAATGATTTTCTTTTGAAGGTTTACATCTATACAAACATACGAACAGTACAGTGGTTATTGTGCTGTAGAAGGTGGTTGGCGGTAGATATTTGAAGTGACGTAATTGAATTTGGCGGAGCTTGTGGAAATTCAAGTGAATTTCCATAGGAAGAAGCAATTTTGGAGATTTTTGCTTTTCCCTGATACCATTTTCGTAAAGGTAGAAAGTTAAAGGAAAACAGAATTTTAAAGGGATTTTTAGGGATTTGAAAAAAAGGTAGGTGGGTGCTAAGTCCTGTTTATAGAAAGAAGAATTATCTATTTTCTCTTTACTTTTATTTTTAAAGTTAACTAAAGAAATTGGAAAAGTGCGTCCATCAATCTCAAGTGTCACTTATAAGCTTTTCATTAATTTTGCACCAGAATACTTTAAGATCTGGAAAATAAGGAACTGTCTACCATAAGAGTTAATTAAAATACGTTTTTCTTGTTGGCCCGATCAAGCTTTTTTAAGGCTGAGGCTTATCCTTTTTATATGGTACATATGGACATGGACACTGATGCGAGGAGAGAAGTTCCTCATCATCGAACAATTAGACAACTAGATGGCGTTTTACACGAACGTGTAGACGCGAAATACCTATCGTAACATCTCCGTAGATTGTTCGATAAGTTTTTGAAAAAGTACGAAAAAACATAAATTTTTAACTTTAAATAAATAAAGTGCCCGTGCGACGAAAATCCAAACTTCTCATACAAAATCCAAATTTCCCATATGATTTCCATCTGTGCACTGATGGAAATCCCATTGAAATCATACGGGAAGTGTCTATTCTTTGGGATTTCATTGTGGGTAGAGTATTTGGTTTGATCGGTTTGTTAAAATTTATAAAGTGAAAGTGCAATTCGTCACTGCTCCAGGAAATTCTCTTTTTTTTGACACCTCACTTGTTAGGTTAAGGGGACCTTTTGGTCTAGATTTTTTCTGATATTTCAAAAGTATAGGCTTTTAAAAGTATACTGTGAGATTTTCGTATTATTATTTCCAGTATTTTGACTTCTACAGCCTATTTATTTTCTGCATACAGAAATATTACAGTAGTTTATAATCTATAAATATTATAAAACTGTAGAGGTTTTTTGTTGGTTACCTAATTGCGTGAAAACCGCTGGACAGATTTCGATGAAACTTTTTTTGAAATGCTTCTTAAGCACCCGGGATGATTTTTTGCTCAGCCTACTGGGTCTTACATAGTAGTCAAAATAACTGTATATCAGAGAGGAATATTATCATTATACAGCCCTAACTCAATAATGACTTATCGGATTGAAAATCAAAAAAATAGGTGAAGTTAGTAAAACTTTCGCTGATTCATTTGAGATATAAAACATCCTCCAGCGTTATCCTGAAGCTGAGCAATGCTCAAAACAATTATTCAAAACATCGCCCACAATTTTCCTTCAGCGGAGACCACCGCCAGCAGTCGTGCAGCAGTGGGTATCGTTGCAATAGTGTGTGTGTGAGTATATGTGCGCGCTCTAACATGATCATATGCTTTGTACTTCAATGTGCTACAATCATTATCACCATTTGCGGCTCTCACACTCAACCAATCTTAACAAATGAGGTGTCAGAGAATTTTCTAGAGCAGTGAATTGCATTTTCAGTTTATAAATATTATTAATAAATTTAAAAAAAAAAGCGATCAAAAACAAATGTTCTACCCAAAGTAGAAGCCAATTTTGGTTCATATATGTATGCACATATGTATTTACTATGGGGAAGTCATCTGGGATGTTTGGTTTACAGTGCTATTTTGCCGAGACTTTAGGCAAACGTTATCAGTAGTGCCACGAGGCACATCCGAACGCACAACATTTCTCTGATTTGCTATTTAAAATTGGTGGTTTAAAGTGATATATCAAAACTAAAAAACCGTAAGAATTCTTAGCTTTGTGAGCGAGCTATTTTGTTGCCTCGACATGATTAAGCTCCAGCAATTAACAGCGAGATATTTCCATCTGCTGATGGTCAAAGTGCAGAATGTATTTCAATCACCCGGGTTGTGGACCAAGAAGTAACAACCAGATATCTGGTCGAATTTTTAAACTCTCGCTTTCGCTGCCATCACAGAAATTTAACCTAAAAGTGGGTGTACCTACTATTCTTCTAAGAAACTTGAGCCCGCCTAAATAATGTAATGGCACCCGACCTAGAGTTACAATTTTGCAATGACATCTGGTAGAGGCGGAAGTGTTGACGGGCTACGGTGCGGTGCGGTTTTTGAGAACCATGAAATCTGCAGTTAGGGGCTGAAAGTTACACATTGAAACGTTTTTGATAAAACGCAGTTAATCAACAAAATTGACTAAACACTTTTGTGGACTTAGACAAATACTTTAATGTTCCTACGCTCCCACTGAAATTGCATATTTGTATGCATAAGAAAGCCCTTAGAATGCGAAGCAAGGCGAGCATGGGTTCAACTAGTAATAAATAAGTTTAACCTCATTTATCTCGAAACTATATTTTTCTGGACGGTGTGAGACAAAAAAAAAAAAAACTACTCGACCGATTCGTCGATGCTATTCAGTAAACCAGTGCTTATCGTCGGAACTAAAAAAATGTTTACGTTGAATACTTCTTACTTTTCACATACAAAAGGAAATGAAAAACGGTCTTTTTTCGAAACGTAAATTTCAACAACGCGCCATTTTGTCAATTTTTAATTTTTTTTCCATTCTAGTTCCTACGGTAACTGCCAATTTTTGCTTAATTAAAATTATTATTATTTTATTTAATATTTTTGTATATTGTTAAAGTGATAAAACTTATCTACAAAGTTTAAATACTGTTGCTCATTATTTTCATTAAGAAAAAAATCGTAAAAACTCGTCAAATTCAAGGGCGCTAGACCAGAAAGTCCCCTTAAGTGTAAGAGCCGTAATGGTACATATACTATAGAAATAATATATATGATTCACACTTTTCCATTCGATAGAACCAGTTTTTGAAACATTTATTCTACTCTGAATCCAACACCTCAGAAACAAGCCTCTGTCTATCTACATCCTCTTCTGGCGTTGGAAAACGTTGACCACACATTTAATTTTTTATGAACGGAAACAAAAAGAGACATTAGGCGATAAATGGGGAGAATATTGGCAATGGCTCATTAACTTCAAAAATTAAATTGTTGTTGTGAACTACATAGCAATGTCATGATGGAGGATGAAACCTCGTTTTCTGTTTGTTATACGCAATACACTGATGACTTCCCGCAAACAAATTGTTGAGAACCAATTGGCATTAACACTTCTTCGATCCTCTGAAGCCACAGTAGCAACATTACCCGATTTACCGCCCACCAGCCAGGTACGGAATGTATTACTTGGAGAATCGAATACAGAAGTGAGGAAAGTTAGAAATGTATTCTAAACGGATTGGCGAAAACAATTAGCAAAAAAAAAAAAAACTTTGTGCACGTGAAGTTTTGTCTTTATTTTAATTAATACATTCGGAGTCGGAGAAATGCATTATATAACTAATTATAAATGCATAAATAATATAATACATTAAAATGAATGAATTCTATAAACACTTTCAGGTAATCGATTATTTTCCTAGGACATAATTCTGTGTGTATAATGAATTCTGGAATCAATATTGTATACAAGCGATCGGTTCCCTGTTCGATTCGAGTAGATTACCTTTTCCTGCTTGGCGAAAAAACAGGTGCTTCGAGAGCGACAAAGTTATAGTTATTCTTCAACATAGTTGCCTTCGAGAGCAATACACTTGGTATAACGAGTTGCCAACATTTCGATGCCCTTTCTGTAGTACGAAACGTCCAAGCCTTCGAAGTACACCTCAGTTTCCGCGATGACTTCCTCATTTCATCTGAATCTCCTTCCCTGGAGTCACCGCTTGAGGTTTGGGAACAGATAATAGTCGCTGGGAGCCAAGTCTGGAGAATACGGTAGGGGAGCAACAAGTTCGAATCATAGTTAGTCCAATTTGGCTATCGCTTTCGAAGACGTGTGTGCCGTTGCCTTATCATGATTGTACAGATATTTTTTCTTCGCCATATGATGCGGTTTTTTTTTATTTTTTTCGTCTTTCAGTTTATCCAATAACGCTGCATATTACAGTTCTTCCCTTCTGCAGACAATTGATGAAGATTATGCCATGTGCATCCCAAAAAATCAAGGCCAAAACCTTCCCGGCTGAGCTTTGGTCGGTTTCCGTGGCCTTCCAGCCACTCTGCAGACTGTCTATTGGACTCAGGCGTATGGTAATGGACCTCCGTTTCATCCATCGTCACAAAACGTCAAAAAAATTCGCTCGATTACGCTGCAACAACGCTAAGCCGGCCGTTAAATTCAACGCGCTGCTGTTTTTGGTCGACGGTCAGCAAATGCGGCATCCATCGCGCTGATAGCTTTTTCATCTCCAAAACATCGTGCAAAATGTATCCCGCCCGTTATTTTGAGAAACCCACGGCCCCAGCTAGCTCGCGCAACTTTACTTTTCGATCACTTAAATTCCAATGATTGTTTGGAAGTGTTTCCCATTAAAAAATAATGTTTGATCAAGACGCGATGCCCCTGGTTTCCCATTATTTTTACTACGGCGAAAGTAGGGTCACTCAAACGACGAAATGTCATGAAACATCATACATAAACTAGTGACAGATGAGCCTCTCGCAATGAGTCACGATCATTTTCTAGTGGCGCCACCTATTAAAAAACCACGTATAAGCGCTCTTTGACGTTTCACTATTTCTTACCACAAACAGTTTCGAATTTTACGTATATGATTTTTGGAAACGTCAAAGGAATCAGTGCTGCCACATTCTAAACGTTTATTGTACAACAATATAAAACCATTAGCAATGTGGATATGATTGTCTGAAAGTTTTTTCTTCCCTTCTCTCCATCTTCCACATCGATGATTTGATAAGAAATACCTTCGCTAATTCCATGTCATATTTTTTTTACATATTCCCTATTCTGCAATTTCCGCACTACTTATGTGTTCGATTATCCTTTCTATGAATACCAGATAGCTAATTCCTCGATTAAAGCAACCAGAAAAGCTGCTCTTTTTACGTAAACCTTCAAAAAGGATTCGAAATGCTGTTATCACGGCCTATGCCATTGTCATTGTAATGAAAAATCCCCACCCCCAGACTCCAACAGGAAAGAAGGGCCTCACCCAAATTTGTATTTTCATTCATTTGCGTACAGCTATGGAATACGAAATGTTGAAATTTACATTTTACATTCAACGTAAAGAAAAGGATTATTTACACACAGAAGAGCACGGATATTGAAAAGTACAGGTACATACAGATGTTGAGGTGTCCCTAAAACTGAACTTAACTAAAACTAACCCCTTTTGTCCTTTGGAGAAAGAGCAGAAAAAAAGTTTAACTACTTTCACCACTCATTGAAAACTCTACAAAAAAAATAACCCTACACGACGATATCCTTGGAGAAATTAACACACACATCCTTTCACTCGTATTCATGAAATTCTTAATATATTACATTCTGCTCGAAAAGATCAGTAAATCATTGAGTGGTGTTTGTTTCACGGCAACCGAAGGACTAGTCAATGTGTATGCAACCGTTATTAAGGATACGGGGCTAAATCGATGTCCTTTGGAGCCAAAAACGATGCTGGTCGGGTCGGTGAAAGCTGTAAAAGAGGAAAGTTGTCTTCTTTTTTTCCCTTTCAGTTTTCATTTTTATTTTAGTTTTCCCATTGGAAAAGTCCTTCTCCTATTTTCTTTTTTTTTTAAATTCATGGTGCAGCACACCGAGCAGAGTGGCGATAGAATTTAATGAACGCTTTAGCTTTTGTTTTTCTTTGTGGTGAACCATTAATGGCTGAGAGGATTCTCTTTACCGGGGGATTTTAATTTTTTTTTTCCACATTCAAGCATAGATAGGCTTAAAGGAGAGGAAATTAAATTTACTGCAGAAGTTTGTGGACTCATTTTTGGTTTATAAGTGAAAATAGATTCAGATGACGGCGCTTAATTAAATACGTATGACAAGATGATATATAGCATACCCATCCTGGTCAACTTGTAGAAAAGCCTCTCTAGTCATACGGTGTCGAAGGCCTTCTACAGGCAGGCACCAGTGCACTGTTTTTTGCATTGTACATTGTTGTGACTCAGCGTCGATGAATTTTAATGTGCAATTACAAGTTTAGGTAATGTGTTGTCAGCGGTGAAGCGGGATCTTATGTAATGCAGTACATGCATGGTTACAACAGCAAGCATTTTTGGGGACTCACCCTCGATATCCATTTACATACTGTTCTTGTATGTTCTTGATATATTTTACGTATTAAAAATATATGTAATGTGAAGGTTGACAGTGTTGCCATGTAACTTGCGCAGTGTGTCAGGGAAGATTCCCCAAGTTACTTGATGCAATTTTTTGGTACGATAAATTCTTAGCTTTTATGATTTGATCGAAGTCACTGTTTAATAAGGCAGCGGTTCCGGTGCAAGCGAATTTTACTTGCACGAACCTAGCGAATGTAAGCGAATAAACTCGCGTACATTCGCGCAAACCGAGTGGTACCGGTGCAAGCGAGTTTACTTAAGCGAAGTAAGCGAATTTATTTATTCAAATAGTCGTACAGTGCGTCAAAGTCAAAATGAGACACAAGGAAAATTTTCAATGACTCGGATGAACGTTGGATAGTCCGCCAAGTAAATAAAAATCCACATATTAGTGCACCGAAACTAGCCACCGAAGTGCATGAAGTTCTTAAGAAAAAAGCTCATCCAGAAACTATACGCATTGTCCTACGAAAACACAACTTCAACGGACGAGTAGCTAGGAAGAAGCCGTTCATAAGCAAAACGAATAAGCGGAAAAGGAAGCATTTCGCTGAAACGCATGGTAGCAACGATTTTTTGTTTTGGGAAAAGGTAATTTTTACAGACGAAAGTAAATTTAATATATTTCGGTCCGCCGCGGGTCAAAGTTATATATGGAGAAAGGCCAACGAAGAACTTCGAGAAAAGAATTTATGCCCCACTGTTAAGCACGGTGGTGGGTCAGTAATGGTGTGGGGGTCAATGTCAGCTACTGGTGTTGGTAATCTTCACATTACTTACTTAGTTGGCGCTACAGCTCGAGGTGAACCTGGGCCTGCTCCTCGCAACCATTTGTGTGTGCGTGTTATATTTTTTGCACGAATGGAAGGGACCTACAGTTTTTTGCCGACTCCGAACGGCGAGTTGAGAGGCTCAATCGTGACAAATGATACTCTTTGATGCTTGTCAGACATTCGAAAGAGGTGGGCACTGTGAAAATTTTTTAGGTGTTTGCGGCGGTCTATTTGACATTATTGAAGGTCAAATAGACCAGTACATGTACTTGGACATCTTACGAAATAATCTTGCAGAAAGTGCACGCAAATTGGGGTTAGAGAACGAGTTTTACTTCTACCAAGATGATGACCCCAAGCACAAAGCTGATAATGTAAGATCCTGGTTCCTTTATCACTGTAAGCACGTTATGGAAACACCACCCCGGTCACCTGATTTGAACGTGATTGAATACCTGTGGGGTCACCTCGAAGAAAAACTAAAGATATATACCATACAAATCGGAATGACTTAAAAAAGGCGTTAGTGGTAGAAGCTTAGCAGCTGTTAAAAAACAAAAAGGCATGCCAACAAAATATTAAAGAGTTTTGTGTCTTTAATTATACAATGTTTATTTAACGTTTTCTTTAAGTGTTTCATTTTAACTTTGATATTGTTTTGACACTTTTTTCATTTAAAGTTCTTGTTTTCTACTCCAATTAAAATGAATTTATATCTTAAGTTTTTTTTTTACTCTACACAAATAAGACATCGAAAATGTATATTTATTATTTTGTTATGTTTACTCTGTGTTTTATTATTCGATGTGGAAATCTTATTTGCCGACTGTCTCATTTTGACTTTGATCCACTGTATGTAGTGGGAACGAAACATTTATCTGCAGGAAGTACTGCTTAGTAGTCGCGTTTTGAAGTGTTGTGATTTGGAAAAGTTTTATCATGTCATTGTCGCTTTGTGAAGAATAATTGTTGTTAGAAAATAGCTTCTTGATGTACAAATACATTAAAAAGCGTTTTGAAACTAATCTTATTTTTAAGAAAAGACTGGAATGTGGAGAATTTCACAATCTACACAATTCGTTGATCAAAGATGAGCAATTTTTTTTTTGAATACTACAGAATGACTCCAGATACATTTCACTATATTTTGACAAGTGTAGAGCCCACAATAGAGAAAATTTCAACAAATGTTGTTACTATTTAAAGTACATATGTACTTGCAAATTTCATTACATCAGCTATTTCATCCAACAGTTTCGCATTTTTGCAAAAGTCTTTTCTGTTCCTGTCCCATAACGGTGCTCAATTTCTAACTTAATAGATTAATTTTTTAACTGTGCAGTAAGTACAAATCTTACTTAAAAACATACAGTACGTTCTCGATTAACGCAACTCTCGATTTTCGCAACAGCTGAATTTACGTCATTGTTGACGCAGTAAACGCAACTTATCAAATAATTTTGACTCGATAACTGCAACTTTTGTTTTTATATGTATATCTTTATTTACTCTGGTTCTTGGCTATGTTGGTGTTTTGAGTTTTCCTTTTATCTGGGCAGTTATTTTACCGCTACTTTTGAGTGGCTTCAACTGATGGTACGATGAAGTTGTATGAATGTTTGTAACATATCTATTGACTGCAAGATTTTGGTGTTAGTTTAATGAATTCTTTTTTTTTTTTTTTTTTTTTTAAGCGTTTATTTATTTTATTTAAACAATATTACATTTTTTTTAGTCTAAATAAACTTAAAAACTATATATATATTTTTTTTTTTTTTATTAAAGTTAATGGCCTTAGTGGCACTCAATACTTATATTATTTTTTTTGTGTATGATAATGTTTTTTATAATTTATTATATGTATGTTATGTGTTTTTTTTTTTAAATATTAATTTTTTATTTGATTTAAGGAAAATTTGTGTAAAACCTTTCAATGTATTATTTATATTCTTTTATAAAATTTATAACTAAGAACTTAAATCTAACTAATACTAAATAAAACTAATTAAAACTAACTTACATCTAAAGTTTAATGAATTCTGTTTAGTGATCAGTCGCTTGTGTGTTTCGGAAAATGGATATTACAAAAAAAATTGTGAAACTATCAATTAGAAATAAAAGTGAAAACTGCCAGAAATGGCGATTTCAAAATACCTACATATGTAACAAACCAAAAAATCCAAACAAAAAAGTTCAATTGTTTCAAAAGAAAATAATAGCACATGTATAGAGAACTATACAGATTTATGTATGTACCTATATCTAAATGAATTAACTTTCTTTTGTTTTATTGATATAAAAATTTGAATAAAAATTTGTTCCATCAAATACAGTCAACCCTCGTATAACGCGGTACTTTCACAACGCGAATTCGCTATAACGCGATTCTCAGTCTTTTCTAACGCGAAAAATGTGTGTCGCATTCCTGTATTTTGGGGAATTCGCTTTAAACATATTCACGTATTCCGGAGGTTGTTCAGTATGACGTATGAATATATCTTTCAATGTTGGCTGACTGAAATACCACTCTTGTTTTTGTTTATTTCTGCCGCTTTTTCGTGTCCGGTACCTATTAACATCAAACATTAACTAAGGATTGGATTTGGGAGAATTACTTCGCAGGTATGGAACGGTCCAACAATTTTAAAAGGCATTTGCAACGTTCTCTAGCTACATATTTTGAGCTCTGAAAGTAGTTGCAGAGAAGTGCTCAGCAAACGAGTATAACGGATTTTTTTAAAAATTAAAAATATGTACCTACCTATGAAATATGAATTTAAATTTGCAATAAATATTACATTCTTCTTTTTTTAATTCTTAACATAATTGTTTTTATCATTTGTGTAACGTTTTCGTATTAAAATAGTTAGTTTTCTAAAAACAGTGTAACAAAATATTTAGATGCTTATTTTGGGTGGAGAACGTAACCCAGCTTAAGTATGTGGCCCAAGTATCGTATTACCCAATTTTGTATAACGCGCTGTTTCTCGGGAACCTAACTACAATAAAACTTGTGAATAGTGGAATGCTTAGGTGCACACTTTTTTTCTACTATTAGCAACATTTCCACTATCGGCAACCTAATTTATTTTATTATTTTTTGATCAATTTCGATATCACACTTCAGAATAGGTGTGTTTGTTAACTTTTACACATCTGTCAAATAGTAAAAGTGGGGGAAAATGCTCTCTTCTTCTTATTTAACTATTGCATATTTTTACGAAAAACTTAGTTTTCTTTTATTTTTCTAACAAATAGTGATTGACACTTCACCAATTGTCAGATGGCTGTTTGAAGGATGTGCCTCGGTGACTCCATGAAAAAGATGTAGCAACGATTTCGCAAGAGGGGAAATATTTTGACACTGTCATTTGCCTCTCTCTTCTCTTGATTTTTGACAGTTAGATGTAAACTTACGTAAATTAACAGGTTACCAAACACACCTAATCAGCGTTGCCGCTTGACTTTGGATAAATGTAGCCCGAAAAATTGTGAAAAGTAGCAAAAGTAGCAAAATCTCTCATTCTGAAAAGTAGCGTAAGGTAGCAAAAGCAGAAGAAGAACGTTTGTAAGAGCAATCAATTAATTTTGCAAAAACTGATTGTTTATAATACTTGGCGTTTTCGTTCTAACAAAAGTTTTATGTTGTGCTAACTTGGAGTCAGGAAAACATTTCCTTAAATTTTTTGGAAGAGAATCCATGTTGGACAGCGGAATATGATTAACGTTCCAAAACATGACCAGGCAATGCTTTTCAAAACTTCTATACTACCCATCTTTTTTTATTTGTTAATTTTTATTTTCCTCCTCCTTTTCTTTTCGATGTCTTATTACGAATCTGCAACAATTACATAAAGTTGTTGAGCGATCTATAGCAATTTATAAGTACAATTTATCATCTTTCTGATCCAGTTTAAATTTAACAGAAGAGCTGCAACAATTTTCTTGTTTTCTTCTTAAATAAACGACGGAAGGGAACTCATGTTTTAGATGCAAATAACAGAAAACTCAGCTCTCACCCTCAAAAGAATTAGCTTTGTTCAATGAGGAAAAAAGGCAGATCAGAACAGCACAGATTTGTGAAAGATATCAGATCAAGTCAGCATGGAAAATTACATATTACATGTTTGTTGTCAAAAATGACAACTGCATTAATGATTAATTTTACTTAATGTTTTCTAAATTATTTATAGCATTTTACAATTACTGATTGCGCTTTTTGCGATTGAACTTCAATTGCTTCCTATTTGGTAAACTTAAATCTCGTCGAAACACTTTTCACTTCAAATAAAACAATCAAATGTGCAACACAACTGATTTTAACATTTCTTACAAATCTGTTCTACCTCAAGAGCAGGTGCAGAAAAGTTGTCCAGAACAGAGTCGTTGAACACAAAGCAGATCAGCCTCGGACAGAAACTTTTCTCATTGAACACAAAAACCTTGTACTTTTTTGTACTTCTCTGTCAAGCACAGCTTAATTGAACAGACCTTTTGTTGGCATTGAAAGCAACAGAAAGCATTACCAAACAGAAATAAATATTTTGCAGGGAACTTCGAAAAAATAAAATGTAGCAAAATAGGACAAATTTTAAAAATAAAGTAGCAAAGTAGCAAATTGAAAAAACTGAAAAATAATGTAGCACTTTTGCTACGAAAGTAGCATTGTGGCAACGCTGCACCTAATGTGTACTTTTTGAATTTTACCGCTAGCAGAATGAGACACACACGAAAAGAAACACTTGAAATGTCAAAATGGTCGGAAAATGAACCGAAGCTTAAAAAGTGCTAATGACTTTTGGCTCATTCATTTCTCGATTCTGCTATTGAAGAGTGAATTCGCATGGGAAGAAAACAAAATTCATTAAAAAATGTTCCATTGTTCAGATTTCACAGGTTTCCACTATATAAGAGTGAGTTTGTATGAAGAAAATCCGAATTGGCATCCAAAAATGTCCACTATCCAGGTTTCGCAAGATTCTTTTATTCGCAGATTCCACTATTCACAAGTTTTACTGTACCACGTTATACGAAATACGAGGGTTGACTGTAACATGCATATGTAAGTGTTGGTTTTCTGATTTGCGCTTTTCATCTCGAATTGAGCCTAAAAAACCTACTCGGCTATTGCAACAACCTCGGTCATTGCAACTACCCTCGTTTTAATTAGTTGCGATAATCGAGAATGAACTGTATCTTGAATTCGCTTTGCTCGCGCGAGTTAAATAGAAATGAAACTATCGAACATTTTACTCGCTTAGATTCGCTAAGTTCGCGCGAGTAAATTTTGTGCACTCGAACCACAACATAGGAAATGCGTACTTTTGAATGATTTTAGCGAACTTTGCGAATTCGCGCGAGTGAAATTCGCTAACATTCGCTGGCACCGGAACCGCAGCCTAATAATAAATTGGTTGAAATTGTCGTTAGTTTGTGTTTTATTATATTTTATTTTCTATTGTTTTTAATCTGCTTTTCTGCTATCTTGAGTAATCAGGTTCCTATAATGTAAACGTTAGACATTTTAATTACATGGCTCCTTTAATCATACAAACCCCATTGTTCATACACTGGAACAATACGTGAATTGTTCGAAGCCACAATCTACAGTTTTAGCCCTCGAAATTGGTGTTTATAATGTGTATATTTTTATTTTTCAAGTGTACTGTTTCGCATGGTAGCATATAAACATGCATTCTCCAAAGATCGCTTAACACACTTAAGACACCAACTAAAATTCAATGCCAACCAAACTCAAAGCCATAGAACTCGCATCCCGCCATTCGAAAGGATATGGGGTATGGCATTGTATCCGCACAATGACTGTGGAGAGTATAAATTCAAATTCAATGCCACTAACACACGTGTAAGCACTTTTTGTGGTCCAAATTATATCCCCATTTACAATACACTCGTACTCAAGAGAGTATGTATCTTCTATTAGTCGTACGTGCAGATGCATTGAATTGGTTTCATGGGTGTACCGAGATGATTATCACTCGAAAGTGCTTCGCGCGAGTACCTTATGTTTTATGCTTTATCAATGAAGATGTTTCCTTCGAATATAGGACGGTATGCATAAGGCATAAGGATCTAATGGAATTGAATGATTGATATGGGGATTGGCTTGAGTCATGCCTGCGGCGGGAAATATCGATATTAAGAAAAAGTCGTAACACAAATACATACATATATGTGTGGATTTGTAATTCACGTTTCCTACCCGGTCATCTGTCTGTTACCTTTTTTACATAATTCGCATCTGCTTATTCTCTGCAGTCCTTAAATTTGGATACATACATACCTATACGAGTTCCAAAGTTTCATTGAACTATTAACGAATGGGAAACCTGTACCTTCGTACGTCCCTCAAACGGTATGTATGTGTATGTAGGTGTACACCATCCATCGCACTCATTTACTTAATTGCATAAAATGCCTGAAAGACGGTGTCCTGAATAATTTGTTTCCCGAAATGTATTAAAACTTTTCGAAAACTTTATTTTGAATAATGCCAACTTGAAAATGGGAAAAGGAAACCAAAAAGCGTTGAATGCTGTGCTAATGGGCTTTGCCTTTGCTCACGCATACAAGAGACTTCAAGGTGTTTCGACAGATTTGGAAAATGAAGTCCTTTGAAAAGGCGTACGCAAACAAAGTTCCAATGAATCCAAATGTCTGTGAGGATATTATTTGTGGGTGTGCAAGGGAAATAATTCGACGACTCATGTGCGGGTAAGATTGAAGCGTGATGTTTTTTTTCCATTTTTTCTGACGAAGGAAGAGGGACTAATAGACCAGTTACATTCATACAGGCGTATAAACATATAATTTCATACGGCGTCTTAGTCACTAGAAATGTATTCAGCCAAGAAGCTGAAAAGGCTTCAACGGATGGCTTGTCTTGGTATCACCGGTGCTTTGCCCACCTGCCCTTTAGCAGCTCTTGAAGCTATAATTGGCATCTCGCCATTACAGATCTTCATTGCTATTAAACTTCAACTTATTCATAAGTACAAACCAGGTAATCTTACGGGTCACCTAAATACTATCAACAACATACCCGATCAGGACATGCTTCGCACTGTCGTGTTTCTGATGTTATGATAAGTGTATACTGCTTTGGCAGAAAATTCGAAGTTCATATTGGGGAACGTGCCCTCCCAAAAAGTCTAGTATGGCACACGGATGGATCGAAAATGGCCTCTGGGAGCTCTGTGCCTCTTGGAACATTTCCCAGCGTGTTTCAAGCTGTAGTCCATGTCACTGAGATCTGCCCTTTGATTAATCTACAGAGAGGCATCAAGGGAACTACATAACATAAATGTCTTCTCAGACAAGCTGCATGCAAAGCTTTGAGCTCCTACTCTTTGGACTCATGACTAGTAAATTGCTGCTTCAATGCTCTTCAATCCGTATAGCCACTCACAATGAAATACAACTTTGGTGGGTGCCTGGTCACAGAGTAATTGAAGGAAATGAGATTGCGCATGAGCTGGCCCGTTTAGGTTGAACTGCGGAATTCTCAGACCCGGAAACCTTTTATGGCACAAACTTGGCCTCAGCCTTAATCAACAAATGGGAGCATTATCTTCGACTTCCTCATTGAAGAAATGCCCAAGGGCTCAGTCAAGCCAAACTGTTAATGAAGCCATCACAGGGAACTTCTGAACTACAATAAGAAGGATATTAGGTTTCTAACAAGCTTCCTCTCCGGTCATTGCCAGTTACAATACCACCTAGACATGTTAAGCCTGTCTATAGCGAGACCGATTGTCGACTCTGTTTAGAGGAGATCGAAACGGCCGAGCACGTCCTTTGTGAATGCCTGGCACTTTTGAGGGTCCGACAACGTACCCTACCTAAAGAACTTCTCAGATCTTATGATTTAAAAAATGCGTCAACCAAGCCTCTTGGGCTACTTAGTACCCTACGATACAATAAATCGTTTAGGTCGCAGTATCAGCCTTGGGCCAGGAATACTCCTTTAAAAGTCAGACTTGCGCTCAAAGGGTTTTGTAGTCCTTTTTAATGATATTAACAAAAATGTAAATAATATTGTAGTTTTTCTACCTAAAAGTTTTTCACAGTGCCCACCTCTTTCGAATGTCTGACAAGCATCAAAGAGTATCATTTGTCACGATTGAGCTTCTCAACTCGCCGTTCGGAGTCGGCAAAAAACTGTAGGTCCCTTCCATTCGTGCAAAAATATAACACGCACACACAAATGGTTTCGAGAAGCAGGCCCAGGTTCACCTCGAGCTGTAGCGCCAACTAAGTAAATAAGTTTTTCTATTAGGAACTGCATCAAAAAATCATAATAAAGAATGAAAAACTAAAAACTAGATCGTAAACAAATTTGTTTGTGATGGCTAAAAATTGGCTCCCTGAAATTACGCTCCTCGCGCCGCCAATTTGTAGAATTTGTACTTTAGAATTTGAAATTAAGTATGTATGTTTGTAAGATCATGTGAAGTTATGTTATTTTGTGACAAAACTGAACAACACAGTGAGTCATAGAATGCAATTTTCTGGCGCTTTTTGATGTGTAAACATCTTAGCTCTCGGTTACGGACCTCACGAATTTCTCGCCGTCATGCGTAACCCGTTACCAATCTTAGTAGTATTAGTGCGTAAGCAAACTTAGTATTAGTGCGTTCTCTCTGTATATGATTCTCTTTGTTCATTTCTCCTTCACACAGAGTAATCATAGCAACAGTTATGTTTATACATCAAATTTCACGAGTACCTGGTACTCACGCCTTTTTTTCTTTTCTATTTGGAAAAAAAAGCCAACCAACCAATCGTTTTTTCCAAACAATTTTTTTTTTTGCGTTTTTTCATATTTCATTAATGGAAAAAATGTCTAAAAAAGTTATGGAAAAAATGCTAACTTTTTATTGAGATTTTCGGGCTTTTTTTCCATTTCCTTTTTTTGGCGTAATTTCTTTTGGCGTAATTTCAGGGAGCCTTAAACATTATGTGAACCACAGAATATTTTATTGGGTTGTTTTTAAATACATACACATACGTGTTTACATATGTATGTAATATACATGCATTACAGTTTTTGGAACAGATTTGTAAGCTGTGTATGTGTTTAGCTTCCCTATCGATACACAGAAACAAAATCACTGCCAAAAGCATGCGCAGGACCACTGAGTTTGGAGGTTCGAGTCTCAGCAAAATCATGTTATTTTGTTTCTTAATTGTTTCAGTTTTTTTTTTTTGTATTTTAGTGCAATTTCGGAATGTCTATAATACTCCAGGGGCCTGTACCAGAAAACTACAAGTCTTGTACAACAGGCGAATTTTAACAAGTAATATTGGTTTCTGTACCACAAAGCTACAAGTAAACTTGACAATTAACAAGTGTACAAGCGAACCTTTACAATTGGGAAATAAACAATTTACCTACTTTCTGTACCACAAAGCTGCAAGTGTAGACAAAATTTAACAATTAATTGTTACATAATGAACAAATTTAACGTGTGAATTGAGAATTGTAACGTCCTAACAAGTCAAGTTTTAAGATGTTTCAAAAAGATGTTTGCCTCATTGATGCATACATTTTTAAATGAAAACTGTATTTTCACTTGTATATTCAAGTGTGGGAAAAGGAGGTTTGAACTGAATTATTAGTATTCATATTTTAAACTTTCGTCAGTGCAGATTCATGTCCAGAATATTTTAAAGTATGTTCAATGTTTTTTTTTTTTCTTTGATTCGGATGAATCGAATTCTCTATTTATTATTATAAATATTATTAGATATGCTGTCTTATTTTGGCAAAACAAGTAAATGAACAAAAAAAAGTAGAGTGATGAAGATGAAACACAACTTTGCTTATTTAAAAAATGTAGAGACATTGGCTTGGTTCTGGAGCTCAGTGACACATGGCGTTGATAAGAAAACTGTTTGTCGTTGGGATGAAGGTCATTTCCTTATGCAATTATCTTAGGGGATAGTGCTTAACTGTTTATCCTTTAAAAACTTGGCTTTTACCACCTACAGCTTCATCAAGTGCTTCTGCTGAGAGGTCGTACTATAGTGCGCATAAACGTAGACGGCGTTTGATAGAGTGTGCATTTGACGTACTTAAAGAAAAATATCCATGCCTAAATCACTAACTAACACTATAATCCTGTATATTTCCAATACTTTTGTATTCTCGAATTTTTGATAGCAGGCTCTGCTTGCCAGTTATGCTAATTTTCCTACACAACGTTTAGCCATCACGGAATTACTTGTACAAATGACTTGTACAAGAAAGGGAAATTTGCACATTTTACAAGTGGAGCGGTTTTCTTTTGTGGTACAGAAATTATAGTTACTTGTTAAATCTGCATTTGTGACAAGTGCCTGTAGAATTGTTAACTTGTAGTTTACTGGTACAGGCTCCAGGTGATCGAAAGTTATAATTTCATCAAAATCATCATCATCATTCATCAAGATGGGGGCGAGTTCGTAAACGCAGTAATCTGCGAAAGTCCAATCACATGCCTGCTTTTTGCCAGCAAATCGAAAACAAATTTTCGTCTGCAAACAATTTTCTTTCGACGACAAGCAGGCTGCAGTCATTTTACTAAATTGTGTTCATAATCGTCATAAGAGCGCAGAGAGTTTTAAATATTATTCTAAGAGAATTAGCTATGCACGAAAGTGGAAATGCACATAGTTCTTGATAGGCAAATGAAAAGAAAAGACAGCTCCTAATAATAAAAATTTGTAAGCTTAGTGTATAACCGTTTAGTGCCTAAAATCATGAATGTAATGATCACTATAGAAAAACATGATGACGATACATACAGGGTGGTCTGGTTTGGAATACAGATATTTCGGGATCTGATTCATTGGTTCATGCTATGAAAAAAATCGCATGGGAGGGGGTGTCTATCTTCAACATCCATTGAGCTACAGGGTGTTTAAAAAGAATCCTTTAGAGAAGTTGGTTCCAACAGTTATTCAATTATAATTTCTAGTTTATTAAACTTAGAGCAACCAAAGTGGACACATATCATAGACAATTGATAAGTGCTTACAACAGTTAAAAACTATTACCATCCGTGCTTTCGTTTTCGAGATATTTCTCTTCAAATACAGATTTGTTTATATTTTGCTTAACCAATTTTTGTGAAAATCGCATTTATTTCGCCAAAGTGTGCTTATAATTCTATTTTTACTGTGTATTATTATTTTGATTCGCCATAGCGTCACCTACGAATTAACTTTTCAATGTTTTTACCTGAAGCTTACAGTTTTGCAAGTATAAGGTTAATTTAGTCACAAGAATCATCACTAACTATACAGGGTTAGTTACTTCACAATATTTTCGAGTGATCAGTTTTCTCAAATATGTGGACTAGGAAGAACGTTCTTCATGTTTTTATCGTGACAGACATTTCAGAGTTAGAGCGATAAATGTATAATCACGTCTATCACAGAATCCGTCGTAGTGGAAATTTTTGCTACGAATTTCGTAGAAAGTGTTAAGTTGTTAAGTGCGGCAATGCACATTCGGATTCCACTACGACGGATTCTGTGATAGTTCTTTCGGGGTTCGTAGCGAAATTCCGAGTACGACGCATTCTGTGATAGATGTGAATGGTTCCATATTACCATATCGGTATGGAACCTTGAAAACAAACGAACAAAACAAACAAAACTAATTTTTTACATTTTCATTTTACTTTCCTACCATTGTTGCCATTGTTGTACTTTGTTGCCATTATGATACAAAATTATATTTTAAAAATCGGTGATTCGGATTACTTTGTTTCTATAAACTTAATTTTTGAAATTGAAGGTTTAAATAAAGTTTTAAGCTTAAAACTATTTATGTGCTTAAAAATCTACAGCCTAAACTACCAGCTACATACAACGTAAGCTAAAATTTGTGTTCTCTTAAATTCTTTATTGAATTACGTCTTTTAAATATGCGTCGCCATTTCTTGAATGTTTACTCATATCATGTAGTACCGTTACCGTGACACGTCAGCGAACGCCATTTGATCAACTCCTACAGATGAGCATGACAGATGTGTCAAAAATCAAACAATTTCTTCATCACTGCTAAAAGTCTGGCAGTTTATGTATCGACTTATTTGACTTTGTTGGTGGTATGAGTTACACACTCCAGTCTAATCCTGCATTAGACAGCGCATGTAAGACTGATTGATGGTTTCATGGATTTATGTACGTCACATGCCGTGGCAAAGAAGGCACATCTCGCTGAAATTTCCCCTTGCAAATTGGTCTTAACATTTGACCGAATATTGTTAAGTTTATAACTCTCCTCTTGGTGCCACCAGTTAAATCAAAACAACCAGCCGTGGCCGTGCCTCGTAAAGTACACAGAGCACACCTCCAAATACAAGTACTCGTAGATTGGATACATCAATTTTGAATTGCTCTTAAATGGGTGCGACATTCTCAATAATCTCCAGCAATCAATTTAATACGCCATCAATCTGATGTTTTACCCCTCATTCGACTGTTTGCTTGCACCTTGCCCAAAGAAGTCTCGTCATTGTCGTTGTGCTCATCTTAAACTGAAGGGCGGAGACTGCATCTATCAAGTTGATCGCATTATCTTTTAATGAGCTTTCCCAAGACATCGATTCCGTCTCAGATGGCCATCTTTGTGGTACCGGAAGGATGAGAAATCTTCCACCTTCTTATTGAAGTACCACTGGCCAGAGATGGATACTCGCATCTACACAGATGCGAAGATACGAATCGATAAATCAACGACAAAGACGAGGATGGTTTTATTTAATAGCATCCTCTCTCGACGGGTGGGGTGAAGGGGGAAGGATAAATCTTCAGCAATTTATTTTAAAGTACGTGTATATATTGTCCTTTGTGTGTGTGGAATTTTTTCTTCAATGAATGAAAAAAGGAAATATGTACACTTCTACATAAACGGGTGACAAAAGAAAATCAGAGCGGCCGTGTGCGCGTATCTGTAAAGTGCAAGGACTATTCAATCATATACAATAACAAGAATACCGTTTTTGTGTCCTTATTGGCCTGTGTGGATGACAATAAACGAGCCTGATATGCTTAGGCTCACCACCCACAGGTCTCTTGACATATAATATTCACATCGCCTGGTATCGGTGAGTCTGTATACATGATCCGTTGGTAATTTCTATTTGACTGCTTTCTTGGTTTGAAGTGTAAATTTGAGTTCCCCTCTGTGTGAGTGGAAATAAATAAGGGTCAGGGTTGGAAATCGGTTGCTATAATGCACAGACACGTACGGTATGCCTATAGTGATAGATTCATTGAAGCGAAATCGTCTTATCGTATAGATTCAAGTGAAATTGATTTTGTGTCCTTAGTGAAAGTAGAATAATTAATTTATGTCGTTGCTGTGTGAGAACATAGTCAGCGAACATGAATTAAAAATGCTGTCTTCGCTGGTGTCCTTCATCTTGTATCTATGCCAACAGAAAGATGTAGACAGTGAGCGAGTGTGTGATATCAAAAAAAGGGCATTTGATCAGGGTTTTCGTACTTTGGCAATAAATGTACGACACTTGAGTCAACAAGATGCACACTGTAAGATGTGTGTTCCTTGGGTTTTTGTGCCACGGTCAAAAGAATCATGTCGTCTAGTTTGCCTTGCAGCCTAATCGATGGCTGTATGGGTGGAAAAGATGGATCTTTCATCGCTGCTAGTGTGTTGGATAGAAAATGCGATGTCCTCCGTTGTGGGTGTCTTGAGTGTCTTGATTGTAGAGATCAAAATCACTGCGAAGGAGGATTGTGCTTGTTTTGTCCTTGGACGTACATAGCTTCATAATCGTCCCCTGACACTTGCAAGGATGTTGCCAACTTTCTAACATGACTGCAGTAGTAGTCAACGGATTATGTGCTTAAAAAGCAGCTTTAACAAAGAAACTCGAGCATTGATAGTGATGCTGTTTTTATCGCTCAATCCTTGAACACTTTCTAAAAATTATTTGCTTGCTATATAATACAGAACCTTCTTTATTTGAACATTCTATACGACAATGTGGAATTCTTCCATTGTGATTGTACTACCGGACTTGGATTAGATGGCGGATTTGTGGTGCTGATAACCTTAGCTCATTCTTTCGTCTACAACGTCTACTCATCATCACATTAAAATTTAGTTCTCTACCTGGTGGTATAGTAAGCCAGTGTCCGATTGCTAGTACCTACTCCAGACATTATTTACCAATTTTTGACAGGCTACACTTAGGTTTCAACTTAAAAAAAAATTAACTTTTCGAACACTATATCTAGGGTAACTTTGTGCATTATGGCACAGTGGGCATTATAGTGCACCTTGTAAATATCACATTTTCGATTTGCTTAGAGAAAATAAAACGATGACAAAACTTGAGTCTTCCTTGATAGAGTGCCATGTCAAGTTGTTCAACTGTTGGGATTTTTTTTACAAGTGAAAAAAATAATAAACAAAAAATTGTTCCACTTTTGTCATCTGCATATATTTTTAGATCTTTTTTTCATTTGCGCGTGGCTCCGTAAGTACAAAGCGCACGTTGTTAGTGTGCACAGTGAAGTGAAGTAAATCATATTGGTTTTCCTTTGGTGGCATTTATTAGTAACAGTAAAAGAAAATCTGGCGTTTTTTCTAAGTGTTGTGAAAATGCGTCTTTTTTGTAATATGGCGCCATAATGCTTTTATGGAGTTCGCATGTAAAACCACCGCATATTGCCCCTATTCAAAATCGTTTACTGTTTTTACTTATCACTTATCACGTTTTATGTGCTACCTCTAATATTTCAGTACGTTAACTAGAAATATTTTATGACTTATTTCTTTGGAAATGCCTATACTATCCGCAAATCAAATAAGGTATCTTAATCTTAAGAAATGTATACTAAGACTCCAGATCGATGACGACAGGGAGCATGTTTTAGGTGCTCCCACATGCCTAAGAGTAGAAAACGAGCACGCTCTTAACAGAAAAGAGCTGATCCATATGACCTTTGAACTTGCAGACAAATACAAGCAAAATCACAATTTTAATAAATCGCAATTGGTCCCACCGTGTACTCATTTAAAAAACACTTGTGATAGATATGGCAAATCAAACCGCGTGCACACCATCACGCCATATTGCCAAAGAAGATACACCATATTGCCCTATGCATAGGCCATTATGGTTTCTTATAAAACATTTTTAACTTAACTTTTTCTTTGAATTATTACTTTTATTTAACTTGTTTTTGTTATGATTTTCTTATATCTTATAACTATTTTTGTTTAATAAAAAAGCTTTTCATGTTGAAGTTATTTGAGAAACAAAAAAAGTGCGCCATAATGCCCGAAGATACCCTATGAATATAATAAAAATATATAGATAAAAAATCATTTTTAAAAACCAGCTTTAATGAACAAAAAAGTAAAAAATATTTTTTTTCCGAGTCACCAAAATGTGACTTTTAATTGAAGCTGGGGGCGCTCATGTTTTTTTAAATTTTTGTTGATTGTTGACCTTATGTGATTTCCCCCATTTATGTATAGATATGTATGTATGTAGCTCCTTCATGATACCAGATGAACCAGAAATGTCTTTGCTGTCTCCAGGTAGAATTTATCTAAATGACGATGACGTGCTCTAATTAAACAGTTACAGTGACACAAAATGTGTTCTGCTGATTCTTCGTCCTCATTGCACATCGTGCATGCGTTGTCTCGTGCATGAGCTCCCCAAGCTTTAATGAATAGTCACATATATTGGTGACTCGAAAAAAAAATTATTTTTTACTTTTTTGTTCATTAAAGCTGGTTTTTAAAAATTGTTTTTTTTTTTTTTATCTATATACATATGTATTTATTTTCTACTTTTTAGTATCTTTAATTTTTTACAAATTTACGTCGGTATTTACGTATGCACCGTATATTGGGTTGAGTGGGTTTAATATGAGAAAGTTTACTCAGAATGATTGAGATTCTACTCGTCAAACATTCCATTTGATACCCATGTTATGGGGGTTGTGAAGAAAAAAGTAATCCGCCATCTTATGACATCCACCATATTAAATTAAGAATCACGTCACTTAGCTAATCGTGTTCTACTTGTCAAATCCTTTCATTTGATACCCATATTAAGGAGGTCGTGAAGATAACGGTAATCCACCATCTTGGGGCTTCCGCCATATTAGATTTACACGATCATCAAATATACAATATTGAGTTTTTTGCCGGGCATGCAAAATTTCAGCATAATCGGATATCTGGAAGTGGGTGTAAAATCGATTCCCAGATTCCGTGCTCACAGAAAGTGAAGTTAATATAAAGCTTGTAAAAATGAAATGCTATTCGTTGGTTAGCGTATAACTTGAGATTGGCTAAACCGATTTGGCTCATTTTCATTTTTAAATATTCGTAATAGTCCTAATGAGGTTCTTACGGGAAGAAAAATTGGATAAGTGGCGCTGGAATCATGTTATTAAGAAATTCTATATTGTTTACCAATATTTCCAAACTCACAACATATTTGGTGCCAAGAGAGAAAATTACAAAATCTTAACCCGAAATGTAGCGCTGTAGTCAAGTAATTAACAAATTCTACATTTTTGGTGTATTGGATCAATCATTTTATTAGTTTGTGATTCAGATAGACCACGATCAAGACCAGCACATGAGTTCAATGCTTGTTTGAATAAATAAATAATAAACAGACTTTCCAAATAAATTAATTTACTAACATTGGAAGTAATAAGAAAATACACATGTAAGATAACAAAATTCTAGGTAAATGTGAACTTTTGATAATTCCAACCTTTATACTTCGAAAACCTCTATAATAGAAGAACCATGAAAAGTACCGTTTGAAAACCTTTATTAATCGAGGAAAACCTATATGAAAATTGTCACTTTCGTTAATTCGAATTTACTGTTGTGCAAAATAATTGCAAAACCTGACTAATTGGAACGTGATGACTTTTTCACACCTCAATAATTCGAAGCCAATTCTATTTGTTTTTCGCCAGCTCTTAATGCGTATGTAACGAAAGTTGGCCATGAAAACCAAATGTTTAATTAGATGCCTTTGCACTAAGTATACATTGATTGATGTACATATAATTAAATAATAAAAATAAAAATTGTATTGTATTGTATTACACAGTGAAAGGAAGGAACCACTACTTCTTACTTTACCAGTCATTTATATCCGTGAAGCAAATTATCCTCTAGGTTCTAGGATCTAGGTGAAGCAAGACTGTCTGTTCTATCGAATGATGGAGTATTGCTAGTGTAAAAAAATGGCAGCTAATGTATTTTGTTGTTGAATTTTTAGAAAATGTTACACTTTTACAAGACCAGATACACCGAAGCGTGAATACCCCTTATGTATCAATTTTTTGGACGGCAGTTTGATACAATTGTATCTTTGTGACTACGCTGAAAGGGAATTGAAATTGAAAAATACAAGAGCTTCCCATCATATTACTTCCTTTCTATCATAATATAATGAACACGACTGTTTTTGGGCGCGGGCAACAGCTAGTTTACATAAAAACATGTATTTATACATATTTGCAAGTTACACCTGGAATTCTAACAAGAGAAATAAATTAAATTTGATTCTCAACTTACGCAGCACGTCCTTAGAATCCGTAAAATTCGTCTACCTTTCCTGTGCCAACCCAAAAAGTTTATTCCGCTTATTTTTCCCCTTTTTTGTATTAATATCCGCATTCAGGGATCTCAGGAAATAAAACTGAATACAAATGACAGATTTTGCCAACTTCAACCTCCTGTCCGGGCCACTTAACATCGGAGCGGAAAATCACTTAGGTTGAGATATTTTATCTGACACAAAGCCCAAAGGGTGTCCTTATTAACAAATTTCACGTCCTTTAGGGATGCCTTTAGCAATTCCATTTCCCGTTTACCTACTATTTGTTCGAAGGCGCCATTGAACCAAACCATTGACCCTCGAAATTGAAATTCAAAGTAAACAGAACATCATACGATTGGCATTTCGCTATAAATACCCAAAATTACAAATTACACATTTGAAATATGTTTCCCGATTGAATAGACTGTGTTTTCATTTCAAAGTAATAAACTTTTTTTCTTTAGACACGAGTGCATGTATTTAACGCAGAGGAGAGGTAGAGGGGCACCCCTTTCCATCATTGTAAGATTTTAATAACGATATTAATTCGAGCGAACATTTCCGATATATTCGAAAACAAATAATCACCACTAAACCACATCATCTGAAGCGAGATGATGCGGTCTTATGATATCCGCCAAATGGCTAATTTTAGAATTGTTTTTGCGATGTACTTTGTTTGGCGCTGGAATGCCTTGCAATCGAATGTTGGATATGCACTCGTACATATCGCGCTGCGAATTCAGCAGAAATAATGAGCAATCATGCAGCAAAACAATGTGCGAGTTGTTTGAATGATTGCCTTTCAAATATTTACGAGGTTTTCAAATATTGTTACAAGACTCTATTTCCGACAGGAAGGGCTGAAAAGTCCCGTGATTTTTTAATAGGTGGCACCACTAGAAAATGATCATCTGTCATCTGGCTTATGTATGAAGTTTCATGATATTTCGGCGTTTGAGTGACGCTACTTTCGCCGTAGTAAAAATAATGGAAAAACTGGAGTATCTTGATCAAACATTATTTTTCTTCCGAACAATCATTGCAATGATTGCAGAAATGTTATCCCACATCTGCTCTTTCGAGAAGAACAGTTTATCGGTGGTTTAGTGAATTTAAATTGGGTCATACAAGCACCAAAGACGCAGCTGGCTCTGGAACGCCAAAAGAAGCTACGTATGCGGAAATCGTCAGCAAGTGCATAAAATCGTTTTGACTGATCGAAAAGTGAAGGTGAGCGAGTTAGCTCAGGGCGTGGGTATCTTAAAAAAAAACGGGCGGGATACAGTCTGCAGAGTGTCTGGAAAGCCACGAAAGCCGACCAAGGTGACCAAAAGACCAAAGCTCGGCCGGGAATGTTTTCGCCTTCGTTTTTTGGGATGCACAAGGTATAATCTTTATCGATTATCTGCAGAAGGGAAGAACAGGCACAGTCACAGCGTTATTGGACAAACTGAACGACGAAATAAAGAAAAAACGGCCTCATATAGGGAAGAAAAAAATTCTGTACCATCATGATAGCGCACCGTGCCGGTCTTTGAAAGCGATGGCCAAATTGGCCAAATTGATTGCTCCCCCACCGTATTCTCCAGACAAGCGGTCAACCGAATGAGGAAGTCACCGCGGAAACCGATGCATATTTCGAAGGCTTGGACGTTGCGTACTACAGAAAGGGCTTCGAAATATGGGAAACTCGGTATTCCAAGTCTATTGCTCTCGAAGGTAACTATTTTCAGGAATAAATATAACTAAAACGATTTTTTTCATTAAAAATCCCGGGACTTTTCAGACCACGTAGTACATCATCCTAAAATTAATTAGAACATTTCCATACCGATGATAGTAATGCCCCAATGCAGGACTGCATGTCTTTAGTAAACAGATAATGTCATCAAAGAAGCGCGTTGGTATTTCCAGCAATTCGAACCTGTTAAGGGGCAGCTGCGGAACAACGAACTTTTTACTTTAGTAACTTTGCCCAAGACGATTGTCCTCCTGACGATTTTCTTAAAAGACTTCATTGGAATGGACAAGTTTTGGTGCCACTACCGACTAAACCACTCCAGAACTCGACTTCAACAAATCCATCCAAGTTTTATTCCCGACCAGAATGGAATGGAAAAACAACCCACATCAGAATACCAAATAATGATCTTCACCTATGGATCCAAGATTGATTGCGGCGTCGGATCGGGTATCTTTTTAGCTGAACTAAGACACGCTAAATCCCTTCTCCCCCCAGATTACTCTGGTGTCGGCAAGGTGGAAGAAGCATGCAAGGAACTTAGTCTCAGCCCTACAACATTGAAGGAAGAAGCAATTTTGGTGGATAGCCAGTCCGCCATTAAACACTTTTAACCACCACTTCCACTAAATTAGTAGAACAGTGTAAAAAAAGAACTGGCTCGTGCAAGCAATTGGTTTAAAATCACTCTGCTCTGGGTTACCGTGCACAGCAACATAGAGGAAAATGAAAGAGCCGATGAGCTTGCCAGACGTGGTGACTCCCTAAGGGTAAAATCTTCCAACACATTCTTGTTGAAGCAAACTCGGGTTGGTGGAACATCAATAACAGACATGGACCGTTTAAACCGAAAATAGATCACACAACCCTGATCAACAAATCGAGAGGTGAGACCGCCGGAATCGTAGCAATCAGTCCAGGTCACTTGGCAATCGGCACTCACGTTTCAAGGTTAGGTATCCCTTTTAATCCCCACTGACGAAGTTGCAAGGATGCAAATGCGGAGAAAGATCTTTTCCATAGCTAGAGCTAGACAGCGCAAACTAGGCATATTTTTCCTTAAGGACGTTTCAGAAATGTCTGCCATACAATTCTGTAACCTTATTAAGTTCCTCAACTTCACAGGATAAATTTGAATACTACTTCCTCTTCTCACCCTACATATGGTATCTAATAAGGTTACTTTGAGATGTGGCATCAAAAAGGTGTATTTCAAGACCTGTCACACAGCCACCCTACCTAAGGCGCATTTCAAAGGCCGCCTTATTTTCCTAGTCATACAGGCAATGACTTGTCGTAAATATAGCAATGTCGGAAGTAACACATTACCAAACGAGGTATCCAAAACTATACAAATTTTGAAGATGATTCATTAACAATTTGTTTTGACTGTATCTAGCCCCAAAGCAGATAATTTCCTATTCCATCCCACAGTGAATAAAGTACTTTCGCCGATTTCCCCCAGTGACAAAGTGTGTGTCAGAGTAGCAAAAGACCTGCTATTACTCTTCACACAGATATCAGCGTCTCTGGAACGACACCGTGTGCATAATTTTTAAGCTGAATAAATCGTCAATGTCTTACATAGAGCTCTCTAACACGCCGCAACCGATTCAATACAATTACCTCGTCGAGTCATTTATAACGAACACTCTGCCACTGCCGCTACGTCTCTTCAGATACTACAGGTGATTTGTTTCCAGAAGCCAACGCTACTCCTCATGCCATCTGATTTGACAACTAATATTGATGAGGAGCAATTTAATCAAATCCAGCGCGTGTACCTCGTACATGGATATAGGATGTAGAATGCCATGTCCTTTCGCACTAGAATTGATAAATGACTTTGGCGTGAACGAGTACCCATAGAGTGGGAGCGTGTAATGAGCAAAGTCAATATAGCTACGTGTCCTGATGCATGAGCTTGCTTCTTGATGCTAAGAATTTAATTTGCTATTTGTTTTTATTTTTACGTAACGACAGCATTCGTGGAATTTCAGATATAGAATCAAAAGAAGAATGCACAGAGCAGATACACGGATGCCGGGAGTGAATGAAGGATTTTCATTTAAAATTTCCATTGATGTAGCCCAATTTGCAGATACTGGTTTGACTATGGTGTTGTGGAAAAAAATTAAAAAAAAGTTCTTAAAATTAAATCCTTTGAGGTTTTTTTTTATTTGCTGGTGGTTTATCGGGTCGACCTTTAAAAGAACACAATTGTGTTTGAAAATCACACAGAAACCACAGCTATTTGTCTCTAGATTGATGGAGTAACATAGGTCTATGAACTCCATTCATGTCTTTTACTTGAGTTTCTAAAACATCCGGCAGGAGTATATATTATAATTGCGTGTGGTTTTCAGTTCTACAGACCGGAAGGAGGAAGATTGGAAGGAGTCTGTCAGTGGTTGATTTGATTTGGGGTAGCTATAGTGCGGTCCATCCGCAATATTCGAATGAAGTGATAGACACAGTTTGATTGAAGAAGACAGGCATGCTAGTTAACGTCTCTACTCAATGAAGTCCAACAAATTAGGCCATTCGACTTCAAAACCGGACGGAAACCAACAAAATCCCATGTGTCCATTACAACACTTTCTTTAAGGTCTACAAAGTTGCTTCAGAATCATCAATAATAAACATGCAATTAGTGATTTTAGTAAAACCATTATTTGGTAGTTGTAGATGGGGCAGTTACAGCTAAAAAATAAAGGGTTCCCCTGTAAATGAAAAGTCGCGCGAAAGAGGGAAATATTCGCCTTTTCCAAAGCAAACGACGTGTATACTTCCGTTTTGAATTGATCGTCAGCACCGTCCCGTCCCCACTTACACTTCAATTGAAGTGTTTACTTTACTTTTTCCACTTTTTTATTTTTTCGCTACGTCACTACGAAAAATTCTCAAACACTACGATTTGAGAATTTGGAAATGCTATTGGTTCACAAGGTGTATCATAATTATTATATTATTGACGCATTTCCGTATTACAGAGAGTGGATGTTTTCGTGAATTTAGTGCAGATTGGAGGCTCTATTAATTATAACAGAAATGCAATTGCAAATTTTGCGGACAAAATTGTCAAATTCAGGTCAGATTTGAAGTCTGAAAAGAACGACCTAGGGGAGTATATATTTAGGAATTTATCAACATACATACATATTTATATTATACTAGTGGTTACCCGGTGCGCTTCGCTACACCCATTAAAAACAGTGATTATGTCATAAATGTAATGAAATTTTTTCGAGTGACTTTTTGAGAATAGTAATGACTCTGGTGGAGAATTAAATGCCGGCAACTCTTTTTGGATTTAAGAAAACTGTCCAAACAATAATATCCTAAAAACTCAAAAACTGCGATTGAGCTGAAACTTAGACAATATATTTGTTATGAAGCGATAAGTGCACGTAAACCAAAAGTTAGCTGTTAGCTGTCAACGTGCATTGCTGTAGTATCTAATAATTTTGAGATTTTGGTTTTCAGCGCCATCTATCGGAAAGCTTGAAAACTTTTGATTTTCAAACATTTCTCACTTCATAACAAATATGTTGTGTACATTTCAGCTCAATCGGATGGTTTTGAAATGTTGGTGATTACTGCGCCATCTATCGGAAAACTTGAAAACTTTTGATGTAAGAACATTTCTCACTTCATTTCAAATACATTGTGTAAGTTTCAGCTCAATCGTACGGTGAATTAAAAAAAAAATTGAATTCCAGCGCCATCTAGCGAAAAACTTGAAATTGTTTGACGTACGAACACTTCAAACGGCAGAGAAAGTATATAGTGTAAGTCTCGACTCAATCGGATGGCTAGTTTATGAGTTCTGAGGTATCAAACGAACAGCTCATTTTTATATACAGGGTTGTTCAACAGGGACGCTACAAAAGTAGAGCGACAGGGACAGCAAACGACGCCATATTTCTTGCCGCTCTTTTGACAAAATGTTCCCGTGCCAGTGAGATAAAGAAGTGCCCGTAGTGTCGAGAATATTGCTGCCGCTGAGGCTTCAGTTGAAGAAAGCCCAAATGTGTCTCTCACACGTCTTTCTCAAGCGTTGGGCATTTCTGTGACGTCGTTGTGGCGAATTTTGCGAAAAGATCTTGGCCTACATCCTTACAAGATTAAATTGACGCAAGAACTGAAGCCGCTTGACCACCAGAAGCGTCGTATGTTCGTGAATTGGGCTGAGCAACAACTTGAAAATGATTCGGATTTTCATCGAAAAATCATCTTCAGCGATGAGGCTCATTTCTGGCTGAATGGCTTCGTCAATAAACAAAATATGCGGTATTGGTCAGGCAGCAATCCACACGTACTCCATGAGTCATCATTGCATCCCGAAATAATTACGGTTTGGTGTGGTTTATGGGCCGGCGGCGTCATTGGGCCGTACTTCTTCCGTGATGATCAAGACCGGCACGTTACTGTGAATGGGAATCGCTACCGTTTAATGATAACCGAATATTTTTGGCCCCAATTGGATAATATGGACTTGGAGGACATGTGGTTCCAACAGGACGGCGCCACAATCCACACAGCGAATGTCACAATCAATTTATTGAAAACCAAGTTTGGAGAACGTGTTATCTCACGAAATGGTCCAGTCGCTTGGCCGCCTCGGACTATTTCCTGTGGGGTTACGTCAAGTCTATGGTCTATGCCAACAAGCCAGCGACGATTGATGAACTTCGTACGAATATCGAACGTGAAATTGCAGCAGTATCGGCCGATTTATGCTTGAAAACCGTCGAACATTGGGTTGGGGACTTCTGCAAGCGTGCCCGTGGTAGCCATGCAAAAGAAATCGAGTTCCATACATAATGGCATCAAACGTACTTTCACAGGAATAAAGAATTTCATTGATATCCAAAACCGTTTTTGATTTATTTAAAAAAACTTTTGTAACGCTCTTATTGAAAAACCCTTTATAAAGATTTAGAAATATTGCCGCATAGCAGTGTAGCAGCCGAGAGGTGTTTCTCTGGTACTAGCAACATAAGGACGATTCACTACAATTTGGAAAAAGATGCAATTTGGAACGCTGATCGTCAGTGGACGAAGTTGTGGGTGTGGGGTCCACGAAATTGCGAGATTTGTAACTTTTTTTTTTTTTTGGTATTCCAATTAATACGCAAGAGATACTTACTTACTTAGGTGGCGCTACCGTCCGGGGTGGACCAAGGCCTCAAGAGATGCAGTTCAAGTTTTTTTTGTAGATACCTAAGCATTTATGTTTTGGTGAATTTTGTGTGTATACATACATATGCGAGCTTTGTGGGGATCTCGGTTTGTTTTTTGTTTTTAGATTCATCATCACCTCATCAAAACTGGCTGATTAATGCCAAGAAAAACTGAATCGCTAGTGCAATCAGGCTAGAGTCACTCTTCTCTGGGTTCGAGGACATTGTGCCATCGAGGGAAATGAGAGAGCTGACGAACTAGCCAGGCGAGGGTAGGCCCTTAACAGCTTTCTAGAGGAAAATATTCATATTCCTATAGGTGCTGTTAAACCTTAAAGGCAATATACTCTCACACTTCTTAAAACTAGCTGGTCTCAGGTGGACCAGACTTACAAACTGTGTCATATAAGAGAATAGGATTGGAGAACTGATTCTCTTCTTTAACTCTACAGGGTGGATTTAAATATGTATCTCAAACTACATCCATACAAACGGGTCGTCATCTGAAGCTGTGGCATCAAAACGGCACCCTTTTTGCGCTATTTGGTCTTCTTTCCACCGAAACCACCACTTCTATCAGTGAATTGTGATTTTAGTAGTCGTCGTAGTTAGGGGGGGGTGAGTTATAACAACCGCACTTTTTTTAATGCGATATTTTGATATCTTCTGATCAGACTTTGTTGGACATAATTGGGGGATTTTGTAGGTGAACTAATGTCCTTTGATTAAAAACAGGTTTGGCTGATTAATTTGTAGAATCTTAGGAGCAGCATAAAATTGTCGAAAGTGTTACTTCTATCTCCACTCTCCCTTACTTTTCAACTTCCAATCAAAAGCTGCGCCATCTAATTAGATAGAATCTCCACTAAAAAGCATCACAGTCAACTTTGGAATTGATTTCAAAATATAATTAAAATTACTTACGTCCAGAAAGTAACAATTACTTGGATAAAATGTGACCATCGAATAAAAACTCACCTGAAAATACAAAGAAAAGAAATACTTTAGATTGTTATATAAAAGTGTACCTATATAGAGAAAAAGTTAATCATAACTTGTTTGACAAGCTTGCAATAGACAGACCCAAATGGCAATTAGCTTTCAAGGCAATTACTTTATTTCATGTCACACTGTCAGCAAAGAGAATTTCGAATGTGAGTTGGAACCTCGCTAAGGACTAAGTTACATGTTCTACCATTCAATTGGATTAAAAAGTAATCTATCAGATTACTTTCTCGGTTCTCCGTTAGATACGGTGGAGTAAGTAATTATTGATTTTAAGTACACCTACTTAGTTGCTTATAATTATGAACTGTACGGTCTGCTAAGATCCCATTAAGAAAACACTATTGATAAGACATCTATCCTTCGTATATATGTGATGTATGTACCTACCTATGTATATACATTAAAGAAACTAATTAGCAATATGATGATGATGACATACATCTTGTGTGAGCTGGAAAAGTTCAACTCATCAGCGAGATGATGTGGCATGTTCCCAATTTATGGAAACCCACACCAGAAGGCAAATAGGTGGATATAACCAGCAAACTACGAGTAGTTCACATGTACATATGTAGCATTTTCAATTTTCATCCGGAAATTGATCAATTTTGGTGTGAAATGGAAAATTCAAAGTCGATCAGCGCGTACAAGTTTGTTCATCAGAATATGTAAAAGCAAAATATTGGTTTGGACTAAATTAATGCCTTACGAGTTAGCTTTTTGTACTATGTAGGTATAGGTATACTTAGCTTGGTGGAACTAATAAGGTTTGCGGTTGCATCTCCTTTTTATATTCACAAAAAGTAGATACAGTGACTCAATTTTTTGATCACATGATGAAATGGAAAGAGGTTTTTTTTTTGTTGTATCTTTTTGAATCTAAACGTTAATGCAATGAATTTTTGACGAAGCATAGTTACAGATGTTCTAGATAAGAATGCACAAAAAAATAGAAATGTACCGTTAGATTTTGGAGAATTTCGGATATCTATTCTCGAAAGCATGTGATCAATTAGTTGAGACAGTGTCAATTGTGCATTGGGTGTGATCGTAGTATAGTAAAACTTGGAGCAGTTGAGGTTTTTTTCAAATATTATTTTAGTTCTATGTACGAATTGTTATGTTGAACTCGTTAAAAGGTAAAAAAAATTTACTATTTTTGCATTTGCAAGTTAAGTTGTTTACGTTTGTTTTCTTTCGAGATCAAATGGAAGAACCAAGCCGCTCTAAAATAGAAGAAATCAAAATGCCACTTATGCTAAGTGCACATACCGTGAAATTTCTATAAAAGCTGAATTTTCATTGGGTTCCATCACAAAAATAAGAAACAAATTCAAGTCTGATGATGTAAAAAAAACAAAGCCCGGATAAAAAACCCATCCTAGATTCTCTTATACAAAGTCGTATTTTGAGACAAATAAAGTACGGAGTGCACGAAAATGCAGCCCAAATGAACAAAGATTTGCGACAAAATGACGGAATAGTTGTATCAACAGAGGCTGTTCGGAAAATTTTACGCAAAAACGGTTTACACGGACGTGTAAAAGTGAAAAAACCACTGTTGACAAAACGACATAAGAAACTCAGGCAGAAAAATACTCAACTTATACGATTAGTTTGGTAACTTATACGGTAGTTTGGTCGAGTGAAACAAAATTAATCGTTTTGGCTCTGATGGTTGTCAATGGACCTGGAAAAAGACTGATGAAGCAGCAACCCAGTACTGTCACGTAAAACCAATCGTTAAGTTTGGTGGCGGAAATTTAACGATATGGGGGTGTGGTCATGGAAGGTGTTGGTCAATGTGTGGAAGTTAGAGGGAGAATGTATGCCAATCAATACGTCAGCATACTTCAACGAGGACTGCGGAAATGTCTGAATGATTGGAATAAGAACGTGTCGGACATTACCTCCCAGCAATAAAATGATCTGAAACATAGAGTGGCTTAAACATGACTTGAAGGTAAGCAGTTTCAAACGCTTGATTGGACAGCATATTCTCCTGATCTTAAACCGATCGAAAATCTTTGGGTTGAGGTGAAAAGTGCAGTTTCAAAAACGCCAGGAGACTTTCCAAATCCAAGCAGAACACTTGTGGAATCTATGCCAAAAAGAATTCAAGTTGTTCTCATAGCAAAAGGAGGTCATACTGAATATTAAACTAGAAACGTTTGTCAAAGTCAACTAATTGATCACGTATCGTATTTTGTACTTTTTCGAAGTATATTGGAATTAAAAAAGGTATTTAGGTTTTTTTTTCATTTGCTGAATAACAACATTACTATTAGTTTCTCCTCAAAATGTCGATGAATTATCTTAATAAATAAACACCTTACAGCGAAAAATCATTTTTGTACTAATCATTTGATTAAAAAGTTGAGTCACTGTATGTATGTGAAGGGTGAGGTCGAAATGCAGCGATATCTATGATATAAGCACTTCTAATACTTTTTTATAATGTCAGAGATATCAATTAATATTTTATAAGACATATTATATGTATGTATGTTTTTTTTTATATCCAAAACGGAACAAAAGGCTTCGAATTTGAATTTGAAAAAAGTCCAATTTAACATACAGTAAAACTTGTGAATAGTGGAATAGTAGAATGAAAGTTTCGGTGCACTTTTTTTCTAATACTCGCAACATTTCTAGTATGTATTTGTAATTTTTTCTACAATCGGCAAAATAATTTCTTTTATTATTTGTTATCAGAGCTCATAATACGTGTACTAGTTGAATGTAGCCACTCGCAAAATGAAAGGCACGCGAAAAAAAAGGAATGTCAAAATTTAAGGAAATGGTAACAAAGCCGACAAAATAGTTTCGTTTGACGTCCCCAGAACTAGGGCTGTGTCAGCTATTTTTGTAGTTGTCAAAAACCCAGTGCAACCCCCGTTTCACCGATCGCAAGTACTCGTAACTTGCCCTGACAACTGCCATGCATTGAAAACTTAACATAAATAAATCGGATTTCGTTAATTTTCGTATATTTTTGCACTTGATTAGTTTATTGTTTTATTAAGCAACCTGTTCCGTTACTTGATGAGTCGGAAATTAGAAATTAAATAAATGAAATAAAAGAAGACACAATTGCGCAAATTTATAGTCAACCCAACTTTATCAGTTTAACTCCTTACTAGTTATACGCAACTTTAAACTTGAAAGCATACTTTAATTTTTGTTCAATAATAGACACTTTTTATTTAACTTTAATACGAGGCGCTAACGATAAAGTGGGCTTTATGACGACTGTAATTATGAAAGCACTTAGTTCCGTGCTAAAATAATTTTAAAGTGTACTTTAATAGACTATAAATTTGCTCCAATATTTCTTAAAACGTTATAATTTTATTGTTCGGCGATGATGATGCGAATGACTGAACATTGCTCCATGCACCATCCTCGTAGTCTCGGTACTTCTTATGTACATAACATGATCAGCTGTATCTCTGATCTTTATATGAATAATTTGATATTTCTAAATGCCTATTGGAAGAGTGCGATGGAGGATGCTTCGTTGCTGCGTCCTCTCATTTTTCCCCGATTCGGCCATCATTAATTTGTGGATCGTGAGTTGGGTTCCTGAAAGAGCTAAGATGTACCTCCTTGGCCAGCCATGCCTAAGAGGGAGTTAGACAACCCGCATAATGCTTAGTTTCTTTCGGGTAGCTGTCAGTCTGTCTTACATTGTGGCACTGACGGTGAAATACTTGTTGTCGGTTTTGTCTGGGAGTGGAGTTTTGAGATTTATGAGTGTTCGGTGTCCAGTAAATGTCCCTATCCCCATCTCAATGTTGTTGGAACCCAACACAACCTTTCCGAATACAAAAAACACAAGCAAAACACGAGCAAAACCAATACAATGAAAAAAAAAAAAACAAATAAAAAATCAGCTGATTTAATGTGTTGATATGATAGCCCCTTTTCTTGAAACCCAGGGGCGAATGCAGTGCAGAACCAGTGCGTTTTCAGTGTAGCACACTAGCTGACTTCGAACACATCAGTGCGTTTCCAGCGCGCCCTAGGGCTAGGACTGACATCAAACAAACCTTATGTAAATGATTTTTGGCGCATTGATTTCTCGATTTTGCTGAAATGTTCAATTATTCAATTTTCGCAGGTTTCTACTAACATATACATATTTATAAGAGTGAGTTTGTATGAAGAAAATCCAAATGGGCAAAAAAAAAATGTCCACTATCCAGGTTTTGCAAGAATCTTTTATTAGCAGATTCCACTATACATAAGTTTTATTGTGACCTAAATCGGAATCGATCCAGGAGCACTAGAGATCTATTCAATCGGTGATGACTGATGAGTAGAATAGGGTGCCGTGACATAAGATCATGCGACATAAGGCTTTATGTCGTTTTTTAAATGCGTCATAAGATCATGTCTTGAAATATTTTGAAATAAGGCCTTATGTCACGGCACCGTAGAATAGTCCGCTTCGGGATCTCTACCGTGGAAATGCAGAGTCCTTAATTTAATTAAAGACTGATGGGCAGAATTGCGATAATCTATGTATATAAAAAAATATAAAAATAGTATTGACGTCTTAAAAACATTACTTTCGTATTGAGTTTTTCCTATTTTTGAAACCAACAAGATAAAGAACAGAGTTTATAAAAATCCAAATGGGTTCAAAACTCCTAACTCGAAAGACGAAATGCATGCTCTACAAAACATTGATACTGTCAGTTCTGCTGTATGGAGCCGAGTGTTGGACGATAAGCAGGAAAGCAGAGCCGATTTTAAATACTTTGGAGAGAAAAATTCTTCGTCGGATTTTCGGTCCCGTATGCGAGGAGGGCGAATGAAGGAGAAGATATAACCGCGAACTCTATGAGCTGTACCAAGATGTGGATGTAGTCCGAAAAGCCAAAACACATCGACTACACTGGCTCGGCCACATCGAGCGAATGGACAACAATGCTCCAGCAAAGAGGATCTATGAATCACAGCCCCCAGGTTCGAGACGACAAGGAAGACCGAACCACCGGTTTAAGGACCAAGCTACCGCGGATGCCAGTGCGCTTGGTCTAGACAACTGAAAGCAGTGTGCCCGGGATCGAAGAGAGTGGAAGGTTGGCGTATCTCAGGCAGAGACTCTTCACGGGTCGGAAGCCCGTTAAGTAAGTAAGTAAGTATAAAAATCCAGTAGCAGCAATCATTTTGAAATATTTTTGAATGAATGGAACTCTTAACCCTCCGTTTAGCGTTGTGGTCTGTCAGACCATTTTGAACTTTATTGTGTTGTAATTTTTTTTCCTTTAAATATTTCGGCAAACGGTGCCATGACTTTGTCAAACTCGATGTAGCGAGTCGAATGCGATATATTTTGAAACAGTTGTCAATATTTCGTGGAATAAAAATACAGTTGGAGTAAAATTTGATCGTTGTTTATCGTTGTGGTCTGTCAGACCACATAAGTAAAAACGATTTTTCTTGGAATTGAGGGGAGTGTGTGTTTACACGGTGTCAAGGTGTAGTGGGCTTGTGAATCTAATACGTGCTATCAAATTTACACAGGCAAACCTCCCCAACGAAGGTGAATCAGGGCAAACGAGTGGTAATGGATATTGTTATAGCGTTTTTTGGTACAGGACGAACAATATACGCTGAAAACTTCTTTTCCGCACTCGACTTAGCCAGTGCCTTGATGTCCAAGAGCCATGTTTAAGTTAAAACAGTTCGTAAGAACAAAAAATTTGTTCCACCAGAACTACTGGCCTCTTCTACTCGCCCATAGAATTGTATTCCTACTTGCCAAAAAAGAGTTAGTCAGCCATTCTTATTTCAACTGAACACTTAACATGAGCCTAGTAAAACCCATCAAACATCGGACTACAATATATAAAAGGCGGGATTGGACTCAATGGATGGACCATATGGTATCATTTTACTCGTTTTTTTTTACTCGCGCGCTACTAATCGCTGGTCACAGACTTTTTTTTCAGTGTGCTATGTATGTATATGTTTCTGCACTCGCTTCTTAACATTATATTTGTTGACGGATTATTTACACAGAAAATCAATTGGTAAAACCTCAGATGGAGTTACGGGCAGTCAATTCCAAAACATCGCTTTTTCAGCATATCAAAGATTCCATGAACATTTTTTTTTACTACCTCTCCCTTACTTCATATTATACAATTGCCTTGACTTCGAACATATTCTTCATCGACATCGCAGCCACCATATTCTCCGAAATTATTGAATGATAATGGGCCTTTGCTTGCCCCGTCTGCCTCATACAGCTCTGTAAATGTAAGTTCTACTACTTAGTATGGAACTAAACCCGTCTTTCTTTTTTGTTCTTCCTTTCTATCCAATAAAGGTAAGAATCTATCAGCACAAACATACATAATTTAAAAACTTTACCAAACACCGATTTTACACTTAATCTTACACATGGAATAGACCATACCGCGATTTTATAAGCCACAACTGCAAAATGGATAATGTGGTCTGTCAGACCACAAAGTATGACTTACCGCCTAAACGGAGGGTTAATTGAGAAACATAAAATACGCAAAATGATGAACTTGTTTTTTTATTTGTTTAACTCTTCATTTCTGACATCTACTTGAAAATATATTCAATTGTACTCGACGGATGGAATCATCACCGATACATTTTATGAATCAATTTAGAACAATTCGAACAAAAAATGCCCATATCAATTTTGTCTTCAATCGAAAAGAAAACAAATTAATTCTTTTTTTACATTTTGTCAGGAATGCACACTTTTAGTGCTGGAAACAATTTGGACAGCAGTATAAAACTCTGACTTAAAGTTTTTTTTTATCTCGCACTGCTCATGATTAATAACGCTTTTCAGTTTGCATTATAAACACATTTATGTATATGTATGTTCATCCTTATCCAGATAATTCAATTCATTTACTCACACACGTCATTCATTTGACTCACAAAAGTCCTATCCAGCAATTGAATTTCATTAATAAGATTTACTTAAAATTTGATTTGCTCTAACTCACGTTCCATTAATTAAATTTTAAAACACAATGGGTTCGTTTCACAGCGTGACAGCAATTGTGTATGGAGTTTAATTTAATAAATTTGTGCGCGAAAGCCACATATGAGTGTACTGATAAAATATGAAGAGGATCACGTTTTGCATATAGAATGAATGTTGGCCAGAAGGATATTCAGTATCCACGCCCAGTACCATGGGACTATAAATCAATAGTTTTCGCACTCTCTCCGTATCTGAACTATTTCAGTTGAATTGATAATAAATTTGTAAATGTAATTATGAAATGGCGAAGGATGCAGTTCCTCTAAATCTGTTGACCCAGAAGCGGTTATCCATTGAATTTACAAAATTTGTGTTAAGGGCTTCGAAAATTAAATATCAGTTCACTTGTTACATACATAAATCGTACCGTATCTAAAATGCACATCTAATGTAACATGAATGTAATGAGTATGAAAATGCAGATCTAATGTAATTTGAATGTAATGAGTTTGAACAAATTGAATCAAAGTAAATCAAGTCGAATTTTTAAAAAATGTTTTTACTTTCCATTAAGGGGTGATTTATAATAATGGCATTTCCAGTTAACACATCCCCATCATTTTAACCACCACATACATATATTAGGGAAGGGTTATTACGTGGAATAGATTTTCAAAACTTTTACAGTCGAACATGGTTACGTGGAATCTGGATAAGTGGAATACCTCTTTTAGTGAGCCTAATTGTTCTGGACTATCAGTTTTACTTAAAAAAAGAAGACTTCTTTAAGTGAAACTGTCTGACCTCTATAACCTGAAGTCATTTTTACAAAAATAACCCCTAAAAGTGGGATAATGAGTATAAGAACTGTAAGTAAGTTAGACTTGTGGAATGTTTTAATTTATAATTTTTCTTCAAAAATGTTTGCATATTCTCTTTTTTGGTAAAGCCTAAGCCCTAGGTGCATGAAGTTGTTTTCCTCCTCGTTAGCAAACACAGTTATATTTTGTAAATTTTTGATTCCTCACTTTACATCATGTATGTACACATGTATGTATATCAGGGAACTAGGCAACCGGAATACACCTATAAGTGGGACTAAAATAAATGGCCCAATAGATTCCACTTAACCACGTTCGACTGTATTTGTATAGAGAGAAAATATTTCCATTTTTCAGTAAGTTTCTACATATGCAATTATCGTCATTTATTATCCGATCTCAGTAGGTAACGTAAACGGAGTCTATATGTATTCAGTAGATACAAAATACAATACCAGGCGCGGAGACAGTATTTCTTAATTGACATCAGAAAGAGAGATAGATACAATACGACCTCAATGAAAGCAACTAATAGAAATTCGGGCAGTTGCTTTTATTGAGATTGTTGCAATAACCGAGACAAAAAATATTGGTGTCAGAAGTGGAACACAATGCTAAAAGGGAGGTTCTTCAACTGGATTCCGCCATCACTTTCGATTTATTCGGCTTCCAGATTGCTGTAAAACTCTAATTGATGCAATTATTATTTCTTTTTTGTCATGATCTGATCAGTGTACAATATTTGTACATAATCACTGTACACTACACCAGGCATGCTCGGAATACCTGAATAACACCAGAGGGCAAAAGTGCAATCCAGCACTTTTGCACTTAATAGGGCACAAATAATGAATTTATCAACTAAGCATATTGCACAATTAAGGTACTTTAGCAAGTAAGCATATTTAGATTAAAGCGATGATTGTATAAATAGAATAAGAAAAGCACCAATAAACCAGAATATCTTGGGACTTACAACCCAATACTTATATTTGCATCACTGATACGCTATCCCCCTACCCAAGGTAGGGTGGCTGTCAAAATAATCAGTATTTGGAACCATGCAAGATGCAATAACCAAGAGGCATATGGTAAAAAAATATAATGTATTTTTAATAGATATATGTAGGTAGCTCGATTCAATTTATTTTTGATTTTTGAGTAAAAACTTAAAAATCACTCATATGGTAGGTATGCCTTCATTTTTCTTTCCAAATATTTGATTTGCTTCCGACCAAATGTGCCAATAGACTTTTTCTCATACAGTATATTCCATTCGATCACATTTTGATCCATTTCAGTTTGTAAAATAAAAATAAGTGAACAAGAAAAACGAGATTCAAATAAAGAAAGATATTAGAAGTTATGAAACAAAAGTTGCGTTTATCGAGGCAATTTTTTTTGAGCAGTTGCAATTACTGAGTCAACAATGGTAGTGTTGCTCTTATCGAGGGTTACTTTTATTGAGGTCACACTGTATAAGGATACAAACATGATAAGTTGCAATTTCGTAATAAAAAAAAAACACCATAGGAAAAGGCGCAGATGTTAACAAAGCTTTCAATTCCGATGCCGCGGACTGTGGCTTCTAGCCAGGCAATGAACTTGAATGCTAACCCAGATCATTGCAAATCAAAATCCTATAAAACAGATTTATTGCAGATTGTCGGCTTTCAATTGTACGTATGCTATACATATATGTATGATGTATGTACATAATGTATGTATGTAGACAAAAAAAATATAAAGGACCTAAATAAATTATGGTTCTGGATTTATGTTTTTTCTTTATCTTTGTGATATATCAAGTTGTTACTTCTAAAATTATTTTTATTTTGGTTTGCAGTACTTGCAGTATTGCTATTGCTCTGCAATCGTATTTACGTATCTTTAAAAATAAACAGGCATAGACAGACACCTAAGAAAATTGCTCACTGAACAGTTAGTTTGCTGCACTTTCCATGTGAGTGCATTGAAATCTTTTCAAATGCTAAATTGACATTTCATGTTTGAATTTGTTCACACTTGTTTTTCTCAGCAGCTGGTAGCATTCCCGGAAAACCCTGCAAGCGAATTCTAGCAATGCATTCTCCTGAAAATATCTACATATGAACAGAACAAGCATTTTAGAAATTTGGTTTACAGTTTGCAGGTGGCATTTCTTCCATTATATCGTAATGTACACATACATAAACATACATGTGTCATGTATGTATCACATACGAGTATACATGTATCTACAATTATCTGCATTTTGCGTCGATTTCTTCTGCAAATGATAACATGACAACGTTGGATAAAAGCGCCTGGAGGCAAAAGAACAAACAGAAAAAAGAAGTTGTTTTTTTTTCGATTTTATAGCAAAATTAAAGGATAAAATGAACGGTTTCTGTACTCAGTATGTATTTATGTGGGCTCATGTATACGCATTTGAACATATGTGCTCCCAAGTTTAACGGTCGAAGGGGAATTTTCCAATTTAGGAAAAAGTCGAATTGATGATCTATCAACCATAAGCATCGACTGCCAATAAAGTTGTAAGAAAACGTTTGCCTTTAGGCGTAGAAAGTCCTTTTCATTTCACCAAAAGTTTAACACAACAAAAGAGGCACATGAAATGCCTAGAAATACTACCCGACAGTTAAGGTCACAAGTTTACTCGTTCTTATAAAATATTTGCTGTATTCGCTCGTACATACAAATTTTGCAACTTTGTATTTATTTGATATACATATATGTAGCTGTCCCGCCCGGTTTCGCCCGTGAACTACGATTCGCTTCTCTAGTAAGGTGGTTCTGGATGGAAATAAGAGCCGCCAATCTAACGAGCCATGTTGAATCACACCAAATGTTCAAAAAGTGAAAAAACAACAGCATCGTTTTTCTACTATTATTTGGTTGTACCACATGAAATGTTTTTATTATACATTTATCTTTAATCAAAATACAAGGCATTGGCATCTACAACGCTGTTCCGACGTCAAAGATTAAGTTTTAATTCTTTTGGAGAAGTTCTGAATTTTTAACGCAAGGATTTTATGAAACCTGAATGAAAGAAACATGGCCGTTAGTTCCGGATATTTTTTTTTTTTTTGTAAGTAGGTGGAAAGCATCAGGGTGTGCGACTCTAACCCTAACTAAAACCACCTCTGCGTCCAACCCCGTATCTCTATGGTACGTTATTAAAAGTCACTCAGAAACACAAATCAAATTTTCTTGAACCAGTTTCAAACAAAATAAAAAGTATTCAGCTCGTCTATCATAAGCTTATGCAACAATATGTATTTTTGTTTCAAATTGAATTTTCATTTTCTCTTTTGAAGCCCCTTAAACTCTAAAATTAAAATGTCATCTCATTCAAGGCTGATGGATAAACCTTTTCTGAGAAATTAGTAATCATATACTAGAGCATCATTAAAATCTGTTCAGCGGTTCTTGAGATCTTGTACCACAAACGAAATCTGACACCGACCGAGACTTTGCTTCATACTATGTAAAAATAGAAGAAGATATATATGATGGGCTTGTTGCAATAACGTGATAAGCCACAAAAGCAAAATATTGAGAAAAAGGGGTTACAAATGAGAAACTGGTTTCTGAAGATTCATTATCATGTTTTGGAAAATAATATTTTTCAACAACACTATCATCACAAGTCGATATCACTTATTTTTTTGTCCAAATCCATGCTTTTGTTTCAGACTGCACAATACCAACTGCAATGGTAATGTGGCGTGTCCCTTTTTCCACTATCAAACAAATATGGTAATTACTTTGCAATATGTTATTTATTTTACCGTTTGCCAAATTTCTTTGTTAATGTGTGCATGGGTGGAAGCGTTGTTAGCTACACTACACTGCGCGAAATAACTACATATATCGGACAAGCAAAAAACTTAAAAAAGACTTATTTATTTTATTATTATTCTAAGGACTTTGTTTTTTTTTTAATTATAGGCATAAAACTAGGAAGAAATCCATAAAAAAAATTAAAGTTGTTCATTAATTAGAAAAACAGATGGTATATTTTGTATAACTTCGAACAAAATAAGTATAAGAGACAAGATCTTAAAAGTAAATTCTGCTGTAAAAATGTAAGTAAAATATTTTAAAAATAATATTTAAATATTTTGTTCTGCCTCCTTTTTTGGTTAAAACTACTACTTAGTGTCGAGGAATTGAATCGAGTAAATTTTGTAGTGTGAAAATGTCAATTTGTAGCCATTCTTCCTGAATAGCGGTTTTTAGCTGCAAAAGTGGTTCGAACTGGCCTACAACTGAGCAAGCCCGCTTCGACAGTATGGCCCATGATTTCTCTATGGGATTTAAGTCAGAACTTACTGTAGACCAACAAAGAGTGAGGATGTTAAGCAATTCAAAGTAGTTGTTTGTATATGCCGATGCATGTATGGCAGCGTTGTCGTGCTGGAACGTCCTTTCTTCTCCCCACAAATTTGCACCAAAATCAATAAGAACATTGCCCAGCAATTCCACATAATTTCTCCGAATTCATTTTATGGGAAACAAAACAAATTTGAGTCTTTCCTCTGTACCCAAAACCAGCCCATACTCCCAGCCATCCTTCGAAGTTCATCGAGTGGGCGAGTTTCACGATCTCGGTGTATATCTCTGCAATACGTATGTCCTCCGTCAGGACCATCCATATTAAATTGCTTTACATCACTAAAGAGGACAGACTGCCATTTTGTGATGCAAAACTGATGTTTCTTAGCAAAACAGAACCTTGCCTCCTTATGCTGTAAGAGAAGCTTAGGTGTCAGTAAGCGCTATTGATATAAAATGGATTTATCCTCCTTTAAAAGTTATTGGACTCTTCTTGTTGTTACTAGAAGAAACAACTGGAGCCTTATTTGGGAAGGACTGATTTGCTTATTAATGGCTAAGCGTTTAATTTGCCTTTTAACTCTTTCATCAACTTTTGGTGTACGACCAGATCTGCTTTGTTTCGTGTCTGCTATATTTATTTCGCACCGCAAAACTAATAACACACGAAAGAACAACCCGAAACAAGAATATAAGAACATTGAGAGAGTTAAAAGTACCGCTATGTTTTACTTCAAACGCTCCATTTTTAAACACAATGAAAAAAATTATGTGATAGTTAAGAAATTTTTATTGTTTTTTGTGACAATGCAAATGGAAATGCTTGTCCGATATAGTTATTTCGCGCAGTGTATTCCTGGGTAACCAAAATCTCAATTTTGAAAAAAAAGTGACTTATCATGTTATTGCATTGTTATTAGACTCTAGCTGACTGAAGAAGCTTGTTGGTTGGCATTTACACGGGCTGATGTATCATCTAAATCTAAAGTAAGTATTTCAGTTAGGCTGAAAACACACCGGAGCAGTCAAAGCGTTTTTGATTCAGAAGGCAAGAAAACGCTTTTTATTTCAGAACACACCAACTGAAACACGTTGTAACAAAACAAATCATTTTACTTTTCTGTTTCGTTTGGTGTGTGTCGAGAAAAACAAAACTGAATTTGTACCAACACTTTTCCACGGTAATTTTATGAGCATGATCTGTCGTTGGAATAATTGTATATTGGGTTTCTTTGCTCAATTAAATATAATTGTTTCTCTGCGTCTACGTCCATTCTCAACGAAAACTTTCAAGTAAATAAAATGCCGGTGCAAAAAACATCAACAACGCAATTTTGTTTCTGAAAAACAAATGTCCAGCTATCGACAACGAAACATGTTTTTCTGTTTCTTTGTTTTGCCGCATGCGGTTTGTGTTACGCCATAAGCAAGTGTGCAAAAACCGACAACCACGTTGGTTTGTAACGTTTTTGTTTCATTCGGTATGTGTTGGCCGTATGCAAAGCCATGTATTTTCGACAACCAGTCGTGAAGCGCATCGAAATAGAAACATGTGTTTTGTTTTGCCTGCTTTGGTGTGTGTTCTCTCATAAGAATCAATGCACTGTTGTTTCAATAGTCACGAGAAAACGTTTTGACTGCTCCGGTGTGTTTTCAGCCTTAGGTAAGCTTCATAGTGCTTTGAAAACAAGAATTTCCTATATTAGAAGGGTAAATAAATAATTCTTCGGTTTGCTTAGATTATTGTAAAAGTCCCGTAGTTTTGCAATAAGATATACCGTTAATAATAATAATTTTGTTTAAATAATTGTCTTTGTTTAATCGAATCTTCGCTATGTATAAATGTAAAAAATATGCTTACCATTTGATTTTAATTAACTAATTGTTCACTCTCTCCTGCAGTTGTCATTATTTTAATACCGAATATGATAATTATTAGATGTAACAAAAAAAAAATTATAAAACATTTGCGCGAAATATTTATTGGTTTCACTAAGCACGAACTTTTTTTTTTTTTGTTTTACATTTTATGTACGTAGATTATTTATTTATTATATTTTTCTTTATTTTTTATATTTTTTTTTATGTAAGAAAAGTCACACATTTTACTAACAAATACATAACAGTTAGGTTCTACATAAGTTTTGTTTAACAACAAAGTACAACAGCATAATAGAAAAAATGTCCTTTTAAAACAAATATTTGTTTTAACATTTAAGTACACATAACACTTATATAAATGTTTTTCTTTTTTTTTTTAATTTTTTGTATATTTAACACATTTTGTATATATTGTTAACTACATGTTACTACATTGTAAAATCTTCATCTAAAATATAACACTCACTATCCCAGTTAATTTTTTTTTTTTTTTTGTTATGTTTTATATAAATTAACTTTTTTTGTAATATAATACAGTTATTTATATATTTATGTATGTATATTAATAGACATTCAAACTTCAGTTTTTAGCATTGTACATATATAATTTCTAATGTATATATACAAAGTATTGATTGTATGTTTACTTATAAATTATTATTGTTTTGTTTGTTTAATTAAATTAGATTTGTTTTTTGTATATATATCAAAATAATGTTTGTTTAAAAAATATTTGCTATTTATATTTTTTTTTAATGAACGTTATTTGAGCAATGACTTGGTTATTGTATTACCGGATCGTTGAAGTGGTGAATCATTTATTTTATTTGGCCACCGTAAATTTATTGCTTATTCAGTTTTATTTTTGTGTATCCAATTGAATTTGTTTGAGTAGATATGTAACTATTGTTGATATTTAACTGTTTTAGTTTGAACGGCATTGATGGAAAATTCAATAAAACTTCTAGAATTCCCCACAATATAATTGATATGATTAATAGAGAACATTTGAACATCAATATTAATATAACACCGAGAAGAAAGTAGTATAGGTTTTATTGATAGACAGAATCATCTACACATTGAAGTTTATGTTTTATGTACTATATATCCTCATCTCTAGGATTTCCAATTTATTTCCAAGAAAATCTAATATTTTTGAACGATGAATGAATTCCAGTCTTTTGTTGAAAATTATGCGATACAATAGAGAACGGGATGTAGATTCTACAAAGGACATCATTTGGATCATCACGAGTTGAAAGGTGAAATGAAAGTAGGACGTAATCGAACTGCTGCGGACTAATGTGATTTAAACTGAATCATTGTCGATTTTTCAAAGGATCTGTTTGCACCTGTGCAGGATTTTTTTTCCTGCGTCTTTTAAATCTTTTTCCTTGCATTTCCAGTTAAATAAACGTGCTTTTCTATCGGTGGTGTTCGTGTTCGTGTTTCTTTTGTTTTGATTTTTGTTCTCTTTTATCCTTTCTAAGTCAGATTATTTCAATTTAGCGAGAATTTCATGATTAAATGCATTTGACTTCTTATAAAATTTATTTTAACTACGACACAATTTGTTTTAAAAATATTTTCCTTGTTTAATGAGAATGACACAATGAGTCGCTATGTCCATGTTAGATATCCCTAAAATGTTTCTTTATATTTTTTTTTTTTAAGTTTTTTGTGATAAATGAGAATAATGTTTTTTCGTGAACCTAACAAATTTGAGGCTTTTGTTATCCATCTGGGAAGTTTCCTGGTCCCAGTTGAAGTTTATCTCACTTGGGTTCACCCATTGTCTGACCGACCACTATGATGATCACAATGAATACGGCCAACAGGATTAAAATACAGCAAATAGCTACGGCAACCATTGCGCTGTTACTCATAAAACCGTTTAAAGTTAATAAAATTGTTATTGAAACTTATTTAACACGAACGTGCAAAGCGACGATATTGGAGTGTTGCGGAGTTAGATTTATTTTTTGTTTAGCTTGAAGAATTGGTTTTAATTATTTGTGATAGTATTTATTTTAAATAAAGTTGAAAATCGCTGCACGAAAACGAAATAAATTAAACTAAAAAAACGAGGAAAACGCTGAAGCTCATTTATTGAGATATTTTTTTCTTTTGTAGATATTGGATGTTACTGAAGTAAATTTTGGTTTATTTTAATTACGTTGAGAAGAGAAGAAGTAGAGTGATAGAATTGAATACTTTAAAATATGTTGGTATTAACATTTTATATTGGTTTGCTTCATCTTTGTTGTTGAATTAAATTAATTCAATTATTGAAATTTTTTCTTAAAAATGTTTTTAATTTTGTTTATTTTTATGCATCATTCATCGTAATCCTGGAATTATTTTAATTTTTTGCATTTAAGTATGAAACTACAGATATGTTTACGCGGAGGGAGATAGCAAAATCTTTTATTTTTTTTTTTTTTTGGCAATGGAGAGTTGCGAAAACACACTTTTTTAGGTTTTTGGAGTGAATGTCTTTTAGCACTATTAACCATTATATATTACAAAAATACAAAAAAAAATACATGATTTAAAATTCCTAGGTTATTGAAGACTTCTTCAAGTCATTTCAAATTTTACAAAAAAAATGTCAACCCGATGATGGTTTGAGCCTATTCTGTTCCTATTGTTTGTGTGAGAGGTATTGCTGCGCACATTTATATACATACACTTGTGCTTATACAATTAAGCCACATAAACACCATCACGCTATTTTCGGTAGAACAAAGTTTTATTACCAAATTCAGATTAATTGGTCAAAATAGAATGTTGATAAGTATTTGTTAAATTTAATTCTTCTTGGTTTTTGTGTTTAACAAATCATTAAAATATAAATTTTGCAGATTATTTGTTTATATCGCTTTGAGCTCGGTGACATATAATTAAGCCACTTACTAAAAAAAATGTTTAAAATTAAATATACATTAGTTATTGTAGATATTAATGCATATTCTAACTCTTTTAGAGTCAGTACTGTGTTGGTAAACGTTTTTGTCTAATAAATTCGGCGCATCTATCGTTCGTAGCGCTGACCAGGGCGTACATTGAGTGGGTGTCATCTGGTTCCATACCTGTTGAATAACTTGCCACAGAGTCCTTGTTTGCAGATTTTTTTGCAGCAACTACCCTTTTTATAACCCCCCATAAAATTTCCATTGAGTTGTAATCGGGACTTTGAGCTAGCCGCTGAATGAGATGGATGCGGCTGGACTCCAACCAAGGTTTAACGATTCTGGAGCAATGTTTTGGATCGTTATATTGTTGAAAGATCCATACTAGTGGAAAATTGTCATTTGAATGATTGTTTATGATGTCGTTATACATCTTACCAGTCATTTTTCTATTTATTTAGACAATTTAGACAATAAACTGTTTTTTTTTTTGGTAAATGGCTTAATTATATGTCACCGAGTTGAAAACGATATAAACAAATAATCTGCAAAATTTATATTTTAATGATTTGTTAAACACAAAAACCAAGAAGAATTAAATTTATCAAATATGTACTTATCAACATTCTATTTTGACCAATTAATCTGAATTTGTTAACAAAACTTTGTTTTACCGAAAATAGTGTGGTCTTGTTTATGTGGCTTAATTATATGAGCACAAGTGTACATACATTAGGTATGTATGCGTATGATGAAGAGTTGTGGGAACATGCCCGCGTCCTGGCGGTTCATTGCATAATCATTCATTTCGCTGAAATATTTCTTTATCTCTTTCTAACTCAAAACTTATATCTTAATCTTCTTCAACTTATAGCATGTCAAAATTCAAATTAACAGTTAGTCTGGATTTCAACTTTGTCGACGCAACAAGCGTCTCTTCTATTTTCTGGTAATATTTTAATAAATAAATAATTGTTTCGTTTTGGCAAAGTAATATTTTATTGCTTTGAGCCAAAGTCTCCATACAGTTACTAATACCACGCCCTTCTATCTTCAGTAGAAAAATCATCAAATTAGATGAGGACCTTCAAAGCAACTCAAGCAAATCTAAGTCGCTCGTAGTATAGCACAACTAATTGAATTCAGATGCTTTCCCTGTCGTAAAATTAGACCACTGAAATATCAATTTAACCTTTAACGATCCATACAAATCTACACACTAAATTGATCATAGGTGGTACCGCGGTACCACCACATATTTAAGTGCAGTTTACATAGAAATCGTTCGATCATGTGTATTGGAAATTTGCGTAATTAGGCAACCGCTAACGAGAATATAAATTATGATAACATCTGTGCACCTACTTTTCTCTCCTTGATTTTCGTAGTGATCAACACACACGGAGTCAAAGAGAGTATGTGATCGTGATAGCGATATATCGTGAATCACCCTCAAGCACGCAAAGCCTCAGTTGCGTTTTAGATGAGCGCGAATAAAAATAATGCGGTCCATGGAACTAACGGCGCAAGGGAGCGATTTTAACGTAAATTCTCTGTTTTTTGAATTGCCAATCGTCAATTATAGTGTTGCGGTGAGAGCTTTATTTATTAGTTTTTTGTTTATAGTAGCCGTATTTTATTATGCCCGTGATCTGATCCGGATCAGATCAGAATAATAAAGCAAACAGGATCATATTATATTATATTTTATTTCAGTTCGCTTTACAACGACTGTTGTATCTGAAAGGTAATTTCGTCAACATCAACATTTCTCGCTGCTGAAATAGAACGTTCACTGAGCCAACTATGATTATTATTCAGAATGGCCGGAAAGACATTCTCAATTAATTTATGTTTTGAACTAAAGCCCCTTATTCCCAGAAGAAAAATAGTTGCGAAAAAAAAATGTTTGCGAAACAAAAATCGTAGCTTGTGGTGCGAGATTTTGAGGGTAAAATCCTAGAATTTCAAATTTCGCAACGAGATTTTTGACGTACGAGTTTTGATATTTTTCTCCGTCATTTCAGAACTTTTTTTTTTGTGTTATTTTCCTCTTCTTATCACTCATATTGAATTAAAAGTATTTTGAACAACAAATTTAAATTTTTTAAAAGAGGAAACTACGTTAAAAGGCTCGAAAATGTGTAGTTTCCGTTTTTGCTACTCAAAATGAATACAATTGTTTCCTCTTTCATTGAAAACAATGTCAAAAAATCGCATCGAAAAATAAATCGTTGCGAGAAAGAAAATGAATGGTTTCTCGCAGTAAAGGTGCGAGAATTTTGATAGTTTACGCTACGATTATTTTTCTTGCAACGATTTTTGTTCTGGGAATAAGGGGCTTAAGGATAGTGCAGAGATTGTATGTACAAGTATATAAATAAGTTGTTAAAAACTTGACCAAAGCACCACTTATCGCGTCCAGATTTTGTAATTTTCTCTTTTGGCACTAAACCAACCAGAACTGTCCTATATTTTAAGCTGGAACCAACCATACATACGCACAAAATGTTATCGAAATCGCTTGGGCGATTTTGAATATTAGCTTGTACGAATACAGTGACATGTTTTTTATAAATTTTAAAAAAAAATCGGAAGTGTGGAAAAAAAAATTAGGGTTTGAATGTCCGAAAACTACCCGGGTCCCACATATGGGTCATTAAGGGTTTAATAATAATATACGAATATGTATATACCAATCAAAAGCAACCTTTTGCTCAGTCATGAGACCACTCTTCCTTTCAATGCTGTTACCAGAAGGAAACTTCGGTATGCATGTTTTTTAAACGATGTATAAAAAAATATAAGCCGTTTTCGTACTCCCAAGCAAACAAAAGAAGAGACTACTTTCGGTGCTAGCTAACAAATAAAAAACTCGTTCTCAAATAAAACATTTGTTTGCCTTTTACCAAAATGCCATAAGTTACTCCGGTCGTAACTTCATATAAAAGTACCCAGTGGGGTTTCATTTTTATTACTGCACATCCACATCTGAGGTGATGGTAATAATATAAATCGATCACCATAACAGTTCGAAACTACTACGATATTTGGAAATAGTACTACTAATCCCATAAAAGCCTCTATCGCTAACTACATGCATGACAAATGTAATATCTGTCTTTTTACGCCGCTGGTCATGTAAAAACCGGGTCAAGCCATAACTTTCGATATTGCGTTAGATAATCCAATACGGTCTGGTCTGACTATAAAACGAAACAAAAATAACGAGTTAGATCATAGATACAGAGGATACAGGAGATTAGGCAGTACACACTTAATTAAAGGTAGTCTTACTCAAACCTAAATCGGATCCGTATTTTCTATTCTCAGACAGAAAAACAGAATCTCCATAAGCCGCAATCCGATACCAAAAATCGATCCATGATTAATTTTCATTGGTAAAATAATACATATGCTACCAGATGGGTACTCATCTTCAACTCGGTAGCCACCATCGAGATGAAACCCCAAACTTCTTAAAGTTAAATTTCCCCCACAAGAGTTCTGGCCAAATTCTATAAGTTAATTGAATCCCAGGCAGAGATACAACTTTTTAATTGCCACAATTTTTTTTGCCGTTCTAATAATAATAGTAAAAGTAGATACTAAAGCAGGCTATTACGTTACAAGCAAGGCGAACATGCCAGAAAGCTGAAGAAATATTATTAAAAAAAAAATTCAGAAATGGTTTCGAATTTAACAGATGTTCACCAGGAGGGAACTCTAAGGCGCTTTCCATACCACCCAATCCGGTGGTGACCAGCAGGATTCAATTTTCCTCTTCCCAGTTTGTTTGTCCTTCATAAGTCAAACAAATTAATTATTCCAAACACGCAACTCAGATAAAAACAAAAAAGAAAAAAACTTAAGGAAACCCAATGAGGCAGAAAAAATAAAAACGAAGATGTCCTGAAAACGTCTTTCATCTTGATACGGTCAGTCGGTTTAGTTGTGCGGAGACGAATGGGTATAAATGTTGAGCAATAAGCAATTAACCGTTAATGAAAAAATCCATAACTGCGCGTAAAGGAAATGAATGTAGGTTCGCCTGCTCCCCCAGGTGTCAAAACTTTGACCAAAATTGACTTCATGAGGCATGACTACGGACGCGGAGATTGGTAATTGGTTTGGACATACATATGTATGTATACACATTCTGGCTTCTGATACCCCGGCATTTAAATAATAATAAAAGAAGTTCAATAAGGGATGAGCTCACTACCTACTGGCGGGATTTGTACGAGTACATGTGTACGTATGAGAGGGCGGCGCCATTAATTATTGAGTCGACTCGAAAAGAAAACATTAGTTAAAGTTCAAGGAACATGAAATGTTTTTGTACGATTATACGAGAGTATGTTTGAACAACTCGAAGGTGTAAATAATGTGTTTTGGTAATTGTGATATTAAAGATTAACTTATAGAACATGATGGGATTGAAGGTGCTCACCCCCTAATCTTGTGTATTGTTAACTATTAAATGAATAATAATAAATAAGTTGTTTTCGACATTGGAAGCTCTTTTTAATCAGAAGAAGTTGTAGTTTTTTTTTTGACGTTAATAAATGATGAGTGGACTATAAATCATAGACGATGGAACGACAAACATTAGAAGCTCAGAACAATCGAACTAAAATAAAGACCAGAGAGATTGTTGAGTTTACAAAATATCGGAAGTGACTATACATATTTGCAAGAACGTCTACAAATGGGCCTTCTCTCAGGATAGATAGACTAGTTTTGAAATAAGACTTGTAAGGGAAATAAACGACAAAAATAAAATGTTTAGTATGATTTTTGGAACCAGGTGATAAAGTTAAAGAAGTGAATACAGTCGAACTTCCCTATAACGAACTTCTATAAAACGAAGCTCTCCCTATTATGATTTTTTTCCAAGTACGCAGCTTTTTCGTTCTTCCTTTAGTATGTTTTGATGTTCTAATAACGAATTTCCATACAGCGAATTTTGCTCTAAAACGAACAAATTTTGTACCTGGAAATCGAACTCTCATGCGTTTTTGTCTCCATATAACGAATTTTTCAAATAATTTTCTATGTCGCACATTAATAAAACTTTGTACAGAGAAAAAAGTAAGACATGATTAGGGGATTCCCCAAAAGTTAAAATAACCACAGAATTTCGTTATCAATTGACGTATCTACGTTTCTGGCGATGAGGAGTAACGTACCGACTAATGTGTTTGAATCTCTAAATGTATTAGAAGATTTTGTTGAGGAAGAAAAATTGAAGAGTGTAATCCAAACTAAAATTACTGATTACTATTAATAAAAGTTGATAAAAAAAAAGTTCCTAATTGCTGTATAACGAATTTTCTATATAGCGAAGTGATTTTCTGGTCCCGTGCGGATTCGCTATAGGGAAGTTTGACTGTACTTCCAACAGAATCTGGTTATTTATCGGATCACCAAAGATGATAAAGACGTCTGAAACTACTTACAACAGCTAGCGACGGAACTCCGGAGAGGAGTTTTTATTCACATATTTAAACATATTTCTGTATATTTCAAAGGGCGCATGAAACTTTACCTTTCTCTTCCAAATTAAAAATATCTCGAATCCTTCAAATTTTAAAAGTGCATTTGTAATTATCCTTCAATTCTCCACTTTAACACATCTTCACTGAACCAACATATCTCCACCTTTTATCATAGCTCCCACATTCTTAACATCTGTGGTTATGCTACTTTTTGTAAATTAGTTTTAAGATATCAGTTTGCATGAAGTTCAAAATACTAAGTACTAAAAAAGATTCAAATCTTAATGTACTATCCTTAATTGAATAAATGAAATGAAATAAAAGGTTCGATACTCGTATGTGTGGTCGGCGTGGTCGTGGTCGTGGTTTGTGCGTTGGACTACTACGCATGCTGCCTAGGTTCAATCCAAGACAAAAACACCAAAAAGTTTTTTTCACGGTACCGCCTCTTTCGAATGTCTGACAAACAATCAAAGAATATCATTTGTCATGAGAATCTTTTCAACTCGCCGTTCGGAGTCGGAAAAAAACGGTAGGTCCCTTCCATTTCGTGGAAAAAATAACACGCACACACAAATGGTTGCGAGAAGCTAGGCTTTGTTCTGTATATTTTTTTTTTCCAGATGTCTTTTTTCCCTTTATTTCACAAAAGGTTTCATAGATTCTCAAATTTTGTCAATTTAAGCTTCGAAAATCAGAATTTCAATCGACACCTTCTATAAAACTTTCAAAAACTGACAAAGTACTACCTACTATATAATAGAACTAAATAATAAAACTCCACCAATTTACTGAATTGCGTTCGCCAACTATACCTGTAAGTAAATATTTAAATAACGATTATGAAATTAAATTTGCGAGATACTTGGGGTTGTAATTAAATTTAAAATAATTTTTTTTCCAAGAAAAAGCCTACATAGCTTAAACAATTTCTAAATTTTATTGTTTTCCAATTTTGTGCAGTTCAATTGGCTTTGAATTGTAGCGTTGCGAAAATGCAACATTGGGGCAAGCTATGAAACTTTAGTAGGCTCGGCGAAAGAAAAAAAATAAGTAGTGTGAAAGGGTGTCCGGCCAAACGAAAGTGGAAGGTAATGAAGAGGTAGCCAAACTGGTAAAGGTAGGACCTACATACTACACCCCTTTGGTGGACAGAGTCTTTCTGTGGGATGGGCGAAAAGTCACCCGGGATCATGTTAGGAAAGAAGAGAAAGTTAAACGATCCAGACGCTGGAATGAGCTCGCTGGACAGAAGTTAAGATGTTATTCGGGAAGTATAACCATAAACTGTATCTGCACTAGTCTCAGTAATAACAGACTCCGACCGGGCACTGTAAACTAAAAAAACACCTCCTAAAAATGTGACTGAAAAATTAGCACAGATACTGCAACGAAAATGGAGCAACCCAGTCACCCTAGAAGCAAATACAAGGCACTATTCAGACAAAGAATGGTTTGTCTAGAAGCGTATAACATTGACGTAGAAGAAATCCCTTTACTGGACTGCTGAGATTCACTAGAGTAACCGGGATGGTGGAGATTCTATAAACCGATAGATTCGACGGTCTCCAGTTGGGAAACACAATAGATCGCTAGAGAAAATCCGAACTTCACATGCAACATGCAAACTTCTCATATGATTTCCATCTGTCAACTGATAGAAATCCTATGATATGGGAAGTCTGTATTTTCTTGGGAGTTTATTTCGGGTAGAATATTTGTTTTTAATGATATTTTTAATTTGTTAATATTTATAAAGTGAAAGTGCAATTCGTCACTGCTCCAAGAAATTCTCTTTCTTTTGACACCTCATTTGTTTTATGATTGGTTGAGTCTGCGAGCCGCAAATGGTACCTATACTACAGAAATAATATATACTAGTGTGTCAGTGCGAGAACTCTCGCAAGAGAACATTCAGATTTCCCATCCAACATCCAAACTTCCCATATGATTCCCATTTCTGTCAACTCATGGAAGTACCATGGAAACCAGGAAGTGTTTATTCTTTTGAAATTTCATTTTGGTTGATACTTTATGTATTTGTCCCCTACCACTTGAATCAATAGCAAACATATCAACCAAAATGAACTCTTAAAACAACAAATGGGTGGCCGTGGCGTAGTGGTAGTCGTCGTCGCTTGTCATGCGAAAGGTTCACGGTTCGAATCCAGATATCTTCGAAGCATTTATTTCTGACGAAATAAAAATAAGTTGATCAGTTTCAGAAGTTAATATCGAAACCTACTTCGAAGGCATAACACTGGCAGTAGGATATTGAATATGACTGAAGAAATTGGTCGCACAAACTATAATAATAAGAAACATCTGGAAAAAACTCCTGTGAATCATAAGCAAGTACAAACATAATACACAACTCTCCAGTTATCCTGGACACCACCCATAGAGTTAGTTGAAACTGAAACCTATCATCTGAGTTTCCCACCACTACGTCGATCTGTCTGTCTCTCGTTCTCGTCCTTCATGTGCTCGCGCTGTGTGTAAACATTAAAAGGGTATTCATATCCCCTTTAGCGTGTGTAGATTATAAAAAAAAAAAAAAAGTAAATAAAAAAAAAATATTTCCCATATGATTCCCAAATAGCAAATTCATCAACCAAAATGAGAAGCTTATTTATTTATTTCATTTTTTATTTAGATGGAAATCAGACAGGAAGTGCCTATTCTTTTGGCAGTTCATTTTGGGTAGAATATTTTTTTTGATTTGTTTTTTAATTTGTTAAAATTTATAAAGTAAAAGTGCAATTCGCCACTGCTCCAGGAAATTCTCTTTCTTTTGAAACCTAATTTGTTATGATAGGTTGAGTGTGAGAGCCGCAAATGGTACCCTACAGAAATAATATATATGGTAGTGGTACTAAATGGGTTAAAATACTTATTAAATTACGAGTAAAAAGGCCAAATATGGCCAAACTTTGTTTTTAAGTTCAGAGCTGATTTCGAAATTTATTCAAGAAATAAGTAATTGAAACCCGTCATCGTCTACAAACTGTGGTGAAATTTAAATTCGTGAGTTTTGCCCTATATACAGTTTCGGAATTCAATTGGCAAATGTAGTATTGCTACAATTTCTCTGCCATTCTTTTCTCCTAAGCTCTACGGAGAGTGTGATGTGATATATTATTTACAACGTAAATAGACTTTGATTCATGGTAAATTGAACTCAGCAACCTTCCACTTAACAACAGTTTACCATTTCACAACACCATCTCCCACACAAGCGCTGCCAAGGTGGATGGATAGGATGCCATGAAATGTCAACCCATTCCACTTTTTATTTAAACATTTATAAGGCCTCTGATTTTTGAGTTTACATACAATATATAGGTATGAATTGTGCGTACATATGTATCATATCATATCATATCATACGCTGTTTTCTAAACAAAACACAGAATTTTAGATTCCCCCAGGCTATTGACATTGAACTTCAAAAATCTGCTGCCCGCGGGGAGCATCCGTTTGGACTATGGAATAATAATTAAATAGATGTTATTAAGCCAAATGTTTACTATGTACATAATTACAGGCAAATAACGTTCCCTAGTCCAACAAACTTAAAAAATAATACAAACGCTGTTTTTATAGCTAGAAATGAAATCTTTATATGAACATTTTACGTTATTTCTATAGTTTACGAAAGAAAATTGTTCTAACAAACAGATCCATCAACGATTTTCCCATCAGGGAGAAAATAAATGGGAAACATATTATCACACACTCATTCTTTCCACTCTTTAAGTACCCGATAAAATATTCAAAGAAATTAACAAGAACATTAATAGCTAATTGCTTACTTAAGCAACAATACCTACACTTAATTTTCCATGTTTTATTCGAGTCCGTCTTGGGTAAATATTTTTTCAAGACATTCTGGGTGCGTCAGCTAATAGAAACAGGCCTTTTTTTAAAAAAAAAGAAATTAATTTAAAGGAAAACCATTTTTTATCGTATTTCTGACATTTTTATTCTGTAACAATATTGAAAAATTGAATTTCGCTAACTCACTGAAAAGTCTCCGCCCCAACACGTACTCGTATGCAAACATTGCAGAGATACGGGTAATCGATAAATTTTCTAAACTTGTTTGATATTCTGCTACGACACGAAGACTATCGAAAATGTGCGAAATCGAAAAAAAAAATGGTTTTGCAATCAAATTTAATACACGAACTTGCTGCTGTTCTAGTTTATTGTAAGACAAGTAAATATGTAAATTATTATTGAACCGTGAACGTGTTCTTGAATAAAATGCGTTGATCTGACCATAATGCCACGTAGAAAAGCGCTTGAGGGTATTACACGTAAATGAACTCGAACTTGACGACCAATAAGGTAAACATGTTTTGAAAGACTGATTTGGTTAATTATTTTTTTTGGTCGACTTTTTAAATTTACATTTTCAATAAGAATGCACTGCGTGAGATACGAGAACGCGTAGTACACGCAGTCAAGGGCTGATTAATTAATTAAACTATGATCAATGGACAATAAGATTGTGATCAGAAATACACTAGGTCGTGCAAAAACATTTCGCTCAGACTCAAGTCTCACTTTATATATAGCTTTAGCTTGGGTTCGTATGCAAAAAGAAAATGAGACAGATCTCAGAGACTCAATCGATGAGACAGTTCTCATGTTTTGGTTTCTCGTATGCAAAAAACATAGCAATGTCTCAGAACAATGAGGTTAAGCTCATAAAAAGTCAAAACTGGAAATTTGTTGTCTCATTAGGTCAAATGGCTGCGTATATACAGGTTTTTGATGTTATGGCTCAAAATCGGAACTTCAAAAATCTTTATCGATTAAATTAGGTTCAAGCTCACTTTCTTCAAAACAATGGAGATTTTCGCGGAGGCAAGATTCATAATTTAACCAGGATGATGGTTTTACTTCGATTTGCTGGAGATCCTGGATTTCAAATTGGAATAGCAGAAGATTTTGGAATAAGCCAATCCACGGTTTCTAGAACAGTGAGTGAAGTTGCGGGCGATATTGTGGAAAAAGCGAGTTTTGGATCAAATTTCCGATAAGTGCGGAGGAAAATAACCCTCAAAATTACGGTAGCTTAACAACACATTTTCGTCATACTCAACAACGTTGAGTGTTGTTTGATTTTTTCGATTTTGATGGAAAATTCGGATTGCAATTTGGTAATACCTTCAGCAAGGATAGGTTGCAAAGAAGAGGAATATGTAACCAGTTGTTCTTCTATTTATATCTCTGATAGTATAGTAATCATATCTTTATTGTTGCCATTAGTGATGAAGAGCTAGTATGAGAAGAGAGAACCTCTTTGTGTATTTTGTTTCGCACTATAATGCTTGATGTGGATGACAATAATGCTTGATGTGGCAAATAGATAATGCACCGGACTTTTTCTATGGAACTTATGTATACCAGATTTGGGATTTAGTTTTCCGAAAAACGAAACTTTTGCACTACGTAATTGTGTGCTGTTTTAGCTGACTTTAGCTGGACCGACTCGTGTCAACGACCACGCCACGCTGAAAAAATCGGTTCTCGTTAGATCACCGAAATCCAGCAGCATCGGGCACGGTTAGTACTTAGATGGGTGACTACTTACTTCCGACGTCGCATTGATTTTGTTTAACCAACGTAATGTTTAATTTCTTAATACAATTTAAAACAAAAATTCAATTTGCAATTTCAATCAATAGATGAATGAACTGAGAAAACAAACTTGCTCATTGCAAACGCTTAGACTGAGTACCTTTCGCTCCGTCTAACATGTCAGTCTGCTGAGACTGAGCGAATGCTTTTTGCATACGACACATTATCTTTTTTTTTATGCAAATATACTACTGCGTTGTCAATCTCTGGAACCCCGACAGTTTACGTTTGAATAGAATAAAAAAAAAACTGAGGTATTCTTGCTGACAAATTTTGTTGACTACCTATCTGAAAGTATCAAATCAGATAACAGATCAAAATATGTGTTTACTTGCGCCATTGAATGATTGAAATTAAAACTTAAAACATATACTTATGCATGTAGATAGATTATGTAGATACATATTACATACGAGTACAGTTGCACGTTTTCATATATTTGAGTCCGAATTATGCAAACAAAATGCAATATGCATTACGTCCTTTGACACTAGTAAATCCTTTTTAATCCTCACAACTTTTCTGACTCATGTCACAGTTGAAATATTATCTTCGGTGTATAATACTCGTACATAAAAATTAACATAACAAAAGTGCATCTGTTCGTTAACGATTATTCTGTAGTTGACTGTTTATTAGAAAGGGATTATTTCGGTTTCATATTATAAGCTTGGTTGGTTTTCGATAGTTATAATAGTTATACACATAAACATACATATGCATATCTCATTCTATACTAAAAACATTGACCAACTGTTGTGCAGCTATAATTACAGAAAGGATAAAATTAGAAAACGTTCTACTTATTGTATTATAATGCTGCACACTTACATTGCTAATTTATTCATAGTCCTTAAATCAAATGTGATTGCAGGCCAGGGAGTTAGTGTATAATTGATGCTTTGAGGTCGATAATAATCTAAATTACATTAGTATTATTCAGGTCTATGGGTTTACTGCGAGCATTAAAGCAACTGTTTATAAAGCCAGATCTGGATGATGAACTTTGGTATAAAATATTGTACATAAATATAAGTCCAAGCTTAGGTTAGTCATGTTAGGTTCATGTGAAAGGTAATAATTTCCGGGAAATTCTGAAATGAATTCATCCCATAACATGAAAGGGGAAAATTTCACCGATCTCACGTATTTGGTGATTGTATGCGTAACGATCTACTATTGCTGAGTTTGTAGATATGTCAAATATGTCAAAAGGAACCGAAGAGCTGGTTGGAAATTGCGCAGTTTAAGGGTTAGCTGAAACTGCTGCCAGGCGATGATGCGAAAGCAAATCTATGTCGTGATATTCATGATGTTGTTTCATTAGTTTTGTGGTCTTACTTTCATAACGTATCGTGCTTTTTGTATTACTCTTTTGACTTTGAAAGTCACTTTCTACTTGTGTGGGAAATTTTTGGTGGAAATGGTAAATTTTCACCCATCATGTGGTATTTTTCTTGAAAAAAGTCTGGCAGCACTGATCTGATGGTGATCGATCTGATTACTCGTCGATATTTTCGAAGAAAAATTTGCCCAGGGTGTAGAATGTGCAATTTGATCATACATAAAAAAACGGCCAACTGCGAGTCAGACTCGCGTTCAAAGGGTTCCGTAGTTTTGAAACTAGTTATATTTTTTTTAAATAACTGTTTCGTTTCGGTAACACATAAAACGAAAACGACCCACCTGTAATATTCATATCGCAAACTTATAATAAGTAATATTATTCACTACGAGAAATTTGATAAACATTAAGAACGCTGCTGAGTGTGTAGCGCGTCCATTAACATTTGTTGCGCTGTACTACTGAGTTCAGGGGTCTCAGGTTCGTTTCCTGTCAAAATCCGCATTTTTATTTATTTTTTTATATGGCAGCATAATTTCGGATATAGCCTTTAATTTTCCCAAAATCATTGTTAGTTGAATAGTGGTAATTTCTTTAAAATTGGTACGAGTTAATCGGTTGAGAAATTGCATTTTTCGACGTGAATTTCTCAAAAACCATACAACTTACGAGATTCGTTATATTTTTTTTGAAAAATATAGTTATCACCTTCATACTATGATTTTTTCAGATTTTTGACTTCAGTAGTTTCTGAGAAAAATAAGTGGTCCTTTTTGTATGATATTTTTCACACATTTTTGGCAATAACTCCCAAAGTTTCTGACGGAAAAAACTAAGCAAAATATTTTTGAAATCTTTGTTTTGAGCTCTTTCGAATGATGCCCCACGTAATATATATTCCAGAATTTTATTTTTTTTTTGAGATCACATTTTACCCACCCTGTATAGTTGTTTCACAATATTTTTGAATAATATGTTGTCCATGTATGTAGACCACCGTAATGGATAAGTGTGCCAAATTTCAAGTTTCTATGAAGAACGGTTCTTGATGTTTTTATCGTGACAGACATTTTTGAGTTAGAGCGAACTCATAATGGTTCCGTATTACCATATAGATACGGAACCCTAATAATGAGCAAGTTACACTAGATTGATGGAATGGGCAAGTTAAGTTGACATTACAAATGATTTACATATTTAAACATTTGACATTTAGTTGATCACATCACATTGCACGCACACGAATACTTTTGAGCATCAGTGTGGCTATGTTCAAAGTATCATGACCCCATTAAAATCTTTATTTCTTCTGCAATTAATACACAAGCAAGCTAGATTAAAGATAACATTAATTGAAGTCTGCAATACTTAACAAAAATAATGAATTCATTTCGTTTTCTTGCAATTAATTTCTAAATATACTCCCAATTCGCTGTGTACTAACAGAAAAAAAACAACAGACGGAAAAGAACCAGATATACCAACAACACAAACAGAAAAGGATAAAAAGGATAAAATACACAAAAGCTATCCCGCTGATTTGAGGAAAAAAAAAAGTTCACCGAAAAAAAAAAGAGATTATTCCCCAGCATTGCTTGTTACAGAGCGAAAAACAAATTCAAACAGATTTTGATTTTACGGGCGGATACAAAACCCCCCATGGCTATATCTATCTCATTAAACTGTGTCACTGATACGTATACGAACGTTAAATGAGATTTGTATCCCAAAGTAATGGGGATGATACTCTTCATAGTATTTTTCCCATGAAACTCTGTGACAATAGGATTTGGTCTGTTTCCGACAACATCTCTGGTACCTACCTATCTATGTACAGGGTGGCGAATGAGTGATTTTTTTTATAGCAGAGTTTCTTTATTTTGTTTGTTTTTATTGTTTTCCAGTTGTTTTTATGAGCAACCGGTGAGGAAAGTTGAAGAAGTTTTAGTAACAGCAAGGTTGATAGTGGTGTAAAGGTTATGGTAGATAGGTATACAATTGAACGACTTGTACTACTGAATTCATCGTCTTTCATTGGAAGCCTTCTTCTCGCATCCATTGCTATACGAGTACTCTATTTTTGCACCAATGGAAGGGACCTAGATACATCGATACTCTTGAATACTTGATTAATAGTCGGAACCATGAAAAAAGGGATTTTTGAGGGAATTTAACTCGCAGTACTCCATTGCACAAGGTTAGTTTAGGTTATGTTGAAAGGGGTTCTGAGGCTGCGCCATCATAAAACACCAGGCACCATAATGGGCCAAACGCGATCCGCAATGTGTGTTTGCCGTATAGGCGATGTGTTCCCCCAAAACTTCTCTCTCCGGGTACAGCGCGTACGGTGCTTGTTGCGCGGTCCCGAACTGGGAGAATGTCGTCCGTTCTATCGAGGTTGCCAATTTTGAGTTCCATTACACAGTTTGGTTGCTACAATAAATTGGTTCCAATTCCTAACAAGGACTACTATCGCTACTATTCCGGAATCCTGCACAGAGCTCCTCGAGCTATTTTCCTCCTTTTTATTGACACGCAGTGGTGTGGCTTTCAGCACGGAAGACGGATTCTGGAAACTGAATTTTCAGAAACCCACCTCCTGTATGAAAGCTAAAAAAAAACTTCTGTACGATGACTGACTAACTGGGAAATATAGTAGTGCACAATATTGTATGAGAGACGATAACTTTAGATGTCGTGGAATCCCCATTCTCTTGTGCTGACACATTGCCTTAATATTTTCCGTTATTCAAAAAAGGAAAAAAAAAAATAAAAATGCAATTCAGCTGCCAAAAGCAAAAGCTGCAGAAAGTAAGTTCTAGTTTTCTAAAATTTTCTTCAAGCTAATTGTTGACTATTCTTTTCTTTACTTTTTGTGTCATAAGTCGTAGCCTGTTAATGCAGAGTCAAACGGATGTGACATCCGTCTGGCAGAGCCCCAAAAAATTACTGAATAAATACCAGTACGAAATTATTTAATAGAAAGAAAACAGTGATAAAATGTATTCGGTTAGGGTTGGTAGATACGTTGGTGGTTGCCAGTTGGGTCCATGGGGCCCATTGCGGTAATCTAGTATATGTCCTTTGAAAGTTTATGAAGTAATAAAATGGAAATGCGATGCGCGTTCATTTGAATCTTTGCAAATTGTTAGCTTTTGGACATATTGAGGAAGGCATGTCATTCCCCATTACATAACCGACCTTATTATATAGAGGTACGGAAGATGCCGTACTGGTATGAACGAGAATCGTTTATTACATTTGAGTAATCCGCAGCATTTAGGAGCATCTGTATTTTGGTGAGTCCATCGAATATCTGGTAAGTACTGAATCACAATTAACTTCATTCAAATGCAGCTAGACACACATTGTTTGTATCTCGATTAAGTGAAATGAGACAGGACTGAGTAGGTTAGGTTAAAATTTTATTTCTTCCAGTGTATCAAAAAAGTAACTCCCTAAAACCTTTTTAGCGCGAACGAGCAATGACATGACATTCACAAAGGATATTTTCAACATCCTCCGCTGAGCCCAAGTCATTGCAGTATCTGCATTCGTCCGAACTAGAATATCCCATTTTTGTGGCATGCTTTCACAGGAGACAATGTCCGGAAAATATTCCTTAACATTTACATATTCAATCCAAGTATTACTTTGGTCTTTTTGTGATCTAAGGCCGGCGAAATAACCTCGGATACCCGATGTGCTATGTCTCTCTATTCTTGACCATCTGTGGTCTGCCATACTTATGAACACAATCGTTAAGTTTTGCTTTGAAGCCGCATGATGGCGGTACTATGTTCATAACCGTCTCGGTTATAGGCAGTGCGTCCCACCACTCCTTCCTTGCTAGCTTATCTGCAAGTTAATTTCCCTCTACGCGCGAGTGTCCAGGCACCCAGCATAGTTCGACCCCGTTGTGTCCGCTTAGTGATTTTAGCACAGAGCGACATCCTTCTACAACTGCTGATTTAACGATGCACGATTCTAGTGCTCTGAGCGAGGGCCTGACTGGCGATGTAGATAGTGATATCATTATCTGATACCAGCACTAAGTAAGCACTGTTCAGATGATTTCTGAGTGAGTAATTTGGTTGTACTTCAAGAGCAACGTAATCTATTTAAGTTTAACTCTACTTTATAAGTAAATTGGTTGGGATGTCCACAATCATATCTTATCGAAATTATCTTTTCATCGAATGCCTTTCTCCTTATTTCCTTAAAAATTGCCCCCCCCCCTGGTTAAAATGCAAAGATTTACGTTTTTATTGAAATGTATGCATCTTGTTGAGTGAACACAATAAATATTTAATTTCCTGTGTAAAAATGAAAAAAAAAAAAATCATTTTATCGCATCCATTTTGCATAAAACAAACATAACCTCCAAGAATCAAATGAACATGCAATCCTTTTTAAGCAGACATCGCTTGTTGGATTTGGATCCCCTGCGAAACACACAAACCTTCACTCAGTAATCCGTCTAAAGCTCTTAAAGCTTTAACAATTCTTTTCGTTTTTGTACGTAATTCTCTCCCAGGAAAGTATCCCGCCCCCCACTACTGGTGAACGACATTGAAATGATTTATTCTTTCATTCTTTTGCCGAAAGAAAGTTCTGCCACACACACACAAAAGAAAAAGAAAGGAAACGAAAACACAAGTGCACCTGTACTTGACAACGAAATATAATACGCTACCTAGGTTAACAGTGCCGCCTCACCCACTCATCATTGTTGCACTGAGAAGGGCGTTGAAGCGCCTGGTCAGGGTAAACGTGCAACAGGAAATCTTCCCAGCAAGTGTTCTGCTCAAATTATAAACTCAGAAGAGTCCCCACTACAAATGGAAAGGGAGGCGGTCGGGTGTGTGTTTTGCAGTCGCACGGACAAGAGCAATTATTTTAATGGATATTTGACATTTCGCTGCACTTTTTCTTCGCACACACTCTTGTGTCCAGTGAGCTTCTGTTTGTTTTCTTTTTGTTTTCCTTTCAAGGACCAGGTGTAGTGCTTCTGTAATCACATTTAGAGGTTACCTGCGAGGACCTACAGCGTTGGCCGAAGGTTATCGTAGGTGGTTCCATACTCCATACCATACGTACATACATATGTATTAATGTACCCGTTTAAGGATCTTCTTGTTGTTTGTATTTTTTTTACTGTTATGTGAAGAGTTGCACTTCAGTGGTAGGATGTCATCACAGTTCCAACTCATTTCGCAGCACTTGGTTTATGTATCTCTTGAATTGTTTATGCGTTTTGGGGCTTATGCCAAAGGACTATTCTCGTCAGCAGATGCCGAGAATAGCATTAGTGTGAAAGATTTTTATGAGCGTACATGACTCGTGCGTAGGTGGACAGATGATATCATCTGTTACATTGGGGAAGCTGCAAACTCGTAAGATGCAATGAAGAACAACTATAAGCATTCGGAAGTAGCTGGACGTTGAATCTATTTGGTTTGTAGAAATGTTCATAAGTTAAATTGATCTTATCCAATCAATCAACTCAGACATGGACGACTTACTTAGCAATTGAATGTAAAACCCTTAACGAAGCCGTTTCTTTATTAGACACAACGGCATCATCAAAGTGAAAAACTCATATGGAATGACAAGTGTTTCAAAGGAAAGCTATTAAAAAAGGACAACATTATGGCGATCTTTCTCGGCACTTGGTCTTTAGCACTCAATAGGATATGTACGAAATCCAAACATGGAAGCAATTGAGAATATATATACAGTCAACCTCAATTATGTTAACAATTACAAAAAGAAGAAAGTTATCTTTATTGCAAATTTAAATTAATTTGTCATACACATTGGACATGATTTTTAATTTAAAAAAAAAACCGTTATACTCGTACTAGTTTGCTGAGCACTTCTCTGCAATTCCTTTCGGACGAATATGGAGAATATGCAAAACGTTGCAAACGCCTTTTAAAATTGTTGCAGCGTTCCATAGAGGGATCAATACCTGCGAAGTAAATCTCCAAATTAGCAGCCAATCCATTCCTTATGTTATTTTAACGTGAATTCTCCACAAATGTAACAAAATCAGTCTACAGAATATTTTTATCCTAGAAATTACAAAAATTCATTCGATCTATTGTTTCTACAATTAAATCAAAACGTTTTACTATATTTGCTCTATTTAAAGGAAAAAATAATAATAAGCGAACAGCTTACGATAAATCAATTATTATTTTATTGAACACTTTGAGGATGATAAAGGGGACATTGGTTGAACTCTAAGCGCAAGCAAGCTGCGCGTGAGTGTGTGACGCCCCGCCGATGCATCGTAGTAAGTTTAACGATATCGTTCCTCTTCTTGGTAATAACAGAAACAGATTTTCCATTCCATTTAAATATAATTGCAAGTTTGGCTGATTTATAAAGCTTTTATACACAAAGAAAACACTTAGGTTAGGTTAGGTTATGGGGTGGCGACTTAGCCTCACATAGACCAGTGTTGGTCCATAGTGATACCACAAACTCCCCAGAGTAATCAGTTAATGTCTGTTGCTTTGTTTAAACAAAATGAGTTTGTCTGTTGAGCAAATTTAATGAGAAGGTGAAGTTTTATGTCTGCCACTTCTACGAGTGAGTTGAAATAGAATCTTCCCATTAGTCTGTGCCTTTTTTTTGCCAGTGCAGGACAAGTGCACAGGAGGTGCTCTAATAATTCTACAATCCCCGGTTCATTGCAGTTTCTGCATATGTCCGATGAGACAAAAAGAAAACACTTAAATTTGCATAATTCATATAAATATTTAATAAAAAAAAAACTGTACGTGATGTTTTGTTAGCTGATTTGGATTCGGCACCCTTCAATTAATACAAAAAAACACCTTTTTTGCAGACCAGTGTTATTGAACCTAGGCCACAACTCCTAAATCCGTCTTCGCAAAAAGTTTGATATCAGTTTTTATAGGAGGCATATACAATTATCTTTCTGATTTGTTCAGATTCATATTAATTTATTTTGACTCAAAATAAATAAAATACTCTTTGTTCAAAAGTAGGTCAGTCTAAATTAAATTCTCGTTAATTTTTTTTAAGAGAAATGGGACCCCTTTAAAATTTTCTATGACAGGCGTTGGAATATAATCCTTTTTCAAGGTTGCTATGCAAAACACCAAAAGCCAATTTAAATTTCTGATTGTATCTACATATGTACATAACACACACGATGTGTACACTAACTATACTGTATTTACAAATATAAAATCAAATGTAACGTCAGCGCGATGGTGTTAGGAGATTTTTTTTTAATTGTTACCGTAAATATCGTCGAGTTTTGTGGATCCCCTGATGACAAAACATTTCAATTCCAATATTTTTCATATTCCCTTCCCATTTGGCTTTGCCTCTTTTTTGTTACGTTTACTATATTCAACTGCGTTCTTCTAACACGTTTTTTATTTTAATTTTAAATGAATGCACCAGCACCACGATACGAAATGAATAACTGCTCGAGTTGCTCCCACAGCAACTCTGTGATGGTAGATATTATCATGACAGTAACATTATTGCATGTATCTGTCATGACGAGCACCAGTAAAAGAACATATTGTCAGTGAAATTTCTACTTTTGGAACTTTTAATCAAGTCCACAACGTTATTACTATTTAACCAACTAATTAGACGACAAATGATATTATTATGTAAAAGTGCGGGGGTAGGTTTTTTTCTATCTTCCTTTTTCTTTTGTGTTTTTATATATTCAATGAAACAGTCATTTGTGCTAGATATTTTTTAATGAAGGAGCAAAAAATATAAAAATATAAAAGAATCATTCTTCAAAGGCACTGAGTGCGGTTGAGAGCTATCTAAGTGGCAACACCCATGTAAGGATGTCCAATTACGGGAGGCTTAAAAACTGCTTCTGTCCTCAATATGTAACAGAAAGACATTCATTCTTTAATTGATCAATGCTTCAAAGAAACCTCCTTTGATGAATCATTCGATGAGTCATCGAAATCCACCAACAAACATGCTTTTTTTGTAAAAAAAAAATACCTCAAGCACCTAACGATAGCTCACAAACACAATCCACGGGCTTCAATACAAATTATAATCTGTTCATAACGGACGTCATAGGACGCTGATGAAAGACTTTCTGAGTGCAAAGAGGTGTGAGGGGTAAGGGCATTGATTCATTTATGGTTGTCCTACCTTTAGTTAACAAGGTGACAGATTTCTTATTTAAAAACCCACATTATTGCTAATTTTACAAATATGTACATACATATGTGTATATAAAAAATTAAGTTTCTTTAAATTTAATTAAAATCCGTCATTCAATCCATCAAGAGCGCCTTGCTCTATAACAAGACTTTTTTTTTTAAATAATAAGTGTTCCGTACTATTAGTTATTTTAACCAACATATACGTAACAGATTTACGAGTATACATATGTTTATAGATCATTTCATTTCATTTATGTATTTCATTTCATTTATTTAATTTAAATGGTCTGTACATTAAGATAATAATCTTTTTTTAGTACTAAGTGCTTTAATTTCAAAAATATAATTTCAATTTATACGTAAAACTGAAATACAAAAAAAAAGGATTGTGGATGATGAAGAGAGAGAAAAAAAGGATCACCTAGTGTTGGTTCGAGGAAAAGTGTAGGAGAATTGCACTTTTGAAATTGGAGTGATTCGATATAGCTCTTATATGCGAAGGTAATGAGTTCCATAATCGCACAGTGTGGATGAAAAACAAACGCGACGAGTTTAGAAAATTGTAGCGGTAAGGTATGATGTTTGTGGTTCTTGAGGAGCGAGTGAAATGAAGTCTGTTATACAAATAAGACGGACATTGATTATTTATAACTGTATGTATATACAGTTTCTGGCATTTATATACTACTTCAGATCACAACCCAATATACCCCTAGAGTACGCAGAAATGTGCTCATTTCTACGAATCCCATATATGTATGTAACGCAGTGCATCATTGAAGGCTACTTGTAGTTTTTGCTGAGATATAGATTCAAGATCACAATATACAACCTTTGCATATGTAATGATAGTTAGGATAAGTGTAGTTGCCAGCATACGCCGTGTATCAAGCGGAGTAAAATATGCACTAAGTCACAGCTTGCGCAGACATCCGTAGATGCGACCGATTACCAAGTTTGTGTGATTGTAGCCGGTCAGACTTCGATTTATTGTAAAACCCAGACTCGTGGTTGACTCAACAATCTTAATTTTCTGATTATTCAGATATAGATCTAGTAAAAGACTTAAATTGAGTTTTCTTTTTGAAATCGGAATTATCTATGAACACAAATGCGAGCAACTTGATAAAATTACCAATCTGATGCCCTTTCTCATCTACTCAGAAGAATAATTATACATCCACACAAAACAAGAAATTTAAAATGAAAGAAATGTACGCATGTGCATCATTAAATGCGTGGAATTTTGGAATTTGCCTCACTCTTTGTGGCTGTACACAAATTCACAAATACAAAAGAGAAACCTATATTGTTTTGTGAGTATACGTATAGGAAACCATGAAGATTCCTTTATGTTGATTAAAACCAATGGTTTAAGTATAAGCTCCGTGCTGATTTTTGGGGCATATTTCTAGGATCAACCATTCAATGTTTACTCTCGCACATACAAATTTCCCTATTAGATCCCTATAAAATCATAAGTGTAAGCTCAATGGTTATACTTATACCAAACGCTCGTATCTTTTTAAGGACCAAAAAGAGTATATTTCACACAAATATTTAAAAAAAAAACGGTAAATCGATTTTTAAAAAAACCGTATGTTTTTCACTCTTGTTTTCAGCATTTTTTTACTTTTTTAAATTAATGAACAAAATCAAAATCGAAGTAATTGTACTCTGAATAAAAATGAATAATGACAAGCCAATAATAAAAAGGGAAAGAAAGAGACAAATCTATATGACATTATTGCCATCAACGCTTCGCTTTTTGCATATACAGTAAAACTTGTTTATAAAGGTATCCGCCAATAAAAGAATCCTGCGAAAACTATGTTGTTTTAAAAATCATTTACACATTGCTATTGCTTCTTTCCGTGTGCGTCTCATTATGCGAACGGGTACATTCAAAACGTTTTTCAACGTTTTTGTTTTATACCTACACATTCTGAATTCCGATAACATTCATCGAAAAATAACTTAACATCATGTTTTCATCGCCACAATTGTTTACAAATGTTTCACTTAGATGTCAATTCGAAGCGAATTTTGTGATATATTTCTAGGATAAATAATTCAATTTTTACTGTCGCACCTACAAATTTCCCTATACATAAAGTCATACCTCCATAAGTCGAACCTCCTAAAGTCGAATTTTCTATTACTCGAACTGGGGTTTCGGAACTTTGAACCAAGACTTCAGTTTCCCCACATTTTACACTCCATAAGTCGACTCTCTGTAAGTCGAATCCTTCTTTAAATCGAACTTTGTGACATGTTTCATCATGTTACATTCATAGAAAATTCTCTCCATATCTCGTACAAAAGAGATGAGAAGCAAAAGAAATTGAAATTATGTACATATAGATATAGTAGGCTAGGCAGTTTTTTTTTTTTTTGTATTTGTAATCAAATACGAAACATAGTAGCTTCTACATTTTGCAATTGAGTTTGCTCGTGTCATTTTTATTGTAACCTCCTAAGTTGGTCGTCGGTAATTTTTAACCACTTCGTTCAGAAAAATGTCGCCGCGCAAATTAAAAACTTAAAATTTAAATAAAAAATGTTGATTATTGACGAAATCTGATGAAGTAAGAGCGGCATTTAAAAGTATAAGATGTTTTCTGGATACCAGTAAAGGGACTTCTCAACTCATATACAAGAGTTTCGACATGATTGAAGATTATTTGAAAAACATTATAAATAAACGTAAACTTCAAACAACAATTACCGATTTTTTCAAAGCCAAGGAATTATTATAAAGTTAAAGTCTAAATAAAAAACAATCAATGATAAACACATCTTTTTATTCAACTGAGCATGTGTACTCTGTTTTCTGGATGCTCCATAACTCGAACACTCCATAAATCGAACACATTATTTGATCCCGTGACGATTCGACTTATAGAGGTTCGACATCTGCTTTCAGGCGATTATGATTTCTGGATACATAAACAATTACGCAGTTGAAATTAAAAAATATTAATTTAAGAAAAACTGTCGAACGTAGGGCAGTCCTGATAATTTTGGTTCCATCTGCACTTTATTTTCAATTTTTGTGGTTTTATTCAGATTTCTCTGAGCGATATTTTCGGAGATAAAGGCTGGGACAGCAATTTGTTAACGTTTTGTGAAAAAATGTTAAGAAAAAAGTAACACAAAAAAATATTTCATACATTTTTGAATTCGTACATTAACGAGCTTTTATTTGACACAATGACCCTTTTTAATTCTCCATTCCCCCAAAGTCGAACTTCAGATTTTAAAGTCTGTATTTGGACCACTAATTGCTATGACTGTTCCAAATTTCAATAGTCTACGTCAAATAGTCTCTGAGATAAGGCCTGTGACAGACAGGCACCGAACTGATTCCATTAGTGTTCCGTTTTTGTGTACAGACCACTTAAAACACTTTCAATGAACAAAGCTCTTGGTCGAATAAAGCAATGTACATAAGTGCATTAGTGATTGGAATTTTATTTTCGCAAATGATGATTTAATACAACATTTAAGGCTTATACTCGTATAAGAAGCAGAAAAACGTATAACTCTTGCTGATGGTTTATTTTAATTTTTATTTCAAAATTAGTTCCACAAGGCTTGGTTCTGTATGGAACTGCTGGCACTAAATATTTATTTATTTTTTTGGTTCCGCAAGACTGCTACCATCACTTGTTAATTTCCTGTATTTATCTTGTGGGTGGTTCTAGTCGTGTCAATATCGTGCCATTTCAGGAAAAGTACGTCCCAAAATGTTTGTACATTTTACCAAAATTTTGACTAAATCGTGACTTTTAATATTCACTTAAGTTCAACCACTATGCTGTGTACTTAGGATCCACTCAAGTGTCGAATACACTTCAATTACACTAACCGCTAAATACACGATTGGATTTGATTCGTCATGACTCCTCCAAATCCAAACATACATATGTATCTAGTACATATTATGTATAAAGAACTGCAAGAAAATATACTCCCATCCAGAAGTTAGATCATTTACAAGGATGTTAATGGCTAAAGGGGATTAACCAAAAAGACGATAAAAATGCGAAGCACGACAGTATAGTAGTACCAAGAGTGCTGCTGAGAGTATTATGATTTCCATTTTGCGAAAAGCTAGGACATCATTGGCAGGAGCAAAAGAAAACAAAATGGGTGGTTGACGTGGCGGCGTTTTGCATTTCACAGAGACGCTGGTTTAATCGCCAGAATAATGGTTAAATAATTTGTGTTAATCATCCGAATAATGTCATTTAACACTTCGCCAAACGAAATTCATCAGAGTTAATTTCCACTCTCGAGCACTCTTTCAAGTGTATTCGAAACGACGCAATGGCGTCTTTAAGGATTCCTGAGATACTCTCGAGAATAATTTGACGTCAGCGAATAATGTGAGTCAGTCAATGGAGAGCATTATCCGACGCAAAGGCAGGCAAATATTAATTTTCCAATTGTAATCATTTTTAAACGATTACAACAAATCGGATTTTTATTTTTTTTTTTATTGTTGAGTCGTTTAGATTTCATTGAAATGTTTTCGCACTCTTATTGAATATGAATGTCCTTTTTTTATTTTATAGCACAGTGGTCACGACAGATCTTGGACAAATAGCAAAAAATTTAATTTGATATAAATAATTTAAGCTTAAAATTTTTTGACATCGGAGTAAGTCAAAGACAAGATTACAGGCTGCTTCTCATATGTGATCCCTTCAACATCGGTCGATTGGCATTAGGGAGGCTCACACGATATCTGAAAGACTTGGTCTATCGAAACAAATCTGATAATGCGTACGCAAGAAACGACGCGACGGTCGGACAGACATGTCGGATGGTAGGTGGCGTCACTAGAAAATGATCATGACTCATTGCGAGAGGCTCATCTGTCACTAGTTTATGTAAGAAGTTCATGACATTTCATCCATTCGTTCGCAGGCTAAAGTCGTTTGAGTGACGCTACTTTCACCATAGTAAAAATAATGGAAAACAGGAGTATCGCATCTTGATCAAACATGGTTTTTGCATGGGAAAAACTTCCGAACAATCATTGCAATGGTTGCTGCTTCGAGAACAATAGTTTATCGGTGGTTTAGTGAATTTAAAATGAGTCGTACAAGCACCAAAGACGCACTTCGCTCTGGTAGGCCAAAAGAGGCCACGAATGCGGAAATCGTCAAGCAAGTGCATCGAATCGTTTTGAATGATCGGAAAGCGAAGTTGCGCGAGTTAGCTCAGGGTGTGGGTATCTCAAAAGAACGGGCGGGATAGATTTTGCACGATGTTTTGGAAATGAAAAAGCTATAGGCGTATTGATTGCCGCGATTGCTGACCGTCGACCAAAAGCAACAGCGCGTTGATGATTCAAGGGCCGGTTTAGCGTTGTTGCAGCGTAATCGCGTGGACTTTTCTCGACGTTTTGTGACAATGGATGGAACGTGGGTCCATCACCATACGTCTGAGTTCAATAGAGAGTCTGCAGAGTGGCTAGAAAGCCGAGGCACATATCATAATATTTATCGATTTATCTGCAGAAGGGAAGAATAGTCACAAGAAAGTAATTTGCAGCGTAATTGGAAAAATGAACGACGAAATAAAGCAAAAGCAGCCTCATATGACGAAGAAAAAAGCTCTGTACCATCATGATAAGGCTTGGACGTTTCGTACTACAGAAAGGGCATCGAAATGTTGGAAACTCGGTATACCAAGTGTATTGCTCTCGACCGTCGCTAAAAAACAAAAATTTCAAAATGATTACTACATCAATGCTCGGTGACAGCTAACAGCTAACTTTTGATTCACGTCCACTTCTTGCTTCATAACAAATATATTGTGTAAGTTTCAGCTCAATCGAATGGTAAGTTTCTGAGTTTTTAGTACTTAAATAAATGAACAGGTTATTTTTATGATATGAACTAATGATTGTTGGGCAAGTCCCTATATCAAACCGAAAAGATCATACATAAGTAGGTATATAATATCCGTATAAATTTGTTTAATGTTTATGGTTAAAAGTATTTATTTACTGCAAGTAATGCACAGAACTTAAAAATTAATTATGAATTTTAAAATTTTTGAGTTAAACTCGGTCGAAAAAGTTGGATATTATTGTTTGGATAGTTTTCTTAACTCCAAAAAGTGTTGCTGGCATTTAATTCGCCACTAGAGTCATTACAATTTTTAATATCGGGGAAATTGATTCAAAATTATATTTACGTAGGTACATATTATGTAAATATGTACATCAAACAGATTTAAATTCGTTCAAATACATTTAGCTTAAACATCCGATTGCAAGCACTTCTTGAACGACATTTGCAAATACAATTCATGCTTCTAGATGACATCGATCGGTGCACCAAAAGTCACTCGAAAAAATGTCATTACGTTTTATGATATAAGCACGGTTCTCAATGGGTGTAGCGAAGCGCAGCGGGTAACCACTAGTTTTTTATAAAACCAGTATTTAAACTTTGATTACTAAGTACAAATTATACATATAGATACTACATATATCAATTTTTCTTCTTAAGCAGGTGACGCTACAGTTCGGGGTGAACCAGGGTCTACTTTTCGCAATTATTTGTGTCTGCGTGTTATATTTTTGCAGGAATGGAAGGGACCCACTATTTTTTTGCGACTCCGAACGGCGAGTTGAGAAGCTCCTCATGACAAATCATACTCTCTGAATGCTTGTCAGACTTTCGAAGGAGGTGGCACCGTGAAAAAAACGTTTGGGTGTTTGCTGGGATTGAACCCGTGGAGCATTGCGTAGTAGTCCAACGCACTTATCACTACACCACGGTACTCTCATATATAAATATCAAAATGAATTTCCCTCGAATTCATATTAATCAGGAAGTCTGTTTACACATATGTTGTTAGGAATGAGATGATGTGATATGATACTGAGGATGGAATGTTAATTGTAAATTAAAACTTGAATGCATATTCCTGGAACCATTTCAAAGTTCTCTCAGCACAAACAAACAAATGTAGGAGTATACTAAAAAAAAACAGAAGTTGTGGGAACATTCATATACGAATAATGTACGAAAATGAGTATTTTGTGAAATACACATAAGTCAATAGAATCCGCAAAGGGAAGGATTACATATTTACACCAATAAACAGACATCCCCGGAAGGCAACATTGTCAATAGAAAATGTTATCAAAGTGTAACAGAAGATAGTCGGATGTTTCAATGACATTCATGAAACCACTATAGGTACAGAATCAACATAATTCTAGGGAAAAAATATTTCATCCTTTCGAGCAATTCAATTTGCTTTGCGTCCACAATTCGTAGAAATGAAAACATCAATATTTACTTATGCATATGTGTATGAATACATTATAACTACTCGTACATACATATATTACAGATTCTATAGCATTAAATATATGCAAAGTGAAATTCAATGATACTCGTATCTGTAGTGCGCCAATGAGTTTAAATATCCGACTTTTGACGAAAGGATATTTCATCATTTGATATTGAGAGGTCCTTGAAACGACTAATTTATGCGATTTTTGATTTTTATATTACATCCCAGCGGAGATAGATACTTAAATGGAAAAAAGTCATTCTAAAACTTATTTTGCCCACTTGCCCTTTAAAATTGCCAGATTTAAGGAAGGCACCAACCATCCTCCTTAAATCGCTCACGAAATTGCTTTTCTTTTCCTTCTTTCTTTTTTGGAAAATTATATTAAGTGAGAAATATCTTTCCTCTTGCTAATAAAATTGCCCTCTTTCGTGAACACCTGACACTTGAGACACACGGACTGTGCTCATGGTGTGCAATGAAATGATAACATCTCGGTAAATAAAAATAAAACACAAAATGCATGAAAATCGATAAAATAAAAGGAATAACAAGTACCCGTCCTCCTTGTCTAAGCAATTATACAATATTTCAATGGACAGAGGTAGTCGAGGTACCGTCCTTCCATCTACCTCTGCACAGATAAGAGCTACGATGAAACATAAAACGGTAAATGGAAATAAAATACCTAAACTTTTTTTTTTTTATTTTCTTTTAAAGTCATCCTTTAGGTATGCATCGATGATGATGTGCAGAGTATAAGTTTTTTTTTTTTGTATCTTTGCATTGAATGTACCTATTACCGACCCACTCCACCCAATGATAGATGGATGGATGATAAAAGTCAGTTTTCGTTAGTTTTCTCTATACATGAGTTAAACTCGCGTGTTTTTGTGTGTGTGCATTATCCTTCAGCTACATATTTATGAAGATAAATATATGTTAAAGATACTTTTTTTTTGTTGATTTTGCTATCTCCTCCCACTTTTTGTTTTCCTTATAAATAGTCACTTTTACTTTTTCTGTAGAGCTTATATATTTTAATACAGGATATCAGAATATTAGAATACCGTTTTTATTTGAAGCGAACACAAATTAATTGTAGAAGCGAAAATATTTCAAAAAGAAGCTGCGGCACAGAAAACGTTCGCGATACACGAAAACCGGAAAAGATTCAATTTATTTATTTTTTTTTTAAAGACCGAGTAACTGTTGCGGATAAGAGTATCTTTATTAGATTGCAAGAAAATAAAAGAACAAACTATATTTTTTGACAGAGTGTTTGTGAGTGTATGGTGCAAGCGCGCATTTAAAGTTACTACTATCTCGGCCGACACAAAGCGACTAAACTGTGGAGTGAACGACTTCGTTTCATTAACACTGCGGGATGGATACCAGACCAGTTCACTCGTATAGTTTTCTACGATGAACTCTTGTGAAAATTCCAAAGAATTTTCCCCACCGGCTGCGATGGGTGGCTGAGTTCATTTTGTGCACAGCTTTCGCTCAGATGAAAAGCTTCAGGTAGAAAATGAGAGATGAACTTTTTTTTTGGCGAAAATCGCATCCTTTCCTTATGCCTAGATAAATCGGGTGGAGCGGCATCTCTCTGATGTAGTAGTACCAAGATAATGTGCATTGGCCTGAAAAATAGCTGATAAGTAGGTACAATGTCTTGGAATGCATTTATAATAGATAACTTTCGACAAAGGTTTCATACAAAAATAATGTGGTTCGGATGAAGCTTTTATCGACGGGTGGTTTGGTGGCGAATTTTCAGTATCTTACCTACACATAAATCATGACTCGTGTGGAGATTTCGTAAATCACAAGGGAGTGAATTATTCGTGAGTCATTAATCGCATTTCATGGGATGGAGAGCGAAGCAAAGCTGACGAGACTTTACTTAAGCATGAAAAGGAATGCCGTCACATAAAAGGCGCAACGAAACTGAAAGCAAAGTACATATACACGAAAAAGTACTTAAATGTGGAAAACTAATATAACCTAACCTAACCAGACCCAAATTCCAAAGACCACTATTTTCATATGTACGCAATTTGTTAGCTATCTCAGAGTTAACTTTGATATAATTTTCAGAGAGTTTTGCAACAGAAGCTGCGATGGATAACAAACTTAACAGCAGCACAGGTGACGGATCTTTTGACTGATGCTTCAATTCACAATGGGTCAATATTGAGCCTCAGGTCCTTAGGGAGTAATCTAAATACGAACAGTACGGACTACATGACTCCGCTCCTAGATTTCAATATAAAATATAGGACTAATATTCCCAGCCGACAGGAATGGGTAGGAAATATCTGTCTAAATGACAAATCCGCATTGGAGATCTACACAGATGGATCCAAGACTGGTGTTGGTATAGGAGCGGGTATCTTTTCGGGCCAGCTCAACCTGAACTTATCCTTAAGACTTCCAGATCACTATAAAGGTTAGAAAGGTAAGACTAGTAATTCGTCCGCAATCAACAGCGGAGTCAGACAAGGGTGCGTTCTCTCACCATTGCCGTTATTTGTAATCGTCTTGGATGATAACCTACAAAAACGAATAATTAGTGCGACGACGATATAATTTGGAGCCCTTTTCAAAAGCTGTCTGACCTTGATTATACTGATGACATCTGCTACATGTCGCATACCCTTAGTGGCTGACCTGCCTAACAATTAATTACGGTAGAAGAAGCAAACTAGTCGCCACTCATAGTTAATGTGGATGTCTACATGAGAACTATTGAAGAAGCGCAGATGATGATGTCATGACACAAATCAGAAAAGCAAGCTATGCTTTCCATAAACTTAAAACGGTTTGGTCCGCGAACTCGCTGTCTCGGCGCACGAAGCTTAAAATAATTAATACAAGAGTAACATCAATTATACTCTACGTGTCTGAAACTTGGAAGGTCTCTGACTGGATCCGGCACAAACTCCAGGTCTTTGTAAATCAGTGTTAGCGCCGCATATGTAAAATATTTTGGCCATAGATAACTAGAAACAGTGATCTTCTAACTTAAACCAACAGTGAGCCTGTGGTTGTAGAAATAAAAAGAAGAAACTGGCGTAATATTGCTAAAATGATTTCCGAGTGGAATTCACAAGGATCCCGACGTCTCGCAATACCTGGCTGAGGTCAATACACTCGGAATACCAACGCTTTAGTTTATGGTGTGAAATAAGATGAATTGCTTTAGAACAAGATGGAGACATTTTGTTGCCGCCCTATGCTCCACTTAGGTGCACGTATTGGTTAGCTTAAGCACTCATTGTACTTTTGAATTACCTTTGTGCAAGGAATAAAATAATAATGACATTGTAAGTAAATGTCTCCTCTGGCGTTGACATATAAACTATAAGTGAGTTTCTTTGCTTAAAAACCGTAAAATACCGCGAAATAAGTGTGCAACACCAAAGCTCAATTGAGTCCAGGATTTGTCGCGATTGCATTTAAAGAAAATTAAATTTATCAAAATCTCATTCTTTTCCGCGGAATTATTACCTTTGTTTCATCATACTACTGTGGTGACATCTATATATCAATTTTTAATTTATATTAAATTTCATTCTAAATGTACTTCATACATTTCGTGGAGTTTTCCTTTTTCATAAAATCATATTGTTTTCTCATTCTAATTTAACGTAGTTTTCGGTGAAAATTTTTTTGATATAAAAGCGGTCCTCAGGACCGAATATTTTCTCTTTCTCTGTCGATCACTCCTCTGATCATTGAGCATCAAATTATAGGATTAGTGTGTAAGTATCCTAGTGCGTAAGTTTTGAATTTAAATAAAGTTGATTATATGGAAAAATATACTCTTTTAATCGCCGACTTACTCCTATCAAACACATCCACACTACCACAAATATACAAACTCACATAGTCCAACACACCTAATCGCACTACACACACTTTATAAGAGTCTCAAGTGGAGTTCCTCAAGGATCAATTCTCGGGCCAATCCTTTTCTCTCTGTACATAAATGAGCTCCCTCAAATAGTTCGACACTGCGCGATGCATATGTATGCAGACGATGTCCAACTCCTATTTAGCTGTCCTCTTAACATGTAGCCGAGACACTAATAAATGAGGATTTGCTTGCTATCCTCCTCTGGTCGCAAATAATCTGTCTGTGCTTGAATCCAGCAAAATCAAAAATCATTGCCATAAACCGGAAAATGCCAGATTTATCTATTTGTCCCCAAATCAGACTCGGCCAAGCCATCATACCCTATGTTTCCACTGCCAAAAACTTAGGAATGGTCTTTAACAGTACTCTCACTTGGACTGATCATATCAATGCCACTCTTGGCAAAATATATAGTGGCCTTCGACCTTCGAGTACTTTGGACTACGTAAAGGTTTACACCAACACCGGTAAGGATTTTGCTTTCAAGAACACTTCTCTTACCAATTTTGCTCTATGGGTGTGAAGTTTTCTGTAACGTTGATTACAATAGTAGAAGGAAGCTTAATGTTGCATACAACAACATAGCTCGGTATATATACGACCAGTGAATGTTAGTGAGTAAATCGTGAAAGAATAACACCAAAATCTTAAGCCGCGTGAAACCATGCGGCATCTTCGAAAATCAACTGCTTTACTAAAAAAAAAACCTCAATAGTTAATTGAACTTCCAGTGGCCTATTTCACCAACTTACAAATTGTATTTTACAAGTGGTTTTTTAACAAATTTGTAGAAATATCGATTAATTCGGTTCCACAAAATGTATGTGTTACAAAATTGTAGTTGTAGTTTACAAAGGGAAATTTGTAGAAATATTTTTGTTTTCGTTTTACCAAGAGTCAATTTCTTTTTTAGTTTACAAGTTACAAATTTGTGAAAATTGATATTTTTTGTAGTTTTCTGTTTCACCAAATAAAAATACTTTACAAATTTGTTCAGTTATTGAAAAAATCCTACAAATGAAAGATCGTCTGTAATTTCGTGTATAATTTGTGCTTTGTACATAGAAATCTCTTTTTGAAAGTAAAAATCTCTGCGGCGGGCGTATGCATAGAAGCATCGATAGTGATACAAGTGAATATTTGATTTATTTTGGTGATGAAAAATGTATCGGTCGGGTATTAACTACGAAATTTCAGATTCGTTTGCCTTCAACAAAAAGTTTCGTCTAAATCCTATAAAGGCAGAGGAAACAATACCAATTATTGGACACAGATTGCTAATAACTTTTTTTGACATCGAGGCAGCAGTTTCGTACAGTTTTACACTGGCTTAGAAATGCGAACAATATCATGAGATAGCAGACATGCATGGCATATCTAAATCTACGGTATGCAGATGTGTCAATCCTGTTTGCGCAGCCATCGTTGATGTTTTTTTATGAAAATAGTGTACGTTGGCCAGAGGAACACAAAAACATCCGTAACCGGTTCTATAATACTGCCGGTAAATTTTTTTTTTCTAAATACATTTATATTTATAGTTTAGTATTTATAGTTTAAAATTAAGCAAGTTTTTTTTAAAGGTATGCCATGTGTGTATCCACGGAACACTAATTAATATTGATTCACCCAATGAGTTTTAATCAGCGTATGTCGATAGATGCCAAACAACATCTCGAAAATAATTCCAATTTTTCTCAATTAAAATACCATGAAATAGTCTCATAAACTTTTTGCCACTCAAATATTTTGGCATTATGTGTCACAATATTTGAAAATTTACCGAGCAATACTTCTTTTTTATCGCGAATTAAACTTACAACGAACATTTTGCTTTGCTTATTCATAGCTATTAACTCGTCAGACTCTTACAAAATTGTGAGAAAAAATTGTAGTTTACAAGTCTGGCAAATAAGCGGTGCAACGTAATTTTTTGGTAGTTGTAAACTACAACTTTATTTTCTACAATTTATTTCCTCTTTGTTACAAATTTACTGGACATATGTTTGCATTTTGTGAAACAGAAATTAGATTTACAAATTTGTAATTGTAGTTTACTATTACAAATTTGTGATTGTAATTGTAGTTTGGTGAAATAGGCCACTGATCTACAAGCATAAAAATTCAAACAACGGCTGACCGGTTAAAATCTAAACAACTGTTGTGTTCCCAGCTATTTGTCTACTCCTCCAAAGAAAACAAAGTAGAGTAAAACAATTATACCAGAATTCTCTGTGTTCCATTCACTAGATTTCAAAACTGCAAATTGATGCAAATTTCCTGAAAGTCAAACTTTTCGCTTTGTAAAGGCGACATGGCGTCATTAGAACCTTGTATATTGCTTGACATTCGGTTCATAAAATATTTCTCAAATTAATCCCGCATTAGCTCCTCTTCTGCGACCAAGAGATGGGAGAACTTCGTGTGAAGGGTGATGGGGGTAGTGGCGGTGGGTGCCATGAATGCCGATTCGTCTGAATGAACATTTCAATTATTATCCTCGAAAATCTTTGCCGCAGCAATTCCATGTCACCCAACCACTCGACAACCCACAATTGTCGACATTCTTGTGGGGGTGTGTTTAATTATTGTGTTTCGCCTTCCTTCGTCGTCTTAATCTCTAGCTAATACTCAAGGAATCCCATTCAAGACACTGTCATGTTGAACAGAGTGAGATATATTGTCGTTTCGTTTCCTGAAATCAACTTCAACACCATCGGACTCGCAATGACCGTAAGAGTCTCTATGTGCCTGCAAAGGCAAACACTGAACTGGAAAGCTTTCCGCTCTCTCTCCGTTGAAGGTGACTCAAATGGATGGGCTTTTATTCCATCCAAAGAGTAAATACACATTCCATTGGAAGCCGAAAATTCACTCGTCCACCAGGGCTGCTGATAAGGATGAACCTGCTACTATCAACTGTTCGACGTCGCGCAGGGACACTTGCACCCAAGAACACACATATAGAGAAGAAAAACTTCCACCCCATTCGCAATTTTTATCCAGTCGACGGCGACGTTATCGGTGCGGCTAAGATCTCTTATCTTGGAACTGAGTCGGACCGGAACACAGCATAGTTTCACCGAAAGTTGATTACTTCAATTTCGTGTTTTTTTTTTTCATTCAAATGTCGTTGTATACACCTTCACACAAGTGCAGGGGGGGTATACACAACGACGGAGGATATGAAATGTGAGCGGAAGTCGAAATGAATTAGTTGCGATTCGAAGGTAAAATAAAGCAAAATTGGATAAGACTGCTAGTGGACGTCTTAATTTGTCGTTAGCGAGTGAACGACTTTGAGCAGGAGGAAAGGAAACGGCTCTTTGACTGCTATCCCCTCCAGTTGAATGGCGGAGGGTTAAATCAGGAAAGTAGGAATACCATTCATGGGTTACTTTGTATTCCGACAAAAGATTTGGGGTTCGACGCAGTTACGTCAGCCTGTGTAAAACGCAGACAGTTACGGGCCTGGGAATTGAAGAAATGAAAACCCCCAAAAAAAAGAACACCACCCACTGCCACAAATCGGGGGCAATCAACGTTTTTTTGTGCGAGTCCTGCTGATATTTTCTTCGGAAAGCGATTGTGCTTGTGCGGTGCTGATGGTGATGCTGGTTAATATGGGGGTGGTCCTTCGCAATTTTATGGTGTCACATCAGCCGCAAGAGGCAATTACGTGTCATGTGGTGGCACATCCCACACTGTCAGGACCACACAATAACAGTGGATGATATACTTGCAGCCTGGCTCACATTTATCTTGATAAGTTTCACTGTTGTTGTTGTTGTTATAGTAGTGGCGTCTGACGATTATATTGCACAGTGGGACATTTCAATTCAAAAGTGGAAAGCAGTTGATGGAAGTTTAACGGGAATGAAACATTTATAAACTTACTAGCTGTCCCGCCTGGCTTCGCCCGTGTCTAAGAACTATAGTGTTACTTTAAATACATACATTGTCATTTTGTTCGAAGAATCAAAGAACGCACCCCAAGGTTTGCAGTCTATCAATATATACAATCCACAAGTGTGGATTCTAAGTATTTGTAGTTTGAATAAATGACATTTCGCAAGAAAGTGGCATTTGTTAGTGTTTTTGTTTTTGCATTAATTTAAATAATATTGCGAATAAATTAATTTAAAAATCGGCCTATAATAGGCACAGGATGTTAATGAATTGGAATACGAAGTTTTACTTCATTGTGTGCATTAGTTTTTGTGTTTGTCTAATCGTAAGATTGACAGGTAAGAACGTCACACTGAGATTTATATATTAATAAGATAAATACAATGATGTGCAAAACATTCCGGAGAAAATTTCTTTGATGAATTCTAGGGAACAGGAAGACACTACGTAAAATTGTTTGATAATACAAAAAAAAACGTATTACATTAGTTTACAAATAAAGAAAAAAAAAAAACAAAGTATTACGGTAATCATTTTTAATGTTTTATCAAAAAGTTTAACTCAACTCTATATCATGCCTGTGCAAAATATACCGGATTTCCTTAACCCTCTACCGCATACAAAACCATATATGGCTTTTCACATTTATGACTTATTTTCTTTACCAGATCGAATTCGAAAGAACAAGACACAACATTATCACTTCGTCTGCATTATTTACAACACACAACGGTACTTTTTCACATTAGTCACAAAGCGCCTGTCGGCGATTTTCTCATTTGTACTTCAGCCCATCGCGCATTGGAAAAAAAGTGACAAAAAAAAAAAAATTCTACGTGCAAATAATTGTGTTTCATCGGTAAGTGCAATCAATTTAAAAATATATTTTAGTGGAAATACTTAATGAACTAAATTATGAATGTATATTCATTGTTGAAAATCCACTCATTTGATTAGTTTAATTACTAAAGCCATATCATGCTATTTTTTTATTTTATTTTTATTTTTTAAATTTACACCAAATATTTTTTTTGTACTTTTTTTTAATAAATTTTATTAGAGAATAACTAAAAGAAGCTATTCCAAACGTTTTTTCATCTTTTTCTTCCACGCACAATAATTCATGCGATAGAGGGCTAACCTGCTTATAACGGTTTTGAGTTTTGACTGTCATTTGAATTAAATTTTAGACAAAAGAAAAGTGAAAAAGGCATGAGAAACTTAGTTGTTTCAAAATTTGTTATTAGTAAATTAGTGGTCGCCGTGGCCGTGGTGGACTACCACGCAATGCTGCCCGGCGGGTTCAACTCTTGGCCGGGTGTAACACCTAAAAGAGTTTTTTCACGGTGCCACCTATTTCGAATGTCTGACAAGCATCAAAGAGTATCATTTGTCACGATTGAGCTTCTCAACTCGCTGTTCGGAGTCGTCACAAAACTGTAGGTCCCTTCCATTCGTGCAAAAATATAACACGCACACACAAATGGTTGCGGCAAGCTAGGCTTGGTTCTACCTAGGAGTGCTAGGACTGCTGAAGCCAAATATTTAATGTTTTGTACAACACTGTAAATATTATGTAGGTTTCGATTCATGGTCCTTTTCCTAAATCCATCTCATATTATATAGAGATCCCACTATCCCACTACTGATTTTATTACGGATGGTAAAAATAGTTTTAAGTTGTGAACTCGAAGTGTTTTTCACAATAGGAATACCAGAAAGTACATGTACATATTTCTATGTCAAAATAAAATAAAAGTAAAAAAAAAACTAACTTCGAGTATATTTCGCCGTCTCTCCTGTTTGAAACTTTTTACTTTCGTGTGGTTAAAGCAAAATAGTAAAAGAATTTCAAGTCCTTATCCCCACACAAAGTGATAAATGAAGAGAAGGATGCTAAAAATTCCCCACCGCACTCGATTACAGTCAGAGAAGGTGGCAGCACACGTGCCCTACTTTAAAAGTAAATGTTTACTAGTTAAGTACCGCGAATGTTAGGAATTCTGTGATGAGATAGTGAAACTAAGTGCTACAAATCACATACACAAACACACACTCATACAAGGAAGAAAGGGATATGTGCAAACTGCTGGTGGTGAGCACACGGAACGTCGTCGTCGTACGAGGAAGTACTACACACTAGTCCTTTATCCTGAAATGAAATTTTACAATTTAAATTGGATTTTGTTGGAATTGCCTGCTGTGATATTGTCTGGTTTTAGGGAAACGTTTATTACGGGCTTTTAACAAGGCACACTTGCGTTTAATGGGATACCTGCTGATTATTGTTATGCTTATGAGTGTTGAGGAGGGCCGAACGGAAAGTATGTTTCCTAGAGATTTCAAAAATAGTCAGTTTTTCTATCCTTATTGACTTCAGAAAAAAAATTTATTTCTAAAAGTTGTTAAATGTTTCCATTATCATGTGTGATTCACGCCTTAAACAACGAAAATTTATCTTTGAGGGCTATTGCTGGAAGAGTTGGATGCAGCCATGTCAGTTTACAAAATGTTTCAGAAAAAAGTAATTTATTTGTATCAGATGGAAGGAAAGTTGGACTGGGATGAAAAATAACAACACAAACCGAAGAGAAAACCGTTTGCTGAAAAATGTGTGTATTAAGGAAAGAAAAAAAAATTGCAAAAGCTCGCCGGGATTGGACAAAAAATGATTGGAATCAGTCCGATGGGATTCAGTACATCCGTCGAAGATTCGGAGAAGATCTTAAAACTGAGTGCACTGTCACTAGAAATAAATTTCCCGTTCGATTCATACTCTGGGGCAGCATAAACCATTACGGAACTTGTAACTTTGGCTTTGTTAACGGATCGACGAATGGAGACAGATTTTTTAATATTATTAAAGAGTATCTCATTCCTTCGATAGACCGGTTATTTCCAGTAATAGTCGACCGTATTTTTCAGGATGACTCTTCGCCATGCCATCGAGCCCGGAAGGTTAGTTTAATTATTTATTTAAGTATATGTTGATCTGATAATTTTTTTAATCAAATATAAAGAATTTCGTAAACGAAGTCGGGCACAGAACGCTTGATATGCCAGGAAACAGCACTGGCTGCTGGGGAAATCGCAGAAAATTGAGCACCAAACTTCGCAAGGTAGAGTAGAATCTAAATTTGCAATAAACCATGTAGCCAGGTTCCATTGGGAAAGAGTAATTTTTGTTGAAATATGTACTTCTTTCTTATTATTTTTTAAAATAAATATGTACATATGTATCTGAGAGCACGGTAAATACCGTACCTTTTCTCGAAGCGATTTGGTGTATTTTTGAACCCTCTTAACTGCGGTCGGGATACTACTTAAGATCTGAAGCTGTAAGAAAGGATATAGTCATCAAGATTATTAAATGTACCAAATTTCATTTCAACTTAGGTATGTATGTACATACATTGTACATACATATGTATATTCATAGCTCTGCTACTTTAGATTTTGTTAAAATGATGTTCGTTGATTTCGTCACTCACCGATAATTATCAAATAGGTACCTTTCATTCGTTCATTTTCACAGTGTGAAGTTAAGTAGTGTGGGATTAGTAAAGTATAGTATTGAACGTAAGCTTCACCTAGTAGAATTATTTTCTATTTCCAACCATGCAGCGGCTTCTTCGTCTTCTTTTCTCCTGATTTTCATTTTTTTTTTTACGGAAATGAAAATCAAAATTTGTTTGACATTTTATGTTCATTCACATTGACTTTTTTCCATAAATGGTTCACACTCAACATGGTGACACTCAATCCATGACTTGATTAAACACCACCCTTAAATGTTGACTGTGAGAAAGAAAACTTCTTAATTCATTTTTAATTCAAAAAATGACGAAGCTGAAGTATGCTGATGAAAACAACAAAATTGCACACTCCGTTCCTTTCCTCGATCTGCATGCTGATGAAACAGATACACAAAACGCAACTAGTCTCCAGCAGAATCATCACTCTACCTCTATCTCTTGCATAAATTGAGAATAATATATAATAAAAATAAAAAAATTAAATTGTTTTTTTGTTTTTCACTCAAAACAACCTAATTTGCTAGACTCAAAATTTTCTCTAGTGTACTGAAGGACCAGAGAAACGATCCGCATAATGCATATGTACATAACACATACATTTTGTGTCCACCAGTGGACACATGGCACCGAAGTCATACAGCCACATGTACCACGGGTGGACATGGCGAACTACTGCGGTGGTACAAAAATATACCACTGGTGGACACATGGCGCTGAACGTGTTAAGCGTACAAGAAACGTGAAATCTCTTATTTTCTCCCTCCAGCTCAGTGGTAGGTGAAGGTTCTATATGTAGAAAAGGCCTCATACGTAGTTCTAGAATGAATTTAACTTTAGTCTGTATACTGATTCAGTTCAGATTTTAAATATTACAGGAAATGTTTCAAAAGAAACCCGTTTAATCCCAACTTCGCCTTTATTCTAGTTTATGCATCGTTAAATTGAATAAAGTAAAACCTTTGTGTTTGACCCGAAAGGAAAAGGTCACTTGTAAAATGAAGATACTTTAGTTTTGCATAACAAAATAAAACATACCCAGTTTTATATGTCGTCCTCAGATTCATACGGATACGTCCATCGCTCGTTTAATCGTATTCGTAGTCCCATCTTAATCTGAATATGTAAAGATGCATCATCCAGTATCCAGATATTGCAAAAATGAAAACCAAAACAGAACAAAAAAAAAACGGAATCTCTAAATTTACCTCCATCAGTGCGCTACCACGAACGGAAGCACAAAGCAAGTACTTCGTACATTCCATAACAGATCTGCTTGTTCCATCACAAAAAAGAAGTCTTTCCAAAATTCCACTGAAATTTATATCTAAATCGTGTGTGGATGCTTTGTGTACCTAAATACGCAAGCACCTAGCTTGTCTCTGCCTTGTCGAGGAGCTCACAAATTTTCTAGTTTTCATGTAATTTAGTTTTTCCTTCGTGTCCCCCACATGGACATGGAAAGGCAATTTCCACATTATCGTCTGCATACATAATATACCTACACACATTCATATAGAGTTGGAGCACAGAGATACGTCGTGTTGATGTTGAACATGCAGACAAAGTTGGGAAATCTCTGCACTTGTCATTTAAATGTTTAGTATTATATTTTTTTTTTTTTTTTGTTTGTTTTTGTTTTCCTTGTTCCTGTCCAATTATGTCATTGCTGAGACGAAGTGGATGGGTGGGAGCATTTAAGAAAATATACATATATCTCCTTGAATCGTTGGTCTTTTTTTACATTTCAAATAATCGAAGTGTGAATAAGAAGATATTATTTTTTAACTCACGTAAGGAGCAAAGAAAAACAGGTCACACACAGAGAGAAGTGTTCGTCGCATTACAACGTGCGACACAAGGTTACTGGGTCAGTCGTTGTACAGGGTGGGCCAAATGAAAGTGAACATTTTTTTCGCTGCCATTTTAGCTGGAGTTGTTTCTGACATTTTAGTGCTATTTTATCTTCAATTTTTGAGATCATAAGCAACTATCTTAGAATAATAATTTACATTACAAAAGCGATATGCTGTTAAATATATCTGACACTTAACTACTTGTTTCTATAATAGACGTGTTTTGGTGAGAGTTCGCTTTCAACAAAACAAAATGACTTTAGTTTTTATCTTCAGTCAAAAGCGAATTGCAATGATTCTGTTCCATTTTGTTTACAACCAATCACTATCAATCCTTAGATCAAAAAAGCTATAAAACCGGATTAACTGTGAATAATTTTTCTGGGAAGCTTTAACTTTGCTTTACAGAATTCTCAGCAAAACAGCGACACCGACAGTTTGTGTTAAATTGAAAAATCAATTAAACCAAACCAAACCAAACAAACAAGCATCAGGTCTAGAACTGGCTGACCATAAGACCGAAGCAGTGCTAATAAGCAGTAGGACAAAGGTAGAACACATCACTAATCACTATACAGGTCGGTGAGCAAATCATCGAGTCTAGTCCACACATCAAGTACGTGGGAATGCTCTTGGACCACAGCCTTAACTTTAAAGAGCACCTAATGTATGCAGGAGAAAGAGCCTCTCAAGCAGTAGCGGTGCTGTCGAGACTAATACCAAACGTTGGAGGACCCAGGCAGCCAATCCGAAACCTGCTGGCAATGGTGAGCAAGTCGATTCTGCCCCATATGGGCAGTGGACACCAGCGATGGACCGGAAAAAGCACATGAGACGGAGGAACTCGGTGTATAGGATTGCATCGCTGAGAATGTGCGGTGCTTTCAGAATGGTGTCAGCGCCCAGCCGAATGCCCCTCGATCTGGAAATAAAAAAGGCCACGGCAATAAGAGAGAACATCCTGGAAGACAGAAGAAACACTAGTGAGGCTTTACAAGCAGAGTGGCAAAACAGGTGAACCTCGAAAATGTATAATTGACTCATATCATCGGTCAATGCCCGGATTTCGAAAGAGTGCCTAGTAAGCATTTATCGTTTACTGCATTATTGTCACTCTTGTTAGATGTGGGTCCCCAACAGGTGTCAATTCAGCACAAAGACTTCGCCTTCCAACTCGGTGTACAGATTAATAAATAAGTAATCGATAGTCAGTAAGAAGCAACCGCGAAATAAAGTATATCTAAAGAAAGAAAAAATATTAAGAGTGCTCACGAGAGAGTAAGAAATTTCCCCATGCTACGCATTTTAGCAGAAGACATTTCTTTTGCCAGATACATGAAAACTCTCAACTCTGTCAAATCACATACATTTATCATTTTTTGTTGTTCAACGCATTCGTTTACTTTTTCGTTGTTTTAAGAATTTGACAGAAAACACATATTTGGTGCAAAAAGTACGCGAACGGGCAATAATACATAAGATTTTTCAGTGAGGGGAAATGTTTACTCTCGCGTTGCCTCACTCGTTTACTACCTTTATGTGTTAATGAACGGGGTTAGTCTACTCTAGACTCTAGACTTTGTACAAATTTGTACGATTTCGTAACAATTTTCGGGAGAATGAACAGAGCTAATATAGAACGTTCTGGCGTCCTGCCACTGACGATTCAATGCAACTATTAAGGTTCTCGTAGTTACTTCACCTAAAATTTATTTGGAGGTTTTTCTGTCAATTTTAGTACCTAAAACAAGTGCACAAATCAATATTGCTGCCATACTTTCGCAGGCTGACTCACAGTAAATACAGAAACATAGAAGGATCTTATTACATAAAATAAAACTATGAGCTATATAATTGGTTGGCATTGGATTAGCATAGACTAGTACCTACTGTCAAAGTATTGAGAATCAATTAGCAAATGTCACAACCTTTAGCAAAGCAAATCCAATGCTATGTCAATTGGCTGCAAATTTTACACTTTATTTAGATTAGTATTCCAACAATGTATAGGTATAGCGTACAGGCCTATCGCAGGGAATTTTATTCTGCTTAGTACAAGCTAATGTGGGCACCGTAGCGCAAGTGGTTAGTGCGTCGGACTACTCAGCCAGCGGTCTTGGGTTCGAATCCGGCCGCAAACACCTAAAAGTTTTTCACAGTGCCCACCTCTTTCGAATGCCTGACAAGCATCAAAGAGTATCATTTGTCACGATTAAGCTTCTCAACTCGCCGTTCGGAGTCGGCAAAAAAAACTGTAGGTCCCTTCCATTCGTGCAAAAAATGTAACACGCACACACAAATGGTTGCGAGAAGCAGGCCCAGGTTCACCTCGAGCTGTAGCGCCAACTAAGTAAGTAAGTACAAGCTAATACAAAACTACAAACTTATTACAATACAAACTAATATAAACTATGAACTTAAATTAGCTTAGAACTATTTGAATGAAATACAACAATTAAAAACGAGAGAATGCTTAACATTTAAGAGAGGGAGGGGAATTATGTTGAGTAGAGGGAGTTTCTGAGTGCAAACCTGCTGCGTTGAAAATCAAACGATCTATGCATACTATTCGCCGTGCGGAGCATTCTAGATATAGGCTCGTTATACCCATAATTGGTACGGTGGAAATTAATGCGGAAGAGTGGAAAAGATCTGAGGTTGCGTGGGTTTGTGTTAAGGGAGATGGTATGCAGTAGCGTGGGGTAGTCGATGTTACCGGTTAGTAGCTGATGGATAAAGAGTGTGTCCGCTACGAGACGATGTATTTCGAGAGGTTGCATATTAATCAGTTCTAAACGATTCTCATATGGGGGTAGGTTATAGATATCGTTCCATTGAAGTCCTCGTAGAGCTAAATGAATGAATCTGCGTTGAATCGCTTCAATTCTGGATGAATGAGTGACTTGGTAGGGAGACCATACTTGGCTAGCATATTCAAGAATAGGCCTAGCGAAAGAGACGTAGAGACATTTCGTGACGTAGGGGTTTGAGAATTCCTTAGACCAACGTTTTATAAAGCCCAGCATAGAGTAGCAGAGCCTGCTAATAATTTTGTCGATATGGCAGCGAAAATTGAGTTGTTGGTCACATATAACACCCAAAACGTGCATTTGTGAAACGGGGGGACAAGTTCGTCACCGATAAAATATAAACGATTAACTGTTGGATGGAGTTTACGGGAATAAGTTATAGATTGACATTTGCTAACATTAATCTCAAGGACATTTTTTGGCAACAAGATGCAAAGTCGTTCAGGTCGTCTTGTGGTGAATTAGAGTCAGTGGGGTTTGATATACATACGTCTGCAGATTTTCATATCGTCAGCGTAGATGGAAATAGATGAGTTATTGATGATAGATAAGTGGGCCCAGGTGGCTACCTTGCGGAACTCCGGTAGTGGCTGGAAAGGGATCTGATACAGAGGATCTAAAAAGTACAGCGTATTGACGCGCTTCGAGGCATGATTTAATCCACGCAATAAATCCGGGTTGAAAGCCAAGAGCTTTAAGTTTAAAAATAACACTTTCCATTCAGAAATTTGATTTACATACTCGGAGTTACCTGAAAAAAACGAATACACTCGAAAAATGTTAACTCAAACTATTCAATTGTCCAATCGGGTTCTGCCAAAGCTGCGCAACTTATTTGAATAACTTAATCTCTAAACATACCTGCATAAAGTAACGGCAGTATATTAAAGATGATAATAAGTGGAAGTATAGCACGGGTAAACCTCTGGACATCAGCGAAAGCGTTGATCGCATTATCGCTAAGTTTTCGGCAGAATCTTTTATTTGCATCGACTGTTGCTGATGTGGTGAATAATCTTGATTTGCTAGTAATGTTGGTGTTAACGTTATGATTGGTGTTAATGTTGTTGTTGTTGTTGTTAGTGTTGCATTGTGGCCATTTTCCGCTGTCACATTTCTGGCAGTCGAAATTATAAACTTTCGTCGTTCGTTGTGGTCGAAGGTGTTGCAGTTGCCCGCTCTCTGGTACACTTCTTTGTTCTTCGTTGCAGCAACATTGTTGTTTGGAAGATAATCGTGATAATTTTGTCGTAGGTTTTCTTGTTGGAGTTGTTGACCACCCTGATGTAGTTGATTGCAATAATAAGGACGATGAGGAATCTCTGGTTGATGATTGTAACCGCTTCGACAATGTTGCCGATGGAATTGTAACTTCGTGCCTGCAACATTGCTCGCAACGTCCTGGTGATTTTGATTTTTGGCAGGTATTTGGCTTATATTTGCACAGTAGACAGACCGGAGGGCTGCCCTTGCTAAAGAAATCAATTCGCTTTTCAAGGAAACACGTTTTATCAACGCCCGCAACGACGACGCTCGTGTTGCTAGTGGCATTGTTTTGGCAGCATGTAGCACAGTTTTTCGTTTTTCTAGGTGTGGTAGTAGCGGTTGTTGCTGGTGTAGCGTAATAATTTTCCCCTTGCACTTGTTTGCCCTCGTCCTCTTTTGCACTGGTATCGATAAAATTGACACAAGCTGTCGCACTGTCGCTATCGCAGAGGTCACTCGCTGCCACTGACCAGTATGTCCAGTCATCCCCTTTCGCCTTCGACCTGTCTCCGCTGCATTGCTTATAGCTCCCTGTAATAAAACTGTCGATTCTTTGCGGAATACTTGAAGTTTGCTGTGCTGCAAATTCATTGTTAGAATTTCCAATGTCGTCGTTAGAAAACTTAGAAGGAGACGATGATGATAATGATGGTGGTGGCTGCGACGGCAGAGATGAGCACATTTTGTGCTGGAAGTGATTGTTTTCTTTGCCATTGTGGCCCATGTGATTGTGTTGTTTCTGTCGAATTGTCGTCGTCGTCGTCCTCGTTGCTCCTGAGCTTTTAGTCGACGCTGTGATGGAAGAAGGGCACCCATGGTAGTGGTGATGGTGATCGCAAATAGTCCCAGGATAGGCGACAAGGGAAACTTCACAATCATCGATAGCATCGGCAGCAATGGCAGCAGGAGTGGTATCATCTTTTGGCGTAGGGCTTTCGTCTTTTGGAAAATTGAAAATATCCTTCCACCATGAGCATTTTTTCTCCGTCGGAATATACTCTTGTGTGGTAATATCCTTTTCTTCTTCGATGTCTTCGTCTTCTTTGTTGCTATCGTTTTCGGCGGCGGTAGAAGAGGCTGGCTGCTGCTGCTGACTCGTCGTCGATGTCGGAACACACTTCTCGATGTTGTTCGTAAATAGGCTTTTGTGGTGTTGCAGCTGGTGCCAAAAATGTGTGGTGCTTTGCTTCGGTTTGCTTTTGCCTTTCTTGTTATTGTTGTGGTTGTTTTTGTCAGCGTTGGTGTTTTTACTATCGTTAGCCGTTGACTGAAAGCAGTGGAAGTGTTCGTTAAGCTTCGAAAATGTATTATTTTGCGGCAGAGTTTGGAATGGCTTGCGAGGGATGGTAATCGACTGCCGCCCTTGAAGAAGAGGTTTGCTACGTTGATGATGGTATTTTGATTGGTTTCCTTGTTGACTTTTGTTGTCCTTTGTATAATACAATTGTAGTATCTGTGCTGAGGCCATGTTGTGCCCTGGAAATAAAGGAAACAAAGTTAAAAGGTATCGACACAAAACAATTCAGAAAGAAGGTAACAAGAAAACAAATTAAATGTAAAGTGAGAGGCATTCTCAAGGAGTTGGTAAAGGACAAAAGCTGAGTGACCCTTTGGGGATTTTTTTTCTCTCAGAACCTATTTGTCATCTTATAACATTTTAAATTTTATGTAAAACAAAAAAAAATCTTAAATTGCAATTCAAAGGTGGTAGCTTAAAACCCAACCTCTAAGTTTTCTATTACTAAGCCGATCGCTCAGTGTCTCTGTTTGTTTTGTCCTTTTAGCTGTATGTAAACATTATAAGGATATTCATAATCCCTTAACCGCGAGTAAAAATTAATGTTCCGTGGGATATCAAACAATCCAATTTATGGTTATTTATATGAAGTATTAAAAAGTGAATGAAAGGTACAATATCAATAAGTCGGTAGTAGTTGGGAAAGTTGCTGTTTTCTCTTCCACTCCCCGTTAGCTTTTGTATCTCCAATTCCCTCTTCAATATTTTGGGAAAGTGGAGGGCAGCAATGGCCCCATCAACTATAGCCCCACTTTTCTAGTATACTGAATTGACAACCAAAACAGCTTTCCCCGTGAAGAGACAGAAGGTCTCAACATCAAAATACTGATGGTCCCAAAAGAAAAGACTGATTGTCGGAGAAGGAGAAAGACGGTCTCAGAAGCGACAGGCGGTACTTCACAACACATAAAACAAAACAAGCCGAAACAGACGTAGATTCAAAAATCCATCAATGAAATGGACGGGTCTCCATCGCGGGAAACAAATTCAAACGTGCACAACAACCAACGCACAAGCATACATATGTATATAAATCAAACGGACGGGTCTCCACCACTAACAACAAAACATAACCAAGAACCAGACGAGTAAACAACGGATGGTCCCCAACGATCACCAATGGCCGAGAGGCCAACCAAACGTAAACAACCTTGTATATAATGACGCGTTATTTGTAGATCCTTCCTTCCGGTAATCGAAAACGGTAGCGTACTGTAGCCAAAGTGCAGAATACCGTTTAAAAAGCCGCAACTGGAACCCCCTGTGGCTGAATAATTGAATAGTTGAATATTGTGTCCGAGATGGACGACAGAACCCACTGTGGAAAAATACTGTGAATCATAAGCAACGAGAAAAAAATCAAGATACAGAACTCTCCAGTTGGCCTGGACGCCACCCAAAGTAACCTCTGAGTTTCCTATTACTAAGCAGATCGTTCAGTGTCTCTGTTTGTTTTGCTCTTCGAGTATCTACTCACGATGTGTGTAATACTTTGTCTGAAACCGATGTGTACCAAAGCTGCATGCAGTGTATTATAAGCTTTTGAATATTATTATCTGCGTTAAGCCAGCTACAGACAAGAGACTAATCGGCCAACTGGTTGTAATCATTTCCCTACAGACACAAAGACCAATCTTCAAACTTCAGTTGTTATCTCAAACACAAGCATCAAAACATTTTGATTTTTCAACGACTGGTTGGCAGACTTGATGAAATCGTTCAACTCATCGTCAGACTTGCCTACACCACAGACAAGAGAAATATACAGATGAAGAATATGGTATACATCGAGTTTAGTTCTCTTCTTTTGTGTAGGTGACTCCACTTGTTCTGTTTTTCGTTTATTCTATTATCATGCAGGTTTTAAGTTACATGGTCGTGCGAGTCAGCCATCCTCCAGTGTGTTGTGACTTCGGTATACACACATTTTTTTTATATTTCATTTTTTGCAACCCTTTATTTTGTCTACTTTCTCAATCGATCTTGCGAACGAACATATACGAACGACTGACTGGCTGGTCGGTGTTTCTGGATTTTAAACTGTGGTGTGTTTGTGTGTGTATATGGTGGTCATATTTTGATCTGTGGTTGTTGTTTTTGTTTGGTTTTAATTTCACATTTCTGTGAAATTTCGATGTTCTTTGATTTATGGTTGAGCGATTTTTTTTTTGATTTGTAAGAAATCAATAAGAAAATTTCTCCGACAATTTTTGAGTAATTTGTGGAGGCATACATACATTACATAGACATACATTAATGTATGTAGTTTTAAAATCGATGGCAAATATTTTGTTGGGCTCCTGTAAAGGCTTTCAAACTGGAAATCGAAACAATGCCTACCTACTGTTTTCTGTATCATGTACCTACATATTATATTTGACTAGCTGACCCGTGCTCGCCTTGCTTCGCCGCCGCTGCCACTGTTAAGGCAAAACAAATTGGAGATGAGTTCCGATTTTTTTTTCCAAATTGAGGTACCCACTTAGAGATGGAATTTCCAAAAATCCTCTAAGCGGATCTCTATGCCATTAAAGGAATGTAGGTACTCTGTAAATGAAATTAACGTTTTCAAAGAAGAAATTATATATTTTATTGCAATCACAAAAACCAACGAAATGATCTACTTTTCCCGCCCTTCTGTTGGCCCTCGCATATACATACATACATACATACATATATCTACATACGAATACGCGGTAGCAAAATTCCCATTCAAGAAAATTTGAACACTTGCAGCACTATGAAAATCACACATCCATGGTATAGTCGCTACTCCCCTTCCATATGCCCCATTAAACTTTCATTACTTACAATAAGAAATTAAAGCGAAAAGAAAAAAAACAAAATTATTACATCACACACACATACTGCTCGTGTATTCGTTTTGTATGCGAAAACAAACAAAAAAAAACTAAAACCGGTTTTCGTGATACAAAAGAAAACGAATTTAAGCAGCAATGGGAATACAACAACAACATCCACAACACAAGGAAGTCCAAAACAGAAAAGGAAATTGAGAGAAACGAACATTTTTGCTCGAATCATACACCATTCTTTGAGTTCGTTCATGTTGCAGGCATTTCATACGAGGTATTGTATGATAGTATGCTGGTTTTTGGATTTTAGTATGCTGGTTTTAAAATTTTTTTGTAACATGCTCTTGTTCTACCATTCTAGGGTTCGAAGTATCGAACTGAAATTATCGATACTACTCAGTATCGAGTACTTTCGAAAAAGATTGAGATATCAATTTTATTTAAATTACCATTATTTAGGTTTTGAGAAAATAATCACAATAAAAAACAAAACATCTTTTAATAAATTCAACTTTTATTTGAAAAAATTGGAGTATGGTATAAACTTGCGACCAATAATTAAGTATATGACTACATATCACCACAATATTCATCTATATATCTGCCTCTTTTCCATGTTCCAAAACTTAAAATATTGAAATTTAATGGCCACTGTACATGTTGGTCCAAATTTATTCTGCAATCAAGCAGGATAGGCAAACAAAAAATACGCTTGTTGGATAGAGATAGAAGAAGCTAAAATCTGAAAGCTGAGACCGAGTGTGTAAGGAAATAAAATAATGTTCATAATGTGTACATTCCGAAAATTATTATAAGCCTTTCTCTTTCTCATGCAGTACATCTCGTTATAAGAATACTGACATTTGCGGTTGAAACAAAAGAAAGCAACAAATATATAAACTAAACAGAAACGTTGGCCTACATTTTACGCCTTTGCACGGATTCAGATTCAATCCAACTGAAGTACTCAATACTCGATACTCGACAAACGATACCGATACTACTAAAAGTATCGGGCTAAAGTATCGAGTACTGAGTATCGGGTATCGAAGCGCAAAGTATCGATACCTACTCGGTATCGATACTATCGTTCGAACCCTATACCATTCTACATCTGTATATTTCTCTTGTCTGTGCCTACACACGGGTTATTTGCAGTCTACAGTCTGTCAACCAGCTGGCCGATTAGTTTCTCGTCTGTAGCTGGCTTTATTTAAATTGACTTGATATGGTTGACTTATGTAACTTCATACATAAAAGGACAAATCACAAAAAAACAAATAGAGACCTCTTAAAGCAATGCATGGCCGTGCTATTAACGCTTGTCTAATCTGTCTGCACGCATCATAACCCCTTTAGCGTGAGTGAATAATTATTACGATATATAAAAAAAAAACAAATAACTGTATCAATTTACATTCGAATGTGCTTGCACTTAATTGTTTTAAGCTTCTTTGATTAAACTAAAAGGAGCTTATAGGAGCTTTATTTTATGCACACACCCAATTTAACTGCTTTTTTCATAAGCTCCAAAAAATAAACAAGCAGCCATTTCCGGTTGCATTAGATGTATGAACGGTAGTAAAAGCTTACAATTTATGGCAGCATGATAACTTTATGGGAAAGTTGAACTTTTACAAAGCACATGTGATTTCCCTTAAAAATATTACCCCTACATACATGCATACATAATGTTGTATGTAGGCAAAGCAAGTAGGTGGGGTCAAAAGCTCATTCGATATGTCAATCGTAGTTCCACGTGACATTACAGTGCATACTTTTTTCGACTAAATACTTGAACTCGCTTACCGAGAAACATAACTTTGAGATGACAGTACTATTAATCAGGATACGAGTAGACGTCTACGATTAAACGTTTTAGCCTAATAATATGAAAATAAGCCCTACGAACCAAGTGAATAGCAGCTATGAGTTAATACAGTGGATGTCCAGTATAACGAATTATATAATGCGTTTCGTTATATCGAACGTCTTTTTGTTTTGTTAATTAATACTAGAATATAAAAAACAAGTGATTTTTACAATAAAATTTATGTATTTATTTATAAGAAAATAAAAATTGATTAATAAGTTTTTGGTTAACAAAACAATTATGATTTGGAAAAGAAGTCCTTAATATTAGTTTGCCTTTTGGTTCCCTTCAAGCTTTTTTGGACCGCCTCCTCTAGCATTTCTCTTAATAAAAGCGTTTTTGAGTAGTAGTTAGGGTGTCCATCTTATCTCTTTAAAAGAGAACATGTTCTCTTTTTTAGCTCCGATCTTTTTTACACGATCTTTTGCTGTAAGGATCTTTTCTGTTCTCTTTTTTCTTTGCAAGTCGCTTTTTTTAATGAATCTTAAATAATTTTCAACAGCTAAAATAAATGTATGTTGTTTTCAACAAGATGTACCTAACCATGGTGTAAAGTAAAAGTATTTATGTTTTTATTGGATGGCACTATAAAATAGTATAAAATGGGAAGACGTCGAAACTACTATTGTTTATATAAACTATAAAAAAGTTATTTTAAATGATAGTAAATGTTTTGATGAATTTTGTGAATTGACTAACTTTTTTAAGATGAATTCGAAAGACAAAGTTTTTTCAAAGTTGAAATTATCCTGAGCACTTTTCAAAGCTTTCCAAAATTTGCGAGTTTTTTTTACAATCCCAGGACAAAACGCAAACGTAGAAAGAATATTTTCTCTTATTGGGGGCCAATTGACAAAAGAAAGAAATAGACTCAAAATTTCTACTGTCAAATCTATTCTTTGTGTAGTTTATAGTAATAGAGAAACCTGCTGTCAAGATTTCTATAAAATTCTATTGAACGACAAAGCCATACTAGAAAAAATTAAACAGAAAGAAAAATATCAAGATGACATTGATGAAGATGAAGAGGAAAGCTTGTTTCAATAGCTTCGATATAAATAACAGTTATGTGATTTGAAACAATTTAAAGACTTATTTAAAACCTTTTTAAAGCAAATAACTAATATATTTATGTATATTTTGTTAACGTTGTACTTATTATTATTTATTTTGAATAAAAAAATTTAGTGTTTTTTAAATCCAGAATGTTCTCTTTTTTGTTCTCGAAGTTCTCTTTTCTTATAGATTCTAGAGCAAAATGTTCTCTTTTTAGAAAGGTCCCAGATGGACACCCTAGTAGTTGTCGATATTTTTTTCAACTAACCACTGTATGCATTTTATTGAAGCAATCCACAGCTTCTGAATGTTTAATTTTTTCATCAGTGCGCCACTAGAAATACTTCGCGAAATGAAAGGCGTAAAAATAAAACGTAAAAAACGCAACAAACTGAAACAAGTAATTTTCCTTTAAAATTAAATTTATGTGTGTACATATGTACTATATGTTAGCGTAACTGATTCATTAATAATAATTAACAAGTAGCAGAAGTAAGGATATATACAAAAAATTACAATATCCGACAAAAGTAAACTTGCGCCTGCAGAAATTTGCAAGGCATTCGTTATATCGAGCGTAAAATATTTAAACCATTCGTTATATAGAACCATTAATGGGAAAAAAATTTCATTCGTTATATAGGAAATTCGTTATACGAAGCATTCGTTATTCTGGACGTCTACTGTATGTACAGTGTATCAATCTCATATTCGTACACCTGATGTGGTAATATTTATTTAAGGAAAAATCCAAACAAATTGAACAAGTACTACAAAATTTTATTGATTTCAGTAAGAACACATTAAAATGAAAAAATTATCTTCAATTAATTCAAATATGTATTTCAAATAAAGTATTGAAATTTTTTCATAAAAAACATAATATTATGAAAAATATGGTCAATTTCGTATTCGTACACTTTGATATTAAGTCAATTTTTTCACATTTTATCTATTACCTATTTAAGATGGCTGGGTATGGATTCGGCTAATATTTCTGTAATTTCAAGGCTAATTTTTACCCACTCTTCAATAAGCCTTCCTTTGGGATCATTTGTGTACCTTATACCAAATTTTCTTACTCTGTGGCCGATGACTGTGGAAGTGTTTCCAACACTTTTCGAGAGTGATAAAGAAGCCACATTCAAAATAAATAAGCTTTATGCTTGGGGTCATTATGCTGGTAAAGGGTAAAATTGTTCCAGAGCCCCTTTTGAACAGCACTTTTCTTCAGATTTGGCTTAGATATCTCAATATATTGCTTATAGTCCATCATCATGTTTGACTGTCCGCCTTGGTATGTAATCATTAAATTTAGACTCGCCTGTAAATACTACTGTGTTTCAAAAGTCGAAACCTTTAAATTGGTGTTGGTTAAGTGAATTCTAATCTCTTGCTTCTGTTCATTAAACTATTGACAGGTTTCTTACACATAACTCTTCAATTGTACCCTTGTTTTCGGATGCAATTTCTTGGCATTTCTGTTCAGAAACCTTTATTAAAAGTTCGACAAAGTTTTCTGCCAGTTTTGATGCACTATATGTAGGTTTTTTTCGAATTTACCGTATAAATATTCTCATGTCATGTGCACTTAATACATTTTTAAATGTATTTTTTTGTTTATTTTCGATGTGGTTTTCATGTTTCAACCGAATAATGATTGTTTGGATGGTTGATCTTGGCCGACCTACCAAACTTGATATCACACTACAAGATTTTCCTTCTCTGGTATATCTGATTATCTGTTGCCGCAGTTAATTTGATATCTCACCTTAAGTTCTACCCATTTTTCCAAGAAATCTCGAATAACCTTACAAAATAACTTTTTTTTTCATTAACTCACTTTGAAAAATAATAATTCAATGCAGAAAACAACTTTTACAAGGAACAGATTAGTAATTTTTATTTTTTTGTGAATAAACGAGCGGTGTACGAATACGAAATTGAGCTCCTTTTTGTCTATTTTTTTACTTTTATCTATTTTAAAACCAAAGAGAATGTTAACTAATGTCAAAACTAAATGGAATGCAATTGTTCAATATCCAGTAAAAATGCTATACTATATTTAACTTAATATCTCAAGTCGTTTTTGATCAGGAATTCAATGTTTTTCTTAATAGCTGATGTACGAATATGAGATTGATACACTGGTATATTGGCCCTGATATTTTGAATAAAACCACTGAAATAATATCCCCTGTGTTTACCTACTTCATTATTATCGTCTAACACATTACTCACCTCTGATTTCGCTGCCGCAGTCTAATTTCATAAAAAGGAGCGCCCATATGTAAGGGGACATACCCCTACGTAGGTGTAAACTTGCGCATATTCAGTCAATTCCCCAAACGGGCAATGAAACTTCCCATTCAAATTTCCTACCCACTGCTTGAACGTCAGTTGTTTCTGTTTTCAAAGGCCATGAAGAGCATTGCCAATAACAACTTTATGAGGTACCTACCTTAAAAAAAACCATCACATTAATGAATTGAAGTATGGTTACAGGCGGGTATCACTAGGGAATTCAAACACCTTCAAAGCTAGGAAAGAGGATGACATACTGACTGTGGAAATAATTTGGAAACAGTTGGTATCAACACTAGATCCTAAATAGAATGAAATGACTTGCAGCAAAACTGAGCGTCAAACGAAGTTTGGAAAGAGCTGAAACTTAGAGTCACTGTGAAATCAAATTTGAATATAACGCGTCCAAAATCTAGCATTTTCTGCTGGCAGCTATCTACAAATTAAGATACTGTCGATATATATCGCACAAACTGGGCACTTCTGTATTGTTTTTTTATTTATATTCAAGATGAAAAAAACGTGTGTTGAATTTTTGAGCACGATATCTCGAAAAATAAAATCTCGAAAAAAAAAAATCTCGAAGAAAAAAAACCTTGAAACCAAAATCTCGAACAGCAAAAATTTAGAAAAAAAAAATTTCAAATTGCAAAAATCTCGAATTGATATTAATTTTTGAGACAATGGTAATAATTCGCACGCGCGAATTAAATTGAGATTAATATCAATTCTAGATTTATTTGTGCAGAAAAGTGTTTGATTCACTGTTCATGAATGCAAATGTGTTTACTCAATACAAACAGTTTTTCTAAAATCTGATCGACATAAAGTATAAAGTAAAAACAGTACCTACTACAGTAAATTTGGAAAAAAAAAAAACAATTTTTTGCTGTAAAAAGTAGTGATGAGCAAAAAGTCACTACCAGTGAATTATTCACCGTGAACGAAAAATAACTATTAACGTCTGTTAACGACTTGGAAATAAACAGTGAATCGCTAAAACGTGAATAGTTTCACTTCACAGTTTGGAATTCGCTAATAACGATTTCGGAGCAAAAGTCGCGGTCGTGAGTATAAACGTGAGGTGCGAGGCAGTGAATGATACGTAGAACAAAGCAGAACGCGGTGAACGATGGTAAAATCAGCTGTGCCTGTGTTGCACGTTTGATTGTTTAATTTGAAGTGAAAATAGATTTAAGTTTACCAAACGGGTGAAATCGAAAATGCTATAAATAATTTGGAAAACATTGAGTTAAATAATCGTCAATGCAGTTGACATTTTTGACAACAAACATATGGCTCTATTTTTCTGTGCTGACTTGATCTGACATTTTTTACAAATCTGTGCTCTCCTGATCCGCATATTTGTCCTGTCAGAATTCAAAAACTGATAAACTGCCAACTGTGTTGACTGAAGCAAACAGGAAAGGAGTCTGTTTAGTTTAAACTGGATCAGAAAGATGATAAATTGTACTTATTCATTACTATAGATCGCTCAAAAACTTTATGTAATTGTTGCAGATTCGTAATAAGACAGCGAATTGAAAAGAACGAGGAAAATAAAAATAAAAAAATTGGATAGTATGGAAGTTTGGCTGGTCATGTTTTGCAACGTAAATCATATTCCGCTGTCCAACATGGATTCTCTTCCAAAAGTTTAAGGAAGTAGTTGCCTGACCCCAAGGTAGCACAACATATAACTTGTGCTAGGACGAAAACGACAAGTACCTATATATTATAAGCCATAAATTGATTGCTAAAAACGTTCTTCTTTTGTTTTATGTAGACTAAGGCTACTTTTCAAAATTAGAGAATACAAAGTATTCGTTACTTTCGAGTGATTACTTGGGCAAGAGTAACGAGTGAGTATGAATACTCAGAAGTAAAGACTTTTTACATGACCCCTCTAAAAACATAAATAAAGCAAATATTTTAAAAATGTTCACTTTGTTTTATTTATTTATTCTAAATCAACTTGAACATAAAAAAATAAAATGGTTGAAGCCGTTTAGTTTTAGACTTATATGGGTTAAGTAAGGTCTAAGTAGTTTGAGTGTAGTTCCTTTGATGGACTTGAGGACTTGCGGTGGCGTCACATTGAACTATTAAAATCCAGTTATGTAATATGTAACGGTTAACAAACCCCAAATAGATAACTAAGAAAAAGAATACTTAAGCGCGTTTTCCCTCCAGTGGCGAATTTAAGGATAACTTTTTTTACTTAAACCATTTTTCTTTCACGCATTGCAATTTAAAATGCACATAATAAAAGTGCAAACACGCATTAAAAATTTACTGACATATACGAGTATGCAAGCTCAAATAAAATGTTACTCTGCATAAGGGAATGCAATTTGTTTACCATAAACCCCCCCAAAAAAAAAAAAACTAAGCTTCTGCGTTGTAAAACCGAAATAATAACGCGCTGCACCGCATTCCGACAGACAACATCCACTTAAAAGATATTTGGCTCCAGTTTGTTCGAATCAAAAGACATCCTTACCGCCCTGCATAAACGATGCCAAAGGATGTTACAAACTACCCTTCTAGTGTGACAGAACTCCCCCCCTAAAAAAAAGGGTTAAACAAAGCTGGGCCAAAATAAAAATACAAAAAGAAAACACCGAAGAAACATAACAACAAAAGTTGACAATTCCGTAAACGACGACATTTTACCAGCCAAGAATTCCATTACAAAAGGACCAAATTCATTTTGGCTTCCTAGCGTGTCCTTGTGCGCTAGCACGCGTGTGTGTGAGTGTGTTCGTTCAAAGTTTGTTATGCAAAAAGCAAAATTCAAAATAAGTTTACTTCTCTATTCTCACTGTTGGTTCGCCATTTAAGTTTTCTGATGCGGGGCAATGGGTGGTTTATTTTTGCCCCCCTATTTGGAGAGCATACTTTTGCACATTCCAGCACTCGTTTATCCTTTGTTCTTTGAGGCAAAATACATATAAAAAAAAAAAAGAAATGGGAAAATAAATAAACATTTCGACAAACACAGACAACTTTCCAACGACGACGCGACGTAACGACGTTAAGATGAATGGAAGCAATTTTCCTGTTCTTGAGATTTATTTTTCTTTCAAACAAAATAAAAAAGACGAGATACAGTATGATACAGGAATATTGCTAAGAAAAGTAATCAGAGATATATATTAATTAAACTGTCAGCGCAAATACGAATAGAATGAAAAGAGTAACCAATATTACTGCCTAAATGTGAAAACTACTTACGTTGCTTGACAAGTCTATCTAACGTGGCATTTTAATAAAATATACAGTGCCGTTAAAAAAAAATAGCACAAACGATAGTTATTTTACCATTAAAAAAAAAAACATCAGCTGAAACAATTTCTTTAGCTGCTACTATTATATATGTACCTACTATTGCTTTAGGTGTTCTCTCTCTAAAAGTGAGATCAGTGGCATCAAAATGATAACGGTTGTACAATTTTGTACAGTAAAAATAATAGCACCACGCTTACGTTTTTGCTGGAAAAAAGGAAAAAATAAAGCATCACAGTGTTCTAGATTATTTTGTGGCTTTTGCATAGAAAGATATTTAAATTTTTAACTAACCCTTTGACTACTGAATTATTTAAATGAGACAAAACAGTTGTTTCGTAATTTAATATTACTGGGTGTACTTTAAGGAAGACAATTCATTTCTTTTTAGAATTTTTCGTTCTTGAATTAAGCCTACAGGACCTTGGTTACAAATGTGAACATAGGTAGCCAAGTGACAACAGGCTGGTTTTTTGCACTCGTATTTACGCAATATACAATGTACAAAACGTAACTTCGAACTTACGCTAGAAAACATATCTTATCTGGTTGGATTTATGGGTAAAATAAAAAAAACAAAAAACCATCAAAGGATCCTTTAAAAACTCGTTACGAATTTTCCCAAACTGACAACAAAATCAACCGCTAACTTTGTAATTAAAAATTCTAGAAAGTTCAAATTTGGTTTAAGAGAAGAGAATTGATGAATAAAGAGAACTCCATGCATACTACAACTCTTTTAAATCTTTAAATAAAAACAAAAAATATTTGAATAGTGTGGTTACAATTGTAACCAATGGTAGTCAAAGGGTTAATTACGAAGTTATGGGTCGCGGAAAGCATTGTAGTTCCGAAAAACGCGTAGTTATTCAAAAAATGAATGAAATGCCATTACTCGTCCGACGCTTAGTCCAGGAAAGCAAGAAGTAGTCGTTTAAACCTGCCAGGGAGTTCAAAAAAGAACTTAACATTGGAGCATGTGTTGAAACTGTTCGCAGCCGACTGACGATCTCAATTTAAAGCGTGTAGTCGAAGAAAATTTCCTCTTTTAACCGCTAGGCATGCAACCAAGCGTTTGAACTTCGCCAAACGACATTTAAATTGGCCAGTAGAGAGATGTAGGATGGAGGAACATTTTATGGACGGACGAAAATAAAATTGTAATGTTTGGCGGCAAAGGTTCTCGTTCTTATGTTAGGAGGCCTCCGAACGCAGAATACAACCCTTAATTCACGACCAAAACGGTGAAGAACGGAGTTACAATCATAATGGTATGGGCTTGTTTTCCTACTATGGAGTTGGCCCCATACATTGGATAAAAACTGTCATGGATCAACACGTCTATGTTGATATTCTTGATAGAGTGATGCTATCTTATGCTGAGGAGGAAATGCCGTTATTGTGGGTCTTCCAGCAGGACAATGACCCCGAACATACCAGCAAGAAGGCTAAAAAGTTGTTTGGTGATCGTTCGCTGAATATCATGGAGTGGCCAGTGCAGTCGCCTGATCTCAATGAAATTGTAGTGCTATTTTTGTTACCGATTGTTTCGTAAATTATAGTGAAAAATCAAAAATTTTACGACAAAATTAGGAAACAAGAGTCAAATATAACTAATAGATCTGGAGCAGGACTATTTGGAACCAATAGCTCCTTTCCTATGGGTAACTACGTGAGCATTTTTAGCCCAAATTACACGATAAACCAACCAAGCTTCTATCAAGACACTAAGCTCGTAGGATTTAAATTGAGAAAGTCGAAGGGAACTTAACACTCATTGGAGGGGTAGGACACGAAAAGGCAAACGAACTGGTAAAAAAAAGGAGCTTTGAAGCTAACTTCCTACGGAACCCTATTTACCTGGGAGAAGCAAACATGGTAAAGGTTGTAAATATGCTAAATAGACTGGATACCCAAAAGCCGCAGGAACAGATGGATTTAATATACTAAGGTTCATTAACTTAAGCCTTGAAACCTCGACAGTACCAAACAGAACTTAAAGAGGCACTTGTTAGACCAATCTACAAGCGAGGTGCCATAAAAGAGATAGCAGAATGGCTGAGATATTATTTTAGAGCAAGCACCTTCAAAATAAAAATAAAATATTGTTGCAGTAGCGAATACAAAATACAGTATGGTGTTCCACAAAGTTCAATGGAACGGAGTGTCGAAGTACCTTAAAAAGAGCCCCTCTTTTGCATACGCAGGCGATACGGCAATAGTTGTTTGTCAACAACAATGTAGAAGAAGCAACGAGGATGATGGAGACGGAGCTCTACGAAATAGGAAAGGGGGTCCACGACAACGGGCTGGTGATCAATGTGTCGAAAACGAAAGTGATGCATATTTGCAGATCACAATACACAGCTACAAAAATTAGCCTTAAGGCCTACAATTGTGCTAACCAAACCACTGCTGATGTGATAGAGGTAGTGGCGACGCATGAGACAGCCACCTTCTTTGGGAACCGCACATTAATGACCTACGAAAAAAATTAAAGGGTCCTCCAAAAACAAATTTGCAATTAACGTCCAGAAGCAAGTATACCACCCTCTTTTCAAGTCAAGGCTCAGATATGGTATCCTGGCGTGGGAAAATGCGGCAGAAACGCACATCGACAAATTGCAGAGCATCCAAAATAGGACAAGAAAACTGTTGTCGAGAAGAAACATGGCAGAAAGTAGCTTACGAATACTGAGAGTAAGGCAGGGCTCTCATCACGTAATTTCACCGACAATTTTCGACCACACGACACACGACAGCTAAATAGCTATCGTGCTATCACGCTCGCCGAGACGATTGCACTTCACAGATTTTTTTGTTAAGTGAAGTAAACACTTAGTCGATCGGTCGACCACGATCTCACGAGAGAGGATTTTTATGCCAACGTGAAGCATCGCTATTGTTAATGATATCGAAAAAGGTGACGACTGCTTTACGTTATGAGGGCCCAGATCATTAAGATGACAGCGGCGCTGGAATATTACGATGACGACCAGTTCCGGATACCAACCAACCACAATTTTAACACGAGAAGACAAGCGAATAGGATGTACCAGCTTTCACATAACAACACTGCTTGTATGTATACGGTGCCAAACATCTAAGACAGCCTTCCTCAAAACCTAAATAATTTAAACGAAATACCTATATATTACATCTATATTACATTACATATTACATCAGGCTGAATAATAAAACAACAAAAAATAAAAAATGTGCAATGGCAATGCCTAGTAAAACAAAGTTAAGAAAGACTAAAATAGTTCTCAGTAGTTACAATCGAAACAAATTAACCCTGACTAGATTCAAGCAAAAATAAGTCTCAGACAAGCAACAAACTTCTTTACCACTGTAAGCTCGAGATATGCCTCAAAAAATTACGTTACCGAACCTACGGCTTCTGCAGCAGTGACTCGGAAAGTCAAGATCAGGTACTAGTCAACTTTATAATCTACTCGATAGACAAGAAGATATTAACCTCACTTTAAATTGTGCAGACAGTAAAATGCTTAAGATTTACCAGGTGGGTGGAGATATTCTTTAATGACTCGACGGTCTCCAGAAGGGGGCATAGTAGATTTTAATAAGGACGCACTGTTACAAAAGCTATTCCATGCCTTTACAGATAGTCAATGAGAACAACTTACTGCTCCTTTATTGCAAAACAATCGCTAGCCAGACTGTCACGAAGGTTATCTATATTATCTATACTATCTATACTATTATTATAAAGCGGAAAAGTTTGTATATAATGGGTAATCTCTGGATCTACTGAACCGATTTTAAAAGTGCTTTCACTAATAGAAAGCTACGCTATCCCGTAGGGCTATAGGGTATTTTTTATTTTAAGGAAACATAAAAAAATAATTTTTTCTACCCATTTTACTTTGGCAGCTATCAATTCTATCTTAAACCAGATTACTAGATCAATTATCTGCCATGTGAGTATCCTGTCTGTTTGCGTACACGGGCGAAGCCGGGCGGGTCAGCTAGTAACTTATAAGATTGCAAATGAGTTGCCTGAAACTAGTTCAACTACCGAATTTTTAGCCCCGGTGTCTTGTTCAGAACCATATCATCGAATATTACATCATTAAGAAGAATGGATAAAAGTTGGCCACTCAGCCCATTGAAACTATCTATACAATATCTAAATTATGTAGGTTTGAGTACTTACCATATCGTCTGCATTAGAGCGTTAGGGTACAACACGTCCTAATTACATTTGTTGAAAATCTGCAAGAAACAAAAAAAAAAAACAAGAATTCATTAATTTATTTTTGTACCTTTCTACAAATAGATACAAGTATCTTTTGTAGATTTGCTTCTTTGAAATACTCTCGTTTGCTCGTAACAAGAAAATCAATTCCACACAAAATGTGTAAACAAAATCAAACCAATTCGAATAGATACATAGATTGTGCCATCATTACGGTGGATGTTTTTTGCCATTCAATGTAGTGAAAGTAATGCAAAACAAACACTCACGAGGAAAGTACAGAGTCTGCTTTGTTTGTCTCGCTTAAATACCAAGTAATCAGTGAAGACTGTGCATGAGTTGCTGTATCTTTCGTTCATCAATTAGTTTATTCTACGGCATAAGGCAAACAACTAGAATTAGCTGAAATTCAATTACACATTGAAGCATACATTTTTGGATGCAGTGGGTTAGTGTATTGTTACCATATAGCGGTATATGAGATCTTGCTATGTCTACCTACTGCATACTTAGAGCGCTGAGAATACGGGTATTTAGGAGTATGTAGGCCCGTTACTGAGCTGCGATCGGAAGTAGTAAAAACGTTTAACATTTCGCCATCTTTTAATTTTCTTACCAACAAATGTACGCCAGAAGTAAAGTTTCTGTTCATATACTCAAATTATAACAGAACCGCTTTTAAAAATGATACATCATTTTAAATGTTTGTTCTTGGCTGTTGTAGCTGCAATGGGTGAGTAGCAGCGTTGCCGCTATCTGACTTTAATCACAATTTGACCATTTTTTGACGCAAGAGACTATGACCCCACTTTTTAAAAAACACCTCTTTTTGACCCTTTTCAGTTCTTTTGGAGACTTTTTGAGACTTTTTCGTACAAAAAATATATTTCCTACAAAAATTCCATTTAGTTCCATTGCATTCAATTCATCACTAATTTCAGTATATTACACAAAAACTCACTCATTTATTTTTTCCGATATTGCTTTTGTACAAATTTACTTTAATTCAATTTTTTTTTGGTGTGTAAACATCTTAGCTCTCAGTATGGGCCTCACGAGTTTCTCGCCGTCACGCGTAACCAAACTTAGTATTAGTTCTCTTCTCTGTATATGATTCTCTGTGTTCATTTCTCCTTCACACAGAGTAATAGCAATAGTATAGCAACGTCAGCGTTTTCTGTATAATGTTTACACATCAAATGTCACGAGTATTTGGTGCTGGTATTCGTACATACTCTACACACGCCTTTTTTATATACCTAATCTAATGCGTTGTTTTTTTTAATAATAATGGATTATGGATATGGAGGTCTAACGTCGTTACCATGTTTACATTAGGTCTATTCATTTACCTAAAAATTGTTACGAATTCGTACGAATTTGTGCGAATTCTAGACCAACCGCGTTCCTTTACACAAAAAAGTACTTAAAGAGAGAAGCAACGAGAGAGTAAAAATTTCCAATCTTTAAAAAATCTAACGAATTCGTACTCAACAAATTTCTGCCGGTTAAAGGTGAACTATCTGAAGATGAAAGTTGAATGTTCTGAAATCTGAATGTTGAAATTTGCATTTCGCAATATATTGGATCTGGGATATTATGAAGAGTGGACTCTGCTGTAAGATTCAAAATTCTACAACACCACTTTGTTTACGATTATTTCACATATGTTTATGACATTTCGTTTGTTGCAACTTTTGTGGTTAAACGCGTTCCTTTACTTTTTCGTAATTTTGCCTCTTAAAATTTTACCTCCACTCCATGAACGCTTACTATTTTCGGAACAGAAAGTAAAGAAAGCAAAGAACAGACCTATCATGACCCTTTCTTGCGACTTTTTCAAATTTTTCAGCGGCAACCCTGGTGAGTAGCAAAGTGGCGTAGTGGTTAGTATGTCGGACTACTACACATGTTGCCCGAGTCCAATCCCAGTAAACACCAAAAAGTTTAATCACGGTGCCACCTCTTTCAAATGTCTGACAAGCATTGAAAGAGTATCATTTGTCAAGATGGGCTTCTCAACTCGCCGGCCGTTCGGAGTCGGCAAAAAACTGTAGGTTCCTTCCATTCCATTCGCGCACACTTTTACCATGAACTGTAGCGCCAACTAAAGCAAGAAAGAAAGATGCAATGGGCGAGGTATTATGTACATATATAATTTCATTACAGTTCTTCAGTTAACTAACCCAAACCTCACCGAACTCTAGACGAAAAAATCTATCTATCCACTGGCCTAAAAACAACCTATTAATTACTGTTAGCCAAAATAGAACTATAGCAAAATGTACAATGACACTACTGGTAAAATTACTTATTTCGATGTATGATTTCGTCAGTTTTTAGTAAACTCAATTGGATTGTCTTTTAACTCGATCAAATCCCATCCAATATGTAGGTGCCTCAAATGAGCAACCGTCGTCGACGAATTCAACTCACATTATATTTCCTATTGAATACTGTTGCTGACGCTTAATAATATGATAATTTCTGAACGCTGCCTGTTGCTGATGATCATTTTCTGAACGCAGCCATTCGTGGTGAACGAGACAATATTGAGATGTCAAACGAATTTTAAATCAAGCAGTTGGTGGCAGAAGATGGAGTAATAGAATTTAATTTTAGTTTCTTTCTTTTTTCCTTTTTTACATTCATTTTTTGCCTTTTATGGTTTATCAGTTAATCTTAAAATTACATGTTTAACTATTAATGTTCATTTGTTACTTAAAATAAAATAGAAAATACTTAAAGTTGCGTTTTTTCCACGGCCACCAACATTTCTAAAATTAAATTCTTTTAGAGCTGCCTTTTCTTGGCAATTATATTACATATATATATTGGGGAAGGCGTCAAAGAAAAAAGGCAGAATGTCCAATCCAAATCAGACGAAGAATTGCGATTGTGCCAAATGCAATAAACCGAACAGCATTGATGATATGGTGCAATGTGATGTGTGCCACAGGTGGTATCATTACAGCTGCGTGGGAGTGGATGCATCAGTTGCAGATAGAAGCTTCGAGTGTGTTACGTGTGCTGGGCTTAATGAAACGGTTCGTGGAAATGTGGCAGCTGTCGATAATATGGGCGATAGGTTGTCACACGTAGGACTAGGTGATCATCAAAGCGTTGGCGTGACGGCACATTCAGTAACAAATCTGAGTGTTGCATCATCAGGCAAAAGCAAGAAACGATTGGAATTGGAGCTGAAGTGCCTTGAAGAGCAGAAGAAGTTGGATATGCGGCTTATAGTCGAACAACAACAAAAGGAAAAGGAGTATATCATAAAGCGATACGAATTGTTGGCACAAGAAGCTGACGACTGTATTGAAGAAAGCTGTTCGGAGAGGCGCAGGACATCGGCGTGGGTGGATCAAGTGAGTGTTGAAAATGCTCCAATTGATCTCAAGACAAATCCTGTGGTTCACACTCAGTATCGGCCTCTAGAATGTGTTGCTGAAGTTCCTGAGTTTGGCTTGAGTAGGAATCAGATCTCGGCGCGTCAGGTAGTATCCAAAGAGTTGCCATTTTTCTCCGGGCGGCCAGAAGACTGGCCATTATTCATCAGCAGTTTTGAGAATAGTACACGAATGTGCGGCTTCAGCAAAGAGGAGAATTTGTGGCGTCTTCAAAGGGCATTGAAAGGTAATGCGTTGGAAACAGTTAGGGCACGTCTACTACTTCCATCTATGGTAGATGAGGTGATTTCTACTCTCCGTATGCGATTTGGGCGTCCTGAGTACATTGTGCAAATGCAATTGTCTAGGATTCGGTCAGAGCCCCCACTGAAAGCTGATCGGCTAGACACTTTGGTAAACTATGCACTGTCGGTGCGCAATTTGTATGCAACAATGGAGGCATCTGGGCTGACGAGCCACCTCAATAACCCCGTTCTACTCCAGGAGCTTGTGGAGAAGCTACCAGCGTCTATTCGAATGAACTGGGCGTTGCATCGTGGTACAACGGAACCGAATTTAGTGCGCTTTGGCGAATGGCTCTACAAGATGGCAGAAGCAGCTAGTTCGGTGATGACGTTTTCTACATTTGAGAATAAAAACGAAAAGAGACAAGCGGGATTGCATGCTCACACTGAAATGCAAATGTCTGAGACAACACAACCAAAGGGGAACGGCTGTTTCATTTGTGAAGAAGATCACAAGCTGTTGGATTGTGGTAAGTTCAAAACACTTCCAATTGCAAAAAGATGTGAACTGGTGAAGGACAAGGGCATATGTGAGAGTTGTCTTGGACATCGAAAACGATTTAAATGTCGAAGTACTGCGAAGGGTTCTGTACATGTATTGTTGCAGTCGAACTCATCGGCCCCAGTGAAACCGTGCAACGCTCATCAAAGGTGTGATGGAGGAAATACAGTGTTTAGGATTATACCAGTGGTACTTCATGGCGATGGAAAGTCATTAGAAACGTACGCATTTTTAGATACCGGCTCTTCTCTGACACTTGTGGAACAGAACATAGTGAAATCTTTGGGCATCGAGGGAACAGCCAAACCATTATGTCTTAAATGGACTGCAGACACCGTTCGCTATGAGGGGTCATCTATGGTTGTACCGATGGAGATTTCTGCTGCTACAAACGATCGCGATAGAAGGTACCGGCTTCAAGATGTTCGTACAGTGCAGCGTTTGGCATTGCCGAGGCAGACTGTTCTAGCTGAGGAGGTGCAGCGTCAGTATCCACATTTGAGCGGTGTACCATTGGCCACGTTCGTGAAGGCAAAGTGTGGGATCCTGATAGGGCTGAACAACCAGAAGCTGACTTTAGCCTTGCAGACTAAGGAAGGAAAGTGGAACGACCCAATCGCAATCAAAACCAGACTAGGTTGGTGTTTGAGTGGCGGCGAGGCGAATGGAGTAAAGGATGGTGGCGTATATCACATCAAAGCCTGCAAATGCGATCAGGATTTGGAAGAGTTGTTGCGTCGACATTACACGTTAGAGGAGCAAGGGATCGAGAGTGCTTGTTGTGAGACAGCGGAGGACGTTCGCGCGAAGAAGATCTTGGAAGAAACAGTACACAGGCAAGAAGATGCTTTCGTATGCGGATTGTTGTGGCGGTACGACAATATCACCATGCCGGATAGTTTTCCAATGGCCCTCAAAAGGCTAAGGTGCCTTGAGAAAAAGTTTGTGAGAGATCCTTCTCTATTGAGGGTGGTCAACGATCAAATAAAGAATCTCGTGGATAAGGGGTACGCTCGTAAGCTGGATCAACGAGAGCTCGACACACAACATCCAAGGGTTTGGTATTTGCCCACTTTCTTAGTGAGGAATCAGAACAAGCCTGAAAAAATCCGAATGGTATGGGACGCAGCGGCTACGACACAGGGGTTTTCTTTAAACAGTGTTCTTCTAAAGGGTCCGGACGAATTAAAAGTTCTCACAGATGTTCTTTATGCCTTTCGAATTAATCGGATTGCGATAGCAGCAGATATTCAGGAAATGTTCCACCGAGTTAAAGTGTGCGAAAAGGATCAGCATTGTCAACGTTTTTTGTGGCGGGATGGTGTTTCTAGCCGGCAACCAGAAGTCTACGTAATGATGGTTCTAACATTTGGTGCTTCATGTTCGCCAAGTATTGCGCAGCATGTTAAGAACATCAACGCAAGGGACTTTGCTGAAACCTTTCCAAGAGCTGCCGACACCATCATTAATCACCATTACGTGGACGACTTGTTAGACAGTGTCGAAACAATCGAGGAAGCAATCCAGTTGGCGAAGGACGTGAAGTTCGTCCACGCAAAAGCTGGGTTTAATATTCGCAACTGGTTGTCTAACTCAAAGGACGTTCTGCGAGCAATGGAAGAACCTGACGGCAATGCAAATAAGATGCTGGAGAACCTAATAGAAGACAAATGCACGACGAAGGTCTTGGGACTTTGGTGGAACACCAGTGAAGACATTCTTGGATTCTCGCTGCAGTTCGTAAAGATGCAGGAAGACATTATGAGAGGGATCCGGATTCCAACGAAGAGAGAGCTGCTTCGAGTACTCATGTCCGTCTTCGACCCGTTGGGTTTTCTCGCCTTTTACTTGGTCAAACTGAAGGTGTTGCAGCAGGAAGCATGGAAGTCTGCAATAGGATGGGATGACGAATTACCCCCGGAACTTCATGAAAGATGGGAGAGCTGGCGCAGGCTACTGACAAAGGTGGAAGAGGTGCAAATTCCGAGGTGCTACTTTCCTGAAGGATTTAGCAAGCGAGCAAAGGTGCAACTTCACATCTTTACCGATGCTAGCGAGGACGCGATGGCTGCTGTGGCTTATTTTCGCTTCATGGAAGACGGCCGCTTCGGGTGTGCACTTGTTTGTGCTAAAAGTAAAGTAGCACCGTTAAGACCTATATCAATTCCAAGGTTAGAGCTGCAGGCTGCTTTGATGGGATCTAGGCTGGCGAATTCATTAGCAAAAGCACATGCAAATAGGTTGACTATTGAGCGGAAGTACATGTGGACCGATTCGAAGAACGTCATATGCTGGTTGCGCTCTGATGCGAAGAAATTTAAGCCATTTGTGATGTTTCGTGTGGCGGAGATATTGCAGAAGACGAGATTGGATGATTGGAATTGGATCCCAACTAAGTTGAACGTGGCCGACGAGGCGACAAAGTGGGCAAAGGTGCCTTCTTTCAATAAAGGTGCTCGATGGTTCGTAGGTCCAGACTTTCTCTACCAGTACGAAACTACATGGCCAGCACCGGAGGAGACTGAATGCTACAAAGAAGAGTTGCGCTCAAAGTATCTTCTGGCGATACATTTCCCTTTGACGGATGAGTCCCTGCAGTCGATGCTGATAGAGATAGAAGGTATCGTCAATTCACGACCACTCACACATGTATCAGTGGATTGTGATGATGTGGAAGCGATGACACCAAACCATTTTCTGTTGGGGTCATCAAACGGAAGCAAGTCACCAGGAGCTTTCTGCGATAAGGACCTAATTCTGCGCAAGGAGTGGAGAAAGTGCCAGCAGCTGACCGACTTGTTTTGGAAGCGGTGGGTACGTGAGTACCTACCAACATTGACACGGAGGACGAAATGGTTCCAGAATGTTAAGAACGTTGAAGAAGGAGACATCGTCATAATCGTCGATGAAAATCTGCCAAGAGGTTCTTGGCCAAAAGGCTTAGTAGTTGGAGTCATCCGGGCCCATGATGGCCAAGTAAGAAGAGCTACCGTGAGGACAGCAACCGGTGTGTACGAGAGACCCGTAGCGAAGTTGGCGGTCTTGGATGTCAGTAGGTCGAAGGTTGGTAAATCAACAGCAGAAGCGGCTGATTCACCGGAGGGGGGAAATGTTGCTGACGCTTAATAATATGATAATTTCTGAACGCTGCCTGTTGCTGATGATCATTTTCTGAACGCAGCCATTCGTGGTGAACGAGACAATATTGAGATGTCAAACGAATTTTAAATCAAGCAGTTGGTGGCAGAAGATGGAGTAATAGAATTTAATTTTAGTTTCTTTCTTTTTTCCTTTTTTACATTCATTTTTTGCCTTTTATGGTTTATCAGTTAATCTTAAAATTACATGTTTAACTATTAATGTTCATTTGTTACTTAAAATAAAATAGAAAATACTTAAAGTTGCGTTTTTTCCACGGCCACCAACAAATACACCATTTAAAAATCGTGCCGAAATCATAGAGATCGACTGATCAAGAGTGCTGCCAGCTCTTAATTTTTTTTACTTCAACATTTTTTTCTTTAACAAGCTGCAAATTTGTTATTAAGAAAATTATATTAATAAGAAGTACAGTGGATTCCGCTTATTTGGGACACTTCGGTCCAGACCGATTTTGTCCCAATTAAGCAGCTGTCCCAATAATGTGATGTGACAATCAAGTAAAAAACCAATTTTTTTCGCTTCTGTGTTCTTGACCATTTGTCCAAGTTAAGCGGCTGTCCCGATTATCCGCCGTCCCAATAAAGCGGAATCTACTGTATATATATTTTATTGTAACCCTGGGATTATTTTATACATAGGTATATTTAAGAATATTTCTTGAAATTTTCGAACAATTTCCTTGTAAAATCACGGAGATACCAGCTGTCGCGCATTGTAAGTCGCCACCCAGCTGGGCAATTTGTGTAATTTCTGGAAGTCACAATTTTTATTTGAAATCAATTTTTCAATAAAATTAACTTTTTTTTACAAAAAAAATGAAAACTGTATGTTTTTGAGAAATTTGAAAACTAAGTACGATTTTTGACCATTTTTTGTACTTTTTTTTGCAATAAAAAAATAGTAAAAAAATAAAGTATAAAGAAAGTATGTGCCAAGTTTGATAACGATTGATCAAAAGCTCTACGAGTAAGAGTGCATGCAAATTCGAAAAAAATGGTTTCGAAAAAAATGGTTTCGAGAAAAACGCACTTGAAAATAAGAGTGGCTTACTCACTTAAATGCTTATAACTTTTAAACGGCTTGAAATTTTGCTTTGACATTTCCAGAGTATTTTTTTGAATAGTTCTGAAATCGATTTGTGAGAGAAAAAAAAATGTAATTTTTTAAATCTTAAATTGTATAACATTACAGAAGTGAAAACGCATACATATGTATATTATAGTTGACTTAAACAGTTATAAAAAAGGTGAATGTAGACGTTATCAGAATTATTTGATTACATTCAGTTTGCACCATTAACGACGTACACACCTTCTTATCGCGGTGCTCTAGTTAGTTCTAAAAAAAAAAGGAAAAACCACCCTCAGCTAAGTATGGGTTGGAGGTTAAATGCGCAACCATCTATTCCTACTCACGTTATACTCGTATGCCACACTCAACCAAAAACTCTGGAGAGATATGCATGCATCTAGGGCAAATATTTTACAATCACTATGTACGAGTACATCGCTTAATCAATTAGGTCATCGAATTCCCAGCGTACCACTTGAGTCGGAATATTTCCGCTACTAAACGTCCTTAATTTAAAGTCGATTTACATTTTATAGAAATTTGCATTTAAAGTGTATTTGGCTCCAAAATATATTGCTCCATCACTTTGGAAGTGGATTAAAATTACATAAAATAAATTAATTCGATCATCATCGGAATTATCAGTCAAAAATTAACCGTTCTTCATAAATCAACATAAAGTCAAACATTTATTGCATTTTACTGCCAATGGGTCAATGTTGTTAGCTTGTGAAATTTTGAAAATATTCATACTGCAAAATAAAAGTCGATATATCATTCCAATGCAGATGCACATAGTAACCTCCATATAAGGTTTGCTTTTATTTTGTGCGCCACTTTTCTTTCCTATTTCAATCATTTGATGCAGAATACAATAACAAGGGAGTAAGAGTTCCATCAGATATGTACGATACGAGTATACTCGTATACGCCAGAACACACGTCGTCGTCGGTGCATCCATCCTAGATACGAAAACGGGTACAAGTACATATTATTGCCGCATTTAGGTTTGGATTAGTTTTTTTGTTTTTTTTTGGCAATCAAGCGGGCTGTTGCGATTTTTGCCATAAATAAGTTTATTTTTTTTTAATTAGTTTATTTTAAAACCGATTAAGTTTAACAGTTCAGCAACTAATCAATAGAGTGGAGTTTTGAACTGCAAAAAAAAAATTACTAGAAATAGAAGCTTACAGCATATTATTGGCGCCAACTGCGACCGGGTATATTATATATGTAGGTATATAGAAATCAACTGTTCGTTTGTGCCCTTAAAACTTAAAAACGTACCATCCGATTGAGGTAAGACTTACATTTTATATTTTTTATGGTGTTTGAAGTGTTCGTACATTAAAAATTTTCAAGTTTTCTAATAGATGGCGCATCTGAAGCTGACACAATATATTTGTAATGAGGTGTGAAATATTTGTAAATCAATGCCAACGAAATGGGCGAACAAAGTGAAGTACGATGAGCAACGGTTGGAATCAGCATGCACTAGCACGAACCACTGAAACGGATGAACAAAGTGCAGTGCGTATTGAAACCTTACGAATTCGTATGACTGTATACGAATTGCAGACAATAGACGACGCATTATTGCTTCATCACTAAATATAGTGAATATGTATTAGTTGTTTTTGGACCAATGAACAAATGGTGTCGATATTGCCAAGCACTGAAATATTGTACATAGGTGAAACGCCAGAAATGTGCTGGTGTGCATTTAATCCGCCACCAGAGTCATTACTATTTTTAATGTCTGGAAAATTGATTCAAAATGATAGTAATGTATATCAAATAGTCGTAATTTAAATTAGTTCAATTCAATTTAAATTTAGGTAACACATCCGATTCCAAACACTCCAGATGACATTGTTCGGTGCACCAAAAGTCATTCGAAAAAATGTCATGAGATTTTATGACATGAACACTTCTTAACGGGTGTAGCGAAGTGCACCGGGTAACCACTAGTGTAATTATAGACTTAGGTTAGGTTAGGTTAGGTTGAGAGGGGTTGAAGCCATCCCAAAACACCAGGCGATCCCCTAAGAATCCATCCAAGTATGACACCTAAACCGCCATAATTTCCTCACAATATTTTATTACGCAGCTAAAAATTAAAACGAGTCCATGGTTGACTTGGCCTTCCTCGTTCAAGTTACTAAAGAAGTAGAAGCCTAAAATGTTCCTGCGTCTACGTGCTATGCCTTGATATTCACAGAGAATATGTGTGATATCCTTTGCTACGCCTAGATCATTACAGTGGCGTATTTGCCCAGAAGGCAATGCCAGGATAATATTCCTATAACTGTACTCAATTATGCCATAAGTCTAAGGATTCTACTGGTCCTTTTAAGGTCCAGCGCTCACCAAAGTGCCTTGGAAACACTGTGTCCTAAAATGTTAGACAAGCTATGGTCAGCCCTTCTTGAATTATATCCTTTACCTTTGATTTAATGCAGCAAAGTGGTGGAAATACCTCCACTTTCTATTAGAAATAGAAGGATTCTTAATAGCACTCGGAATTACGCACTCAGTCGCCCAAATTCCAGATTACTTTAATAACATCAACAGACAGAAAAGGTTGTCTTCGTTTGTACTGGAAAACCGACTTTGCTAGAATATACATGATAAGAGTTCTGACGAGCTCAACGATACGCTAAGCTTAATACACACATATTTGGAAAGCCCAAGCCAAGCTGATTTCAGAGCAGGGTAGACAAATGCAAAGTATTAGGTTTCAACATATGTATGTATGTTTTCAAGAAGAGGATCACAGATTGTCCTTTTTCAATAAACTACCCTATAACAACCTCACTCTTAAAAAATATAAAATAGCTCCATCTACCATAAACTTTAGTTACAACTTAACTTATCTTTCGATAGCCTTGTTTTTAGATGCTAAGGTCAATTCACTTCACGTGGATATACAATACCTATCATAGACACTCTTTAAAGCCTCCTCAATGTGCTCATCATTATTATATTATCAAGGTGAATGGAACAATGTCAATTTTATGTCTGAAATTGAATCCATTGTGTGAGTCTGTTCTTCTGTTTCAAGCGGATATACATCCTCGTATGTGGGATATACACAAGCACAAGAAGAAGAACAGTTACAAAAACAAGTGCAAGGGTCTTATGCAGATCCTTCCTTTCTTCTGCGTATCTGTATGCCAATGACAGTTGGTTTTTATTGATTTTCACTCAAACGTAAAAGATACACTCAACTGAAAGCGGAATCGATAGATTGAAGCACTTTCGAGAGTATTGCTTGTCTCGAAAAAAGCTATATGTCCTCAAAGGAAGTGCCATGCTTTAAAAGGAAACTAATCAACTTTAAGAAACAATATTTTTATTTTTATTTTTTGTTTTCAACGCACATTTGTTCAAAGATTGTTCTTAAAGTGTTCGTTTAGAACAACAAGAAACATTTCACCTTCGAACGTTTAGCCGTTTACTGTGATACATGATTTTAAATAAACAGCAAATAACAAATTGTTTTGTTTTGACATGTCGAAAGCGGCTGTTTTGCCTAAGCTTTCATTTTTGGGTGAAGCCAAATCGGTCATACTCAAGTACAGTGAAACCTGTCTAGTTGGCCACCTGGCGAGCTGGCGAATAGTTAACTGCACCGAGAAAATTGCATACAAATGTTCCTCAAAATATTTTTTCTTGCTCTTTCGGATGGCAATTCTTGAAATGTATAAGAGCTGCACAAACGTCAATGTAATTATGAATGAGAGGTGCATTTAGCTCGTGATAACCGTCCAAGATGAACCAAAGCAAATATAATACAAAAAAAATGGGAAAAATACAGTACAGAGTGAAAATCTAATATTTTATGTGTGTCACGTCTAAATTCGACAACCCGTCGAAATTTCTGAAAGATCTAATAGTGCTCAATAAACTGTAGCATGAAATTTAAAAAAATATCTTGAGACCTGTTAGTCCTCAGCAGAAGGAAAGGCTCAGCGACTTCAAAAATAGGACCCCAGTGGAAGGGGTCTGTGCTCCAAAACTGTCAGCATGCGTTCAGGACTTCAGTGGATATTAAAAATTATGTATTTCGAGATACAGTAGAATCTCGGAAAGATGAACTATTCCAAAAGATGAACTATCCAGAAAGATGAACGGAATTTTTTCACCATTGCAGTATCCTAAAAGATGAACTGGTTGATTTTTGGATACTCGAAAAGATAAACGCTCTACCCAAAAATTTGGTTTTTCTTCTTCATTCGTGTTTTAGTTATTCTTAGTAGATTCATATAAGCGTTATTCTTTGGAAAACTGTTATTTTCTGCTTGATTTTGCATTTTTGCATTTCAGTTCGTTTGTTTGCATAGTAGTGTGAAGTGAATTTATGTAGAGAAAAGATGCCACCAGTTAAAGGCCGAGTTAAGTTTTTAAAAGAAAAGTGCAAAGTGCTGAAAGACATTTTAACCAAATTTGGGTACCTACTAAAAATTAAGTACCTACTCGAAAAGATGAATGTTTCGAATAGATTAACAGGGCCTATTTTTTTTTCGTTCATCTTTCCGAGATTCTACTGCACTCAAAAAATAATTTAAGCAGGCTCAGTGAGAAAAAAAGCTTCGTGAAAGGTGGACTTAGAGTTCTCAAGCCAGTACTTAAGCCGGATTTTCCAATAAGAGTCAGAGAAAACCGATTACTTTGGACTCAGGAGCATCTTAATTGGATTCAAGACATGTGGAACAATGTTATCTTTTCCGATGAATCCAAGTTTAAGGCGCATGTTGGATATGGGACGATTCTTGAGCGAAGCGAACCAAAGGAAGGCTGAGCTCTGAATACCTCTTACGGATGCCCCCAAAACTGAAGGTATGATGGTCTGGGGAAGCTTCTCTGGAGAGAAAAGAATAGATTGGCACTTGCAGATTCATTTTTCAACAGGATAATGCTCCTTGCCATATATAAAAAATTGTAAGTATGAATTAATGTATAGCATTCTATGACTAAAAACATTTTTTTTTTAAAACATTTTTTTTTTAATTTTTTTAGGGGAAAAAGTACTTTGAAGAAAACAATATTGATGTGCTAAGCTGGCCTCCCTACAGCCCAGACCTCAATCCAATTGAGAATATCTGGTCAGTTATGAAACTTAAGATTGCAAGACAGCGTCCAGAGTCAATGGACATCCTAAAAAAAATTACTAGTCCGGACCTGGAGCACCATACCTGCATCCACGTGGAAAAACCAATCTGAGTCAATGAATCGCAGATTTGTAGCAGTAATAAAAGAAAGAGGAAGTCCAACAAAGAACTGATTGAATGGACAATATTTCTGGGAAGCAACAAAAAATTTAAAAAAAAACCGCACTAATCTTAATTATTAAATAAGTACATATTTCAATAATTCCTAAGAATGAGCCAAGTACGCAAAAAATAGCTTCGGTCTAAGACCATTTTGCTCTCTGGACTACAGGATAAAAAAATTCTAACACTCTAAAAGTATCATGAAACGTTTGAAAATGCCTAATAAAACAAAACCTCATTAAAAAATATGTAGTTATCGCAACCAATTCGCCAAACTGTATGTAATCAACTTAAATGGATTGTTTTGTTGCTGTAATAAACACCTACGCAATATACGAAATCGATCTTTTATTTTTATTAAAAAAAAAAAATACACAGCCTTATAAGTGTGCCACCTGTATAAGTTGGCCAAATATTCTTTCACCGCAGGTGGCCAACTTACCAAGGTTTCACTGTACGAATTTTTCCCCTGCAACTTTAACCTTTGTGGAGTTTCCATGAATGCGATAAATTAAAGGCTTAACGACATAATTATTGGCAGTTTTATTACTCCATTCAAACGGTGGGCGCGGCGGATTAAAAGAAAAATCTCAGAGTCATCGGACAGTTCATTTGCCAACCATTACTAAGACTAATAGCCTACTCTGTCTCTACGATTATCGTTAAAAGCATCTCTGTCTGTGCGCCTCTTCGTATGGTAAGCAATTAATCGACACTTAAAAGACATTTCGAACACAATAAACTTCTCCCAGCCGTGCTGCAGAAACTGATTGCACTCAAAAAATATCACAATTTCAATTATCGCTCGTTGACGTGATGGCGACAAACACGATTATAGCCAAGTAAACTGCAATAATCGAGTTAAAGGACTATAATATGTTGCACATCCAGTACATTACGTGCACCCATGTCCACAAACCCACCCCCCGCCCATGCTGCACTTCACTGCGGAATCTATTATGTACGAGTATACACCGGACAAGGCCGTTGAGGGATGAGAATGGAGAACAGCCATACATCACCCTCGCCGCAGGCAGTCTAGGCTGAAACCGATGTCGAACAAAAAAACGAGGCGGATATAAGGCTTATATCTCCAGAGTGAAAGAGAGAGGTGAATTTTGTTTGATCCATCGGTGAGCTAGTATCATATGTACATATGTATATTCACACACTGCACTGCACTGCACTGCACAAGACGAATGGGCAGGTGTACATACATATGCATACCATATGCAGTCGAAGAGCAACCACCCCCGTTGGAGATAGCGTTGCATATGCCTGAGCATGACCAACTTAATTCCAAATTCTGGTGAATAAATTATGACAAAGGAGCCGGAGCAGGAGCAGGAATTCGGGCCCAATCCAAACTTGGGAGCATTGTCATACAATGCACTTCAGAAATTGACAAAAGTTTCTTGCTCTCTCTCTCTCTCTCTCTCTCTCTCTGTCGTCCTCTGGAAATGATGTGTGCTTTAAATTATTCCAGCTGTTTACATTTTTAACGTGTCTGTATTAAAGCGGCATTTGTTATTGCAAATATCCGGAGTATTGGCTGGCATTTGGGTATTGGATACTTTGTGCCGTGTGCATGTTTTGAATGGAAATGAATTGATTTGTTCGAAAAAGTTGATTCAGTTCTTTTCAAATTAAGGTCCTATAAGGTGCACACCTTTTATGGAATAAGCGTAAGCTGGATATCGATATGACAACTTGTAAGATGCACTTAAGCAAACGAACAATGATTATCTATAAATACTTGAATACCTCTTATAACGCGTTCAAATCATCTAACGTGGAATTGTGTGAACTGGACTTTAAAGCTTAATGTATTCACCACCTGTTTAACTGACTTCTTGACAACGCCACAGGGGAATATGACTAATTTATTTAGTATATGTATGTATGTAGAGGTAAACGTTACTTTAACCTGTCATTTTAGAATTAGTTCGCTAATCTGAACTTTATGTAGCGAAGTCAGATCCCTATCATAGAATCTTCGGGGTGAACGCTTCACTGCAATTTGATCATCAGTATCATTGAATCCACTGACATGAATCATTCCCTTGTCGGTCGTATGAATGAGTTTCACGGTATCGTGGAAAACGTTCGAATTGCATTAAATATGTCATTTCTCATCCAAAGTTCGAGTGTTGCGGATCTCATCTTGTTGATTTGTTTTTTTGAAAAAGTAATTTTTTTTACATACATACATACATACATATGTATTTAATTTCCCAAAAATTGTATTTCACAGAAAAAAATATCACTAATAGGGATCAATTTAGTGCTTTAACATTTGTAAATATGAAAGTCTTTTCCAACACCATGCTGGTAATTTCCATCAGCAAATAATCGTCGGCAAACATCACTTTTGGAGAAATTGCAAATGACTAAGTGAAATGGAGGTCCCCAAAATATATAAAAAAAAACCGCTTTACTCAGTAGATCATCTATACCTACAGGGTGGTCCAGTTTGGGATACAGATATTTTGGGATCTGATTCATTGGTTCGCCGTGGCAGTGGTGGTTAGTGCGTTGGACTACTACGTATGCTGCTCGGGTTAAATCCCAGTCCGGGTCCAACAACAAAAGTTTTTCACGGTTGCCACCTCTTTCAAATGTCTGACAAGCAATCAAAGAGTATCATTTGTCAATGAGCTTCTTAATTTCGGCGTTCGGAGTTGGCAAAAAAATGTTGGTCCCGTCCATTCGTGCATATAACACGCACACATAAATGGTTGCGAGCAGCAGGCCTGATTACTGTTTATTACAGTTAAAAACTATTACCATCCGTACTTTCATTTTCGAGATATTGGTCTCACAGTTTTTTTTAAAAAAATTTTTACCAATTTTTGTGAAAACCGCATTCATCTAGTCCTAGTGAAAGTGTGTTTTTTTTTATTATGATTATTTTCGTGTGTAATAGCGCCACCTACAAATTCACCATACAATGTTTTTACCTGCGGCCCACTATTTTCCTGTTATTAAGTTAATTTAGTCACAAGTGCCATTTAAAAACGAGCTTTACCGGGCATTACCCGACATGTATGCTGTGTCGTCCGAAGTGCAGACTAATGCTCGTTTTTTTATTCAGTAAAAGTTTTGAGCAAAATGCATTTTAAGTAAAAATTTGGAACAGCGAATTTGCATAATTTTGAGTTTAAGGAGCCATAACGTTTTTGTGGCTGCGCTTCGGATTGCCTTTCCAAAATATAAAAAAAAACTTAAAGCGGTTTTTCCACAAAATCAGAGGTGCCTTACTTCGACAAGCTATAACTCCAAGGGGTGTGAAAACAGACCCCCCCTACCACCATTTTTCGTTCGCTAGAACTTCAGGAATCTCCAGTTAAAGGATATATATAAGAATGAATTTGTGTCGGTTCGTACGCGCATCAGTATATGGGGATTTTTTTGTTGGATTCGTATTGAAACAGGGAAACACACTACGAAGCCGAAAATTAGAAATATCGATCAGAAAATTCGAAAAATTGTGAAACCCGAAATCGCAAACTTTCAATGGTGGATGGTTGTGATATCTGAATACAAATCCCTTTTGTATGGGAGAGAGAAAGCATTGATTCTAAGGAAGGACTAACTTTACGGAATTGGCAATTGGCCCATTTTGTCCCACACAAAATAAGATTATATTTTAGGACATGAAACAAATAAGAGGGTCAGCAGCACGAATTGTTATGCATATCGTTTGATGATTCGGCAGGATATCGACAAATATCTGTTAAGATACCGCCGAATGCTTCAATAGTATTGCGTCGACGTGTAGGTTTGTCAAGATAGAGATAGAGCGCCTCAATTTTATCCTATTTAATCAAACTAAATTGCGTTTGGAAGTGTACATCCACTTGATGCAATCAATTTGGATGGAGATGCAGCAGCAGGAAACATCGGCCGATTGACAATTCACCCAGTGACATACAGTGGTGGCCAAAGAATTAGAAACGATAATCGCCAGTAATGGGTTCTTTTTTTACAAGCTATATTCTGATGAGCTAGTACCGTTATTAGATTACTGTTCAACTGTTTATTCTTTTAATATATTTTCATAAGCTCAGGTTGTTGTCAAACTGGCACAATTGCAGAAAGTTCGACTATGGTTACAATTCGCTGTGGACAGAGAATTAGAAACGATTTTTTAAAGTAAAAACTTTCTACAAAATACTTTGTTTTTCGTCATGTAAAATATGTTTCTTATTTGTTGTGGAATGCTTTGTTAATATTAATTAATACACAGTAAAAAAAAATTGGTAAGAATAAATCGAAAGCTTATAGTCCAGAGCTATCAAAATGAAAAGATGTCGATAGCGTCAATAGGGAAAAGGTTTAGTTGCTCAAAGAAGCTTGTTTTCGGAGCAATACAAGTCTTTAAAAAGATCGGAAGTTTTGAAAGCCCCAAAAGAAAGTAAGGCCAATACTATTCTTACGTCTACGAAAATTAGGGAGATTGTAGAAACTCAAATTGATCAAGAACTATTAGCTAGGACCACTAGGCGTCGCCTTCCAAGCCACAATCCCCGTGGATGCATAACCCGCAAAAAACCACATGTGTCAACAAAGAACATAACGAATAGACTTGATTTTGCGAAACTGCATATCCGAAAAACATTCGGATTCCGGAAAAAAGTTCTTTGAAGCGACGAACCCAAGTTAATATTATTTAGGTCCGTATGTCAGGCGTCCTCCAAAAAGGAATTGGATCCTAAGTACACCCTTAAGATCGTAAAGCATGGAGGAGGAAACGTTAGGCGGCGCACAAAGTATGCCGGGTAAGCTAGTTTTTAGTAAATCTGCAAGTCTATGCTTTTAGATTTCAATAAATACAGAACTTAATTGATATTGACAGCATTCAGAATAAAATTGATCAGATTTCGTTGTTTTGGCTTCAAAATATTGTATGTTTCTATCCTCATTATGAGGTATGTACATATTCTGATTCTTTTTAACAAACCAAACAAAGCGAAGCGACTGTTGTGAGAATCTTACTGCACATATGTATATGTAGCTTTTGAAATCTGCAATAAGTAGGTACCTAAATGTTTTAACTTTTTTTTTTAATTTACTTCATTCTACTGAATTTCAATGTAAAAAATTTAGTAACAGCGTGTGGATCATACTTTTCAATTAAGTAACAGTTTCTGAACGATGTGAGTTTTCAAAATTTGATGGTCATAGGTCTCAGTATACCTCATTAGTTCTAAAATTGAATACCAAACAAACACCGCAGAAGAATCTTCGCCTTCAAACAATAGACTGTTCTGCAGCACACAGTCGACTTTGTGTAAAAAAAACTCTATTAATTTAAAAAAAACTCAAAGGCTCGCTAATCTAACTTATCAACTTTCCACTGAATAATGTAAATGTACTTCACTAAACAATTCAATCAGCATCATGCTCTTTTTCATTGAAAGGAGCACTCATTATGCAAGTTATTATACTTTTACCACACCTTTGGTTCCGCAAACAAGAAAAAAACTCAACAGAATAGAAGAAACTTTGAAACAAAAAACCGACCTACTTAAACTCCCTCCAAAGTTGATCCTATTCCTATCTAAGTGAGTACATTCTTTGCAGGCTCTCTTTTCATCTTGCCATCTTCTCTATGTCCCTTCGCCAATTATAATATTAGTCCATTACAATCAAATTTCTCATAATCTAGTCTTTTGTTACGAAGTTTTTTTTTTCTTCCTTTTTTTTACAACTCAAAGCACTTTCACTTTACTAGAATATCCTTTAAATTCAATTAAGGAACCACTTTACTTTACAAACCCGTTGAGAGATTTATTCAAATTCTATTACCGCGTTGTAAACACGATTACAAGCAAACGAAACAGCAAAGTCCTTAACACCAAACCATATACATACATACATATGTAACACACATACAAATGTACATAAATATGTATGTATGTTCTTATCCTGAGAATCTGAGAATCTTAAAAAAAAAAAACTGTTGGTTATCCATTGTGCTTCAACATGCACGCATTTCATCATCTTCTTCGTCACCGCACTTCCACACCCACTCGTAAACAAATTGTTTCGAAAACTTTTCCTAGAAAAGGGAAAATTCCCAAACATTACCACAAAACATGGTTCGGTGAAAAGCAACCAAAAAAAAATATACAAAGAACTAGAGACAATACGCCAACTTTAGCAATAAACCTTTAACTACCAAAAAAAAAAGACTGATTTCCAATCATGAGCTAGGATCCTCGCTTCAGCGTCCAGTTTGCTCCTTCCCCGGGAAAAGTGGTCCTGTCGCACTACACAATATTAATATTTAAATATGTACACTCTTCCCGGTACGAGTACGGCGGTATTACACTATACATTTGTTATGAAGCCGACTAAAATCAACAACTTACAGGAGTAGAGAAAATTAGGGAAAAGGACAAATTAGAGAGAAACTTTTAACCACTGGAATTTTCTACTATCATCGATGTCAACAGCGGGGTGGGTCTGATAGGATGGTAAGCACACATTCTATTCAAGGAGTGCAACGGCAACGGTAACGGTAACGGCAACATCAACCAAAATCTAGTTAGACCCAGATAGAATTTGTTTCGGCCATACACAATGGGGAATAGCGTGGAGCGACAGCGTCGGAAACGGAGGGCAGGCAAACACACCAGAATAGAAAGTAGAAAATGGTTTAGTGAATTGATATTAGGATCGTGATGTACATTTTTATTATATGCTGCAAATAGTTCGGCATACAAAGAAGAAACTATTCCAAAACGACAGAGAATATAGCCAATCGATGCCGGAGTTTACCATTTGGAATCCAGAATGTGAATGTGTGTGGTGGCACCAGGGGCGGATTTGTTAATGAACTTTGAGGCGCCTGGAGACGAGGGCTCTAAGTAATACGATTTGCTATTTTGCACTCTCGCGTTAAATTTGTGCTGTGACAAAAGAACATACTTGTCTGCACTACAGTTTTGTTTTGTTGGACATACATATATTTATGTTCGAAAAGGGGTCTATGGGGCTCTTTTGATAAACGTTTAGCTATCTTTCATGCTTAAATTCATGTAATGCTTAAATTCATGTCCCGTCCGGCTTTTAACGTGTCAAAAAAATATAGTGTTACTCACAATAATTTAGTTCGAGGAATCAAAGTCAGTACCATCGCACCCCAACGTTTGCAAGCTACCAACAAATACAATCCACAAAAAAAAAGTATGGATTGTATTTATATTTTGAATAAGTGACATTTCGTCAAGAAGTGTTTTTATTTATGAATTAATTTAAATAATATCTATCTATGTATTTCTATATCAATATCTGTATCTATCATATCAAACTAATATTTAAGTCTCAATGTCACGCTTTTAGCTGTCAATCTTCTGCCACGATAAACACGAAAACTAATACACACAATGAAGTAAAACTTCGTATTCCTGTTCTTTAACATCCTGTGCGTATTATAGGCCGATTTTTAAATTATGTTTACACGCAATATTATTCAAATTTTGTAATTCAAAAAGAAAAACATTAATGAATGCCACTTACTGGCGAAACCTCACTTATTCAAAACACAATCCACACTTCTTTTGTTGATTGTATTTGTTGGTAGTTTGCAAGCCTTGGTGGGCGATCGCACTGTCTTTGATTCTTCGAACTAAATGACAATGTATGTATTGTAAGTAACAGTATATTTTTTAGACACGGGCGAAGCCGGGCGGGACAGCTAGTATGCATATATAAAAGAGACTGCTTGATGGATTTGTATTGGCCCAAGGAAGGATACTATGGAGGAAAATCCCGGAAAATTTCCAGGAAAATTGGAAATCCGGGAAGATCCGAATTTTAGTTATAAATAATATTGCTTCCTACTACTTCCTTTCTATCACACTATAAGCAAGTAACGCGACTGTTTTAGTGCACGGGCAACGCCGGGCGGGCAATAGCTAGTTACGTATAAATTAATTTTAAAATCGACCTATAACCCGCACAGGATGTTAAAGAACGGGAATACGAAGTTTTACTTCATTGTGTGTATAAGTTTTTGTGCTTATCGTGGTGAAATACTGATAGGTAAAAGCGTGACATTGAGATTTAACATATATATTAGTATATGATATGATTTGAGCTCTTTGTGAAGCACAGGAAGAAAGGGCGAAGTATCTGCGTCTGTAACGATAGCCATAGCACGCCTAATTCCACTACTTAACTCTAAAAACTTAAAGCAATAAGAGAAGGGAAGACTCCTTCAAATTCATTTAAAATGCTGAGCCGTAATACCTACGGGAAATAACAACTTTTTTGTTTATTGTAGTAAGATATCATTAAACATTAAATTTTTTCATTGAACAGTATTTCTACAACAAACAAAAAGGCTTCATTTCACGCAAACAGTTGAAATCTAGTACTGGGTGGTATTCGTATACATATGTACGTAGACGTACATATATACCTACAAACATATGTATGTATATATGTACTTCCTTGGTCGTCGATTAAATTGAGAAAACTTATAGAAAAGCACATGTATCTACATTACAAAGAAACGATAAGGACTTTATTCATTCCGTTTGTGTTAAAGTACAACAAAGTAGCATGCGTGTCTTATGTAAGTACATAACAACAGTAGGTACAGTAGATTGCTGCTATATATTATTTCATAAAAGTTAAGAAGAGTAAAGTAGAAAGAAAAGAAAAATTGCTCTTCACACTTACCGTCATAAGATCATCCAGTTGAAAATTTAATTTCATTCTCTCGCACAACCCTTGGTGAAGGATCTAATAGGACGACTTTTCTTGCTCAGATGAAAATTGAATTTAATTTAAATTTTAAACGAAATTCGAAACGATAGATGATGCTCTGGAAGTAGATGAAAAGAAAGCGAGAACTTTAAGTTGAGATTATTTTTTATTTTTTTCTTAGAAATTAATTAAGTGAATCGGTATAAAAGTACTCGTTATTGTATATTAAAGAATCCTAAGGCTTCTTGTTAAATACGAAATTGTTATTCTCCACTCAGCAATTGCCTGCATATGTATATGTTACATATATTCTATTCAGTTGCAATCCTACTGCATAGTGTACTTGTACTGTACAGAGCTTCAGTCAGTAGAGAAAGTAGCCAATTCGATTAACAGTCGACGAACGGTCTCGACATCCTGGTCAAATTGGACTTTTATATTATTTCTTGACGACAGCAAGAATACCCATATTCAAAAAAATTGACAGCATATGACCTGTTTAAACTTTAAAGACATCCATTTGTTTTGGATTGGTCCGATGTGCACAGCTTTCAACAGTTAGGGGATATCACCCAATTTAAGCAATATCAATCGTAGGTATTATTATTATTATTATAATAGATTTATATGTTCATTCTCAGCTCAAAGACTGGAAAACACCTATCCCGGGAAGAAGCATCCAAGGGATTAGGCTCTGTTGGAGCTAGTCCAAGTTCTACGCCCTTTGGTCCCTTGTTGTTGTAGTTACTGTTGGAGACATTTTCTAACGGCGTTGCAGGTATCTAACAAGACACCTCCTTGTATTTGTGGAAGCAATCTTTCTAAGCAGTGTTTTTTTTAAATTCGCGGTGAGGTTGTTTTTATTATTTTTAGTATTAATATTTTTATTATTATTATTGAAACGTGAGATGCACCGCGACCTTAGGTTCTATTTTACCCCGACAAGTTCTAGACGAAGGAACATCCCAGTTGAGAATTCCGTAGATCACAGCACCTCATCCAAATCAATTTCCCTGAGAAATCGCCGCAGAAGATTGGGTATCATAAGTGGTGTAATTTGATATTTACCCAAGCACTTGAATCTTTTCTGGGTTAGTGCCCCACAATCCACCAGTATGTGTTCTGGAGTTTCACTGGACTCATTGCAAAATCTAAATGAATCTTTATCTGATACACTTAGCTTCCTGAGATGTCCCCTGACTTTACAATGCCCTGTAAGGAACGCAATTAGGATGCGGAGCTTGTTTTTGTCCAGGCTTATACAAGCTTTGAATCTCTTCAAGTTGTAATTACCCAAAAGTTTCTTCGCCTGTCTTATGCTAGGTTTCCACTTGTCGATTTGAAATTGACGAAAGATGTATTTTTACGTCGATTAGAAAAATGGCAAATTTTCCACTTACTTCCACTTTAATGAAAAACTGCTTATTTATCATTAGGCGTGTTTTTTTGGTAATGTATATAGCCTTAAAAAAGTATGTGTAAAACAGAGCTCTTCGGTGAATTGGTAGCACTAGGTATACTAATTGACATTCGACATTTAAGCATCCGTTTTTTTTTTTTAAAAAAAAGGCGGGATACCCTATTTAATGATTTGCCTGAGAAAAATTTAATATTTAATATTTCTTCCTCACTTTTCCACCTGTTTTCCAAACTCCTTTGCATAGCGTCACGTTTTCATCGCCGCAATTGCTTTCAAATTGGTCATGTCATATTCGACATTTTCGATAACATTTCGATAACAATCGACAGAAAATAGTTTGGTAGCACATTTTTCTTTGTCCAGGCTAAGGACATAAGACTCGATAGCTATCTGGATTTCGTTATTTTATATAGGCTTTATTGTTAATGTATTTAACATGCAAAATATTTTCTAAGGCTATATAGATTACAAAAAAAACACACCTATTATTTCCAATTGCCAATTTTCTAATTGACCTAAAAATACGTCTTTTGTCAATTTCAAATCGACAAGTGGAAACCTAGCATTAGACCCTGAGTTTTTGTCCAGGACTTAGTCCTGTTTGCCTTCTCCAGTGATCGGAGCTCCTCTTTTATGGTGTGTTCCCCCATGCCGCAGAAGGGTTCAGGGCCCACAAAGGGTGTTGGAAAACCTTTTCTGGCAAGTTTGTCCGCCTTTTCATTACCTTCTATCCTCAGTTGTCCTTGTACCGTAGATATGGTGACGTTGTTCTCCCAATCTATTCAGTTTATCCTGGCATTCCCAGTCGATTCTAGATTTGATGATTTGAACTCCGATTGCTTTGAAAGTTGCTTGGCTGTCTGACACTATTGCTATATCGCGTCTGATGTAGCATTTATCAAGATTGAGTTGGGTACATCGGTCGATAGCACAGAATTTAAGCTTGAAGAATGCTGGTGTAGCTGCCCATGGCTTCGACTAGTTTAGTTCAGTGCTCAACCACTCCTGCCGAAGGGGAAGTTTATTAGTCATTTCGTTATCCTTATGGCTAATGCATTTTCCTCTTTGTATTCCATATTTGGTCATTCTTAGTAAGCTCCAGTAGTACCTGCAATGCTGCAGTTGGACAGTTTCGCATTGCACCTGTCCTATATACAAGTGGTAGTCTCTGCACTTTATTTAGTGTATTTTTCGTAGTTAGGAATAGTTTCTATGTAAGTACAAATACAAGAGATTTTCAAATAGAGCGAAACTGAATGGAGAACAAAATTGTTTTGTAACCTTGAAAAGTCCGTACAAATCTTTTTATTAAACCGATATTGATCACGGCTTCCTCTTATTCGTAAAAATAGAAACTAGTGTTGTTGACCCTGCAAGAGCTAATGTGCTATAAAAAGCATCATATTAAGGTATCTTCCAAATACAGTGAAATCTTCCATTACGGACAGCTCTCTTAGACGGACCGATCCTTTAGTCGTACAAACTTCCCTAAGCTGTTAGGTTTCAGATTGCATACGTTTTACGTTCCCTTAACCGGACACTCCCGCGATCGGACGCGGACACGTATATCTATCACAAATTATTTAATTTAAATCCATTAGATGGACGAAAAGAAAAAAGGTCCTCCGTAGCTTAACACCGAGATTTTGTTTTTATTTTCATTTGAATTTTTAAACAAACATACTTGCTTACAGTCGCAACAGATGCAACGAAAAGACAAAATACAACAGAACTAATGCACATATTTAGTACAGTTTAGTCGTTCGAGGCAAGAATGCGCATTTTGGACTTTTCGCCCTTAAATTCTGAAAAATGTACAACAGGTAACAAACAAAAGAGCCTATTATTTGGTAGCTCTATATTTTGGGAACAAATTTATACAAAAATGTTTTATATTTTTTTTAATGTTTCATATGTTTTGAAAAAAAAACCAAAGTAAGGCAAGTTGCGCACTCTTGCCCCGAAGTCAGCGTAAGAGTGCGCAGAGGTATGGGTTAGAGTGCCCAACCAGTTTAAGTCACAGTTTTCGTAGTTTAAATGATTTGAAACTGTGCTTTCGCTCCAACCAATTTCTTCGGCAACCTTCCATGGGCTACTTCCATTTTAAATCAGCTCCATAGCCTCGTAGATTTGCTGTTGGGTTACCAATTTCTTTTCCGTTTGTCTTTAGTAGATACGACCACGCCACGCTGAAAACATCGGTTCTCGTTAGATCACCGAAATCAAGTAGCGTAGGGCACGGTTAGTACTTAGATGGTTGACCACTTTGAAACACCGCGTGTTGTTGACATAGGAGTAGGAGTAGGGGAGTATCGATAAATGAACCGACTCCATGTGGTAACACAATGGACCTTAAGTGTCTAAGTGAATCCAACCAGAGTGATGGGGATAACCACCGTAGGGATGAGCGATGTTCATCGATGTTCACAAAACATCGATGTTGAGAGACTAAACATCGATGTTTTAACATCGATGTTGAAGTACGTAAAACATCGCATAATCGATGTTAAGAACAAAACATCGACCATCGATTTTAGCAAAACAGAACCGACTCTAAATTTGAGATAAATTTTAATTTGAGAAAAGATTTTGAATATTTTATTTTTTAAATTGAAGACTTAGCATGCCTTATAAGTGCATATGAGAAATTCAAAAATTTCGCGAAGTTTGAACTATTATTTTCTCCAATTTCGGGAAGAACATCGTGTTTGATTTTTTCAGGATTTTTTTGTATATGGGATTTTGTAAGTCACGATTTTGTGCCGCTCGCATGCAAGTACCTATGTTGTTTTTTACGTCATTAGTCAACATTCTATAAATTCATTCTATAACATCGATGTTGTAGAACATCGATGTTTTGAGTTCGATTATTATCGATCATCGATGTTCAGTCAGCGATGTTGTAATCGATGTCAATATCGATGTTTTGCCAACATCGCTCATCCCTAAACCACCGTAACCTAACGTAGTAAATACGAGGCATTTCTCAGGACAAACAAAAACAGAAAGATAGAGCGACAACCTACCACCTACGACTATGATGTGCTCGTCGCATCTTACGACAAAACGTAATAGCCCAAAATTGTTATTATTATAAAAAGTTGAATACTGGGTAAGAAAACACTGCGCACTCTTACCCACAGAACGACTGCGCACTCTTTCCCTAGACGCTACTTTTTTTTTCATTGTATTGAAAATCTAAGAACGAATAATATTATCCACTAAAATTGTTTCCTATATCAAACAGACATACATATACACTGTTTATGCCTACAAACTACTTATGGGGTATCGAGTTGCCACGCTTTCCTGACACACTTTTAAAAATTGACTTTTTTTAACAAAATCCGGCTTTTTTCTTGTGGTTTTTCTTTGTACTGTAAATTGGAAAATTTTCGTAGAAGGTGTTCTTCATTGGCGGTTAGTGAAACACACATTTTAGTGATTTCATTTAGCGATTTCTACTAATTCTTTCACAGATGGAATAAAAAGGCACTGCGTTGCGTACTCTTGCCCGATGCATACTCCAAACGATCTACGATACATTCTGGCCTGCGTAGATAGGTTAGGCTAGGTGGCTTTATATATCTATCGTACTCGATAGAGGTCGTTTAGTAGGTCCATTGTATTGCCACGTGCACTTGAAATCTTTTTAAAATAAATTCCCATATTTTATTGATATTCGTTGAGGAGATATCTTAAGAATCTATTGAGAAATATTCCTCCAGAATTTGTTTTTCTTTTTCTTTTTATAATTTGCACACGCTAAAGGGGATATGAATACCCTTATAATATTTACACACAGCGCGAGCACATAAAGAACAAGAACGATAGACAGACAGATCGGCATAGTGATAGGAAACTCAGATGCTAGGTTTCAACTAACTCTATGGGTGGTGTCCAGGATAACTGGAGAGTTGTGTATTATTGAAAGTTTTGCCCTTGCTTAAGATTTACAGAAATTTTTTCCACATGTTTCCTATTATTGTTTTGTGCAATCAATTTCTTCAACCATACCATCCTAATTTCAGTGCTATGCCTTCGCAGTAGCTTTCTTTAGGAGGAGAGTGCCGAGCTTTTGAACGGACAACTCCCTTAGGCGGACAGAAATGCTGTCACTGTCCGCCTAATAGAGGTTTCACTGTATTTCCAGGTACTTCCAGGAAGATAATTCCAAAACGTATAATTGAGGAATGCTTTGAAACAGTAAGTTCAAATGCCTAATGGATTCGGTCGTCATGTTATCAGTTGTCAATCTTATGTTGCTCACTTTGTTTGCATTTAAATTTGGGAATGCTCTAATGTTAATTAAACTACTAATTGTAATAGGTACCTTTGAGCCCAAGAATCACTCGTCTAATTTTATGAGTAAAGGTATATAAAAACTGGCAAAGAAAAAAGAAGGCAGATTCACATTATATATTGTACAAGTACACATGTATGTGTGTATGTATGACATTCATTATTTTATAAATCTATCTGAGGCGACAAATCCTCTACACATCGCAATCAGAACGTTTTTCGTACAAAGAAAGATATCCCAGCTCAAAGTGCCAATAAAAAGAATCTTAAAACGCCCAATACAACTCTACCCAAAACCGACAAAAGCCATACCACAGAATGCTCAATTCTTCCACATCACGTATCACGTGCTTGAGTCAAACCAACTTTCCCTTTCCACACTCAAACACATGCACACAACAACGCACACTCGCTAGCTGACACACAGATCCTTGCGCCAAGGCTGCATCACTTTGTTTAGTTAATTCAAATAGTTACGGCGTTCAATTAAAAACTTTCCAAAGAGCATTATCATGCTAATAAAACAGAGCACCGCAAAACAACAACAACAACAAAAGAGATTCATCCAATCAGCGCCATCAAACAACCCCAACAGAATCCTCTTAGATCTCATCTCAGATCTCTGCCTCATTCCATTACACATACTCAAACCGCTCGCCGTAGCCCCCTCTCACAGAAGGTAGTCACTTAAGCCGAACTGTTCTTGCCCTATCACCCTCCGCAATACGAAAAAAAAAAAACAGTTTTGGTTCCCAAAAATAAAAGAAACTAAAAATCGTGAAAAACTGCAGAAGTCATTTATCGCAGCAGTACCAGCAACAGTGACAGTGCCAATGGTATAGCTAGTGTGGCCACAGCGAACGACATACTCGTACATACAAGTATCCAGCAGAAAATGTCCTAAAAACAAAAAGTCTGCGGTACACTCCCTTGAATTTAAATTCGCATATTTACACTTAAACTACACTACGCTGCTCCTATAAATGTGTTCGTTTGTCGTCACCGTCCTTATCAGGATAATAAAAATCAGAATAACCGTAATATCATATATTTGATTTTACACTCATACATGCGCACATATCCCTCTGAATGTATATGTGAAGCCTTTGGAGCCTGTGAAGCACTCCACTCGACACACAAGCACAATCGTATAAGGATTTCGTTACACTGCACTACAAAACTGCCAGCAGCATAAGGACGAATCATTTTCATGTAGTGTTACATTGACATTGTCACATGTGGATTTAACGCATGCTCTCGCTGTTATCCTGAAGCTTTCGAATTTGCTCTCATTTCTATTTGCCTTTCACATGAATATTTACTCGTATATCCATTGGGAATTACCTTTTCGGTTCTCATTCGTCCTTCTAATTGTTTTCCTTGGTTTCCCTTATAATTCTTATAGGATCTGCTCTTAAATCATTGCATTCTTAAGGAATAAGGAGTATCGCGTATACTCTCTCTGTTATGTATGTTTGTGTTGTTCTCGCATTCGTATCCTTGGTTTTGCTTTGGGTGTAAACTCTCTAGAAATTGTATCGCATTTTCTCTCCCTCTCTCTCTCTCGCTTTCTCTTAATGTTTCCGAAAATGTTAAAAGTGTTATGACGTAACACATTGCCGACCTACACCCTTTATTTCCTCGTGGGAATTTAGGCGAGGCTGCTCTCTACTCCAAGTTTCTTTTCAATTTGAATCTCCTTAATCGTCCTTTAAAGATCATTTTTCCTCCTTATTTTTTTCTTCCCACTACATAAATACGGTGCAGTGCATTCGTCTCACACATTTTTCGCTAAAAAAACAAAAACCATAACAAAAAGGATTCCAAGTTCTAAACCGTTTAAGGACACTTTTTCCTGGTGTAGATAATTTATGACACTTTTGTCGTAACTACTTCCTGGAAGTGCCTACTCTCTTTTTGAATGAATAGGGGGTTTAGTGTATCCGTAAGACATTAAAAGATGGTGGTCGGTGGTTAGGATTTTGGTTTTCCCATTTTACCCTTTTAGAGAAATTATTGATTAATAGGACCAGGAGTTTATGAAAGGAAAACTTTTAATCCATTACCAACCATGTCACCGTTAATTTCCATCTAAATTGGAGAATAATTATCATTACCTTGAAAGGTTCCAGGGAATAGATTTTGAGATGAAGAGATTCTGCATTACATACCCATTTTATGGATAAGGAAACCACAAGTCAGAGCTGCAGTTTTAAGTCAATTATTTAAAATTTTGAAAATTTGAGCACTTTGAACTCATCTCTGAATATTGCCACTCCATTTCGATTGAAAGTGGATTGAAATCGAACTTGGAATTCACTCGAAATGGAATTCAATCACCCCTGTGATCAATTCCGACTGGATTGAAAACGAACGGAATTACAAGGGATGAATTCGGAAAAATCAGTTAATTTCAAATTCTTCCTTTGTTATTCCGTTCGTTTTCAATCTGGTCGGAATTGATCACAGAGGTGAGTGTTCTGCATTTCGATTGAATTCGAATTTTTGAAATCCACTTTGAATTCATTCCTTTGAAATGTCAAAATCAGCTCAAAATCATTTCAAAATTATTTGAGTTTCAGTTCCTTGTTTTTGTTTTGTATAAGTGAATTAATTATTTACTAAAAAACTATTTTATTAAAAGTGAAGTGATTGGTGAAAACCGCGAGGCTGAAGGATGTTACCAAAGGTCAGTGGGAAATTTTTTTTTTTTTATAATCTACACACGCTAAAGGGGATATGAATACCCTTATAATGTTTACACACAGCGCGAGCACATGAAGGACGAGAACGAGAAAGAGACAGATCGACAAAGTGGTAGGAAACTCAGATGATACGTTTCAATTTCAACTAACTTTATGGGTGGCGTCCAGGATAACTGAAGAGTTGTGTATTATTTTTATACTTGCTTATGATTCACAGGAGTTTTTTCCAGATGTTTCGTTTTATAGTTTGTACGATCAATTTCTTCAGCCATACCCACCATCCTACTGCCAGTGTTATGCCTTCGCAGTAGGTTTCGATATTAACTTCTGAAACTGATCAACTTATTTTTATTTCGTGAGAAATAAATGCTTCCAAGACATCTGGATTCGAACCGTGAACCTTCCGCATGACAAGCGACGACGACTACTACTACGCCACGGCCACGGATTTTAATCTTGGCTTCGGTAGATCCACATTCCACAGTCAGCAAAGTTCACGGCGAGATGTTCAACATTTTCCAATACAAGCTGTGTTCGAAGTGGACTAAACTGCAAGGTACGCAAATAGGAGAAGTAAAGGTTTTCTTTTGTGAAAAATAGGGGGTTCCGGGGATTTATAGATTGCTGGCTGCTGCTTTTATGGTATAAACATTCACTTTCATCACACAAAAAAATATAGTGTTTCTTATCTTTTTCCATTCAGTCGTTGAAAGACTTTCACGGCTCCATGTCAAATCGCCCAAAATGCAAAAATGTCACATTGCCCAACATTTTTGGGCGATTCAACACTATGCTAAATAGCCCACAAAAATAATCGCCCAAGAAATTGTGGGCGTTTTGTCAGAACTCATGCTTCCGAACGCCCAGAACCAAATCGCCCAAAATGAAATAAAATCCAAAAAAAAATTATTTTTTGGGCTATTTAGCATAAAGTCAAATCGCCCAAAAATATCACATTTTAGGCGATTGGACATTTTCGTTAAATTGGGTTTAAAGGTGTGTTCAAAGCGAATTCTAACAATTACAGTAACGGTCACAGCAGAATGTTGTTGTTGTTTTTTCTTCATATTATGATTATGAAATAAAATATATGAAACGTATATTAGCGCATGAAGCGGCACAGTTACGCTTACGCTACGATGCCCCCTCCCCCCCTCCCCTATCGTTTGTTTCCCCCTAGATTGTAATTGGAGCCTGAATTTTTTTTGTAATATATCCACATCCATTTCTTCAATCCTTCATTTCGGATTAAAGCTGTTTTTCTTTTCATTACTTACTTCAGATCGGGTCATTACATTACTCAGTTTTTAAAATGCAATGGTGTACTTGGACGGATGCTGAATAAAAAAGGAAACTTTCTCAAATTCATCGTCAAAGTCCTACAGGATGAGGAATTTATGATAAGCCATCATTTCTCTATGTTTATAGAAAGAGGTGGAATTATTAGTAGGTACCAACAAAATTTAAATATTTAACTGAAGAAAATGTGTGTGTCACTTTTATTTTTTTTACATATGTTGGTTTTTTTTCGAATTCCGATAAAACGCCCATTTCTTCTTTGGGTGATTTGACATTTTTATTTTTTGGTCAATCTGTCGTAGTGTTAAATCGCCCAAAAAGATTTGGTGATTTGGTTTTGGGCGATATGACACAGATCCGCCTTAAAAAAGCCCAAAATCACTTGTTTGGGTATTTTGGCATTATGCAAAATCGCCCAAAATATAAAAATGTCTAATCGCCCAATTTTTTTTCGGGTGATTTGACATTTTTTTGATTTTTTGCATTTTTGGCGATTTGTTTTGGTTCGATTTGACACTGAGCCACTTTCACTTTTTAACCGTTAGACTAACTTGCTCCATAAATCCTTAGTATACGCTTTGCCCCCTTTAACAAAACCCTTTGAAAAATCTTGGTTTTCTTGCATGTAATTCAATTCAGCGTTGCCTCTAACTTTTCTGTGGTCATCTATTAAACAAAGATAACTATTATTATTATTATTTTTTAATACAGTAACAGATCTGTGTCATGGTGTGCTTGATACAAGCAACAACCACAAGCAGAGATTTGCCAGGACAAAATATGCATCAACAGGCTCATCATTTAGTGCTGGTGGTAGTGGTTATGGTTAGTCTACGCTACTTTACAACACTACCGTAGAATTACCTAACATTGACCACTTTTGAGCTTTAAAACGTTATAAATGTTCTAATCGTTATCTGTAAAAAGCATATATAAGGGACTGTTTAGTTCTTTAATATCATCTACATTTTTTAAAATATTCATATTTTGGTAATAAGTTATGGTAAAAAAAACGAGTTTTGATACTTTGAGAGCGTCTGGCAAGGACTTCGCGACAAGGAAAACGTCTTCGACTGTCATATTTGTATTCAGGGGGTCCTTTACTCTACTTTTCAGAAAAAATTAAGTGGCTACCACAATTATTCCAAATTGGTATTTTTTCGATATTTTGATTGCGTCTGGCAATGCTTTGGCGACAAGAAAAACGGCTGGGACCGTTACATTTGTGCTGAGGGTGTTCTCAGCTATGTTGTATCAGAAACTTGTGTGGTTACCTAAACTATTCAAAATGGGGAATTTCTCCGAACCTTGAGAGCGTCTGGCAAGGACATGAGGACAAGAAACACGTCTTGGATCTATGTATCCCTATTCAGGGGGTTCTATACTGTTATTTAGGACTAAAGTCAAGTGGTTACCCTTATAATTCCTTGTTTGGAAAAAAGTGAATTTTTAATGCACTGTTAATCTCTTTAGCTGCCACCATATTATGCTGCCAGACGGTAAGATTTGAGATCTCTTTCATCGGGACTGCAGATTAATATGCATTTCATTTGGTTACCTTTCACAACCAAAAATTACTGCGGGCTCTTATACTAGTAGTCAATCGCCTTTCAAAAACTGGCATAAACTGGCAACTTCTCATAATTCTGATCTATCTCTATCCGAATATAATGTATTTGACTGGAAAGACAAATTATATGAGGTTATCCAAAAATTAGACGACAGCCATTATCAGCATTCTATAAGAAGGGCTCAGCCATCCACATCCAGACATATTTATAGCTCTCCAAAAGGGTATGGTATAACTGGCGGTTTTTTTCTCGCATTTTGGTATTTCGCTGCGATCATTTCGCAGTTTATTATTTCACATACCAACAACTCGCATTTTGTTTATTCGCATTTGTCATTTCGCAAACTTTTATTTCGATTTGTTATTATTTCGACACACATAGGTTATTCTACATTTATTATTTACTAGTTGAACCCGTGCTCGCCTTGCTTAGCATTGTAAGGGCTTTCTCATGCATACAAATATGCAATTTCAGTGGGAGCGAAGAGGCATCAAAGTATTTATCTAAGTCCACAAAAGTATTTAATAAGTTTTGTTGATTATCTGCGTTTTATGAAAAACGTTTCAATGGGTCGTATGCAAAAAGCATTCGCTCAATCTTGAGATGTGAGACGGAGCGAAAGGTACCGAGACTAAGCATTTGCAATGAGCTAAAGCAAAGTATGCAAAACCTTTGTCTCAGTTCGTTGTCTCAGTCTCATTCATTTTATTGAATGAAATTGCAAATTGAATTTTTGTTTTAAGTTGGTAAACATTACGTTGGTTAAACAATATAAATGCGATTTAATTCCTTCCTTTTTTTCCTTGTTCCTTTAAGATGGCAGCTCTTCTAGAGGCATCGTAAGACGTGTCTTCACTTCGTGTTGTTTGTTATTCTTCGTAGTTATCCCTACTTTTGTCTTCGTCTAAAAAAAGTTTCGATACGTTATGCAAAACAAAGCAGGTCAATTTTGTGTGAAAACTCTTAGGTTGTATTGTAGACAGGGAAACTTCCGTTTTAACTGGCCAAAAACACAAGGTTTATTAAGAAAGACGATAAATATTTGAATTGTAAAATACTTTGGAGTCGTATTGTAAGCCGAGCCCGCCCATGAGACATCCACACTTCTAGTAAACTTTTCAGCTCCATTGCATGTCGCTTGCACGTTAATTAAATGAGAACATAGAAGTTGGTACAACGAGTACATACATACATAGATCGCAACATAATTTTGAAAACTCAAAGCTCTGTATCGTTAAAGAATAGTGAACAGACGTGGTTTTCTTGATGGCCCCAGCTAAAGTCAGCTAAAACAGTTGACTTTGGGATAACCGTTTTTGAGTATGACGAAAAGATGTTTTCAAGCTAAAATAAGTTATTTTCAGTCATTTTCATCCGCACTCACAGGAAATTTGATCCAAAACTCGCTTATTTCCACTATATCGCCCGCAACTTCACTTAATATTCTGGAAACGCTGGATTGACTTCTTCTAAAATCTTCTGCTATACCAATTTGAAATCCAGGATCTCCTGGAATTTAACCTCCACGAAAATCTTCATTGCTTTGAAGAAGTGATCAGTTATCTAATCAACTTGAACCGAATTAAATCGAAAAAGATTTTTGAAATTCCCATTTTGTGCACGAAACCAATTGGACCTAACGAGACAACAAATTTTCAGTCTTGACTTTTTATGAGCTTAACCTCATTGTTCTGAGACATTGCTATGTTTTTGCATACGAGAAATCAAAACATGAGATGTCTCATCGATTGAGCAAGAGCTCAGTCTCTGAGATCTGTCTCATTTTCTTTTTGCATACGAACCCGAGCTAAAGCTGTAAAAAGTGAGACTTGAGTCTGAGCGAAAGGTTTTTGCATACGACCCAATGTGTACCTTCCAGCCCCTAAGTGCAGATTTTCATAGTTCTCAAAAACCGTACCGCACCGTAGCCCGTCAACACTTCCGCCTCTACCAGATGTCGTTGCAGAATTGTAACTCTAGGTCGAGTGCCGTTACATAATTCAGGCGGGCTCAAGGTTCTTAGAAGAATAGTAGGTACACCCACTTTTAGTTTTAATTTATGTGATGGCAGGCCTGGATGGAGCCGACAGAGAATTTAAAAATTCAACCAGATAGCTGGTTGTTACTTCTTGGTCCACAACCCGATTGATTGAAATACTTACATTCTGCACTTTGACCATCAACTCGTGAAAATATCTCGCTATCAATTGCTGGAGCTTGATCATTCCGAGGCAACAAAATAGCTCGCTCACAAAGCTAAGAATTCTCACGGTTCGTTAGTTGTGATGTGATATATCACGGTTAAAGGATGAGATAAGTTCTTCAGTAGAAGACACTGTTTGGCACAAATAATATGAGAAATTTACTTTTCCATTTTCTTCCGGAAGCATTCCTCCGCCAATTTTAAGTAACAAAAAAGAAAATTTTGTGCGTTTGGATTGCTGCCTGTATGTGCATTTGAGTAACACTGGACCCCAGAGCCAGGAGACTTGACTTTTTCAGACAGGCATTTACTTCATCAGCTTTTGTGCCTCGTGGTACTACTGATAACGTTTGCCTAAAGTTTATCTTGTTAGGTTCTGTTAACGATTCCCATTGCCTTACGGTGCATTCGTCGCACACAATTAGATAATAGTCACGGAAAACTCGAGCTTTATCACTATTCCGGGGAATAACGTAGCTACTAACCCTGACGACGCCACAGCCAAAGGCGATATTACCTTAGCTTCGTACAAATGAACAAAAAATACTTCCCAGGTGATTTCCATATAGCAAATACATATACATATGTAATGTACATACATTACATACTTATGTATATGATTAACTCTTAAAAGAACAGGAGTTCATTTTGGGTAGAATATTTGTTTTTGATCGTTTTTTTTTTTTTTAAATTGTTAATCATATTTATAAGCTGAAGATGCAATTCACTGCTCTAGAAAAGTCTCTTTCTTTAAGATTGGTTGAGTGCGAGAGCTGCAAATGGTGATAATGAGTGCAGCATATTGAAGCACAAAGCATATGCTCGTGCTAGAGCGCGCCCATATACTCACACACACACGATTGTAACGATACCCACTGCTGCCCGACTGCTGGCAGCGGTCTCCACTGAAGGAAAATTGTGGGCGATGCTTTGAATAATTGTTTTGAACATTGCTCAGCTTCAGGAAAACGCAGAAGGATGTTTTATATCTCAAATGAATTGGGGAAAAATGTACTAATTTCACCTATGTTTTTGTTTTTCAATCCTAAAATGCATTATTGAGTTAGGGCTGTATAATTATAATTTTGCTTCCAGATATGCAGTTTTTGTCACTATTTTCTAAGAATTTTCCGGGATAAAAAGTATAAATGATGTTGACCAGGAGAATAAGCAATCACTATGTCAATGGTCAGTCCGAAGAAGCGCGTTCAAACTGTTTTTAATCTACAATACTAAGAGAATCATATTATACAGAGAACGCATTAATACTAAGTTTGGTTACGTGTGACGGACGACGGCGAAAAATTTGCCCATGCCGAGTGCTAAGATGTTTACACATCAAAAATATGTTTGAAAAACAAGCTTTAATAAACTAAAAAGTAAAAAATATTTTTTTCCGAGTCACCAATATGTTACCCCGTTTATATGACAACTTAATGCGCATTGAAACGATGCGCATTGATTCAATCCGCATAGAAAGATTGGTGTTTACATGAAATTACTTAAAACCGAATCCAAAAGAAACGTAAAAGAATTGAGAGAGTTGAATGAACAGCTGATTGAACTGACAGTTTGATAAATTCGAAGCTCGTGTATCGTGTGGTGTAACGTGTAAGTACTTTTTCCGCTGGTGGGAAAAGAATGATGAGAGCACGAGAGAGTAAAATGTTTCAACGCGATTTGAAAGTGTTTATATGATAAATATTTCAATTCGGCTTCAAATTTTCAATGCGGTTTATAAACAGGAATGAACGAATGCGGATTGAGTATTTCAATGCGGTTCAAAGTGGTGTTTATATGAGCGGATTGAACTAATACGCATCGATTCAATGCACATTGAGCTATCATATAAGCGGGGTATGACTATTAATTAATACAGTAGACGCTCGATATAGTGAACTAATAAAAACCAGGCCTATTCACTGGAGCGAGATTGTTCATTGTAACGAGCGTGGACTCCTTGAAGCAAATTTTATCAAAATGTGTATGTTTTTACGTTCAATTCATCGAATATAGAATATAATTCCAATTTTTCTTTGCGATTACTTAAAAACAAGCCAACAAGCTTATAAGAAAGAATATCTTATTTTTCACAAAAACAACTCTACCGTAAAAAACATAATACATTCCATGTATGTATTGTACTTAAAAAACAAAAATACAACAAACTTAAGCTGTGCAAGTGACATGGTGACAAAGAATATCGTTCACAAAATGACAAAATAAGCAACACGCACTTTTTTTGCACTACAAACAACCACAAACTGTGAACAAACTTGCTCACTATTTAGAATAGCCTGTATAAAATATTGTGTGTTCACTATATTGGATTGTTCACTATATCGAGCGTCTACTGTAATTAATAATAATTTTTTTTTATCTATGTATATATTTATTTAGTTTTAGAATAATTTCGTTTATACGGATCTTAAATTACTATCGAAAATAACTGTGATAAGTTACTGAAGGTCTTTTCCAGAGATGGTTCTGCAGATAGCTTAAATAAATCTGAAGCACATTAAGTATAGGAAGCGTTTCAAATACCTATAAGATCAATTTGAGATCTGTCTGGAAAATTGTCTGCAAAACAGAATATGCTGGTGGTGACTTTCACTTCTACTTATACTTTTCTGTGCTCAGTTAGTAGTTTATCAGTGGGATTCAATTATGTCTTACAATCTTCAACATTCCTAGACAAAAAGTCACAAAAAATCCGAATTTTAAGTATTAAATAGTTGTGGTCCAAGACTGAAGAAGCAGTGCAACGCAAAAGCAGACGAGATCACATTTCAAATGGAAATTAATACCATGTCAAATTTTTCCAAAACTCCGAGGTTTCGCCATACATTGTCGAGGTTTCAGCGAAACCTAGTTGAAATCTCTTTCAGTTCATCCGTCCGTGTTTATTTATGTGTTCATTTATAGATGTCAAAATGTGAAATTCTTCAAAGGATTTTCTTACCTAAATAAGAGATCTTCCACAAGGGAAGTCCTAACATTTCAAGTTGGAAACTATTCCATCTGTATTCGTATATTGGTGCACATTGGTGGAATATTCAACTAAGTTTATTACTCATTCGCATGTATACGAAATTAAACCCATTTCTTTGCAGGAATTTGGACTTAATTATGAGTCATCTGAAGATCCACCTGAAATCAACAAAGATGTTCTGAACCGAGAAAGACAAAACTAAAATGTAAACTCAAAGCCAATTCCTAGAACGTACACTAACTAAAACAATTGTTTCTTTTAACACTTCACGGTTGCTTTTTTAGCGGGGTTCACATTGAACGATTTGTTTGACACACTTGTTGGACGACCAGATTAGGGTAGCGTTCGAATTGAACGATATGTTTGACACACATCATTTCTGATAAGATGTTGAACTGTGAACATGGGGCGGGTATTTTATTTACTTCATTAATTGCAGCATTATCGTCTTGGAATTCCAAATCAATAGTAGATAATCCTTCCATTTCTGTTTCCTGCTCTTTTTTGAAGTTTAAATCTTTAAAATACCAACAATTTCAAAACATTTTGTCCGCGCTCGACACCATACTTTCGATGTTTACTCATTGAATACACAAAAAAAATAAAAAAATGACCTGAAGTTTGACAACAAGCGTTCACATTGAACGATATGTGCGTCAAGCATGGCAAAAAGTTGAAAAATTTAAAAAACCATACGATAAGTTGGACGACTTGTTTGAACGCCGCGCCGTTAGAATTTCACGATTTGGTAGGTCGTCAACCAAATGTGTCAAACAAATCGTTCAATGTGAACCCCGCTTTTGGTGTATCTACCTAGAAGGTTCTTGAAAATACCTCCTGGAACGATTGTCTAACTCAGCTATAAAGCGGATAATTTTTACCAGACATTGATTTTAACCATCTGGATACGATTAGCATAAGCTTCCGTTTCCGACATGCGCCACTTTCTACCACTTTACAAGGATGATATTTACGTGGAGGCTCTCCAGAGGAGAGTTGGTTATTGTTAAATGATAACTATGAAGATACTTATGAGTTGTAAAATAAAAGAGATTCATTAAATTTAAAAGAAAAGTAAGTTGTAGTTGGATTTATTTATTTTGATTTTATTTGGTCTAACTTTCTTTTGAACTTATTGTGACTTTTTATAGGTTAGGTTTTCATCTTTCTAAAATTATGAATTAGTTCAATAAAGTGTTGGAAACCATAATTAGAAACTATTATTTTGCGTCAACAAACAATTGTTTTGCCAGCCACTTTAAAATTGACAGCTAACGACATTTGAAATCCGTTCAACTCGGTAGGAACGGGTTACTGAGATTTCGGTAAAAGTTCATCGAAACCTCGAGGTTTCAGTTCGGTGGGAACATGGTATAACACTGTTTCGAACTAAGCATGACAAACAATACGGAAAATAACACAACAAAATAAAATGAACATCTTCCTATCCACATCTCGATATGTTCATCAAAGCAATTTCTTAACTAGGTACCTACTCAAACCAAACCCAGAAAAAAATCGGTCACACCAAAGTCTAATAAGGACATTCAACCAGTTTCCCAACAATTTACCATTAAAATTTTAAAAGTGAAACTTTAAAAGCCACTTCCAAAGAAACTATTAATTTTTAATGGACTTTCTTCGTCTCTCCGCGGCGAGTCAGGGGGACGAAAACAAGGAGTTCCATAATTGTGGCTATGCACAAGTTTGTCAATGTATTCATATTCCAAATATTTATTCCTCGGTTCACATTGCTTAATGAGAGGACCGAAAAGTGCACTCAAACAAAAAAAGAAAAAAAAAATGTCCTCCGCCTCCTTGCTTCCATCGTAGATGACAAGTTTTATTTAAACATTAGGCGAGCAAACACACAGAAAACAGAAAAGCAAAACATAAACTAAAAACTTAAACAACCTAATAGCAAATATACTTTTCTTTCCTTACACAATTCCCTGCTATTAAGGATTCTTACAAATGCATGCAAGACAGCAAAAACAACAACAACAACAACAAGATGTGGATTTTCACGTGGAAAGTTTACATGATTTCCTCGTTTTTTTTTTCTTCTGTGTACCGACTTCTCCTGTTAAGTATCCATTCCAAAAATAGTAAGCTGAATACGAAATTGAAACACAAAAAGGACAACAGAAGGTAAACAACTCACACAATGTACAATGGAATATCCTTTTGTCGCTCCGAGATGGTCCTCTCAATTTTTTTTTTTTTGTTAGATTATTTTTTCAGAGGACTTTCCTTCTATTATCCTTTTAAAGTGTATCGTACAAAGCAGTTTAGGATTGAAAAATAATTTAATTTAAAAAAGAAATTGTGTAGTTTTGATCCTTTGAAAAGGGGGGTCGGTAATCTACCCTATTCTATCGCCACAGTTTATCGCTCATCTTCTTCGGTAGAGTCCTTGAGAGCTTTCACTAGAAGTACTTGTGTCCCACATACACATAAAAACAAACAACAGATTTGGAAAAAGAGAAACTCCTTAAAGAGAAAGCGACACGAGTGAAGAGAATTTGGGTAGGACTTTTTTTTCGGTGGATCTAACTTACACACATGCACAAACACGCCCTTTTGTGCTTTTGCTATTATTCCTTTTTGGCAAAAGGGATAATTTTACGTGCCATTTACAATGCAAACAAAATACCGAAAAATTTGTTAAACAAATCCTTAGTTATTACCATAAGATTACGCGTACTGGTCCACCCGCCCGACAAGCACAGTCACTAGATTTATCAAAGGAGTCGGTCCATTAAGTGGGCGAACACTTTAACACACTTTCTTTCACGATTGTCACTTTTTGTCACAGAGGGAATTTTTCCGTCACCCGAACACACCTCTTTTCGACAGAGGAAATTTTTCTAAACTGAATGCCAAATGAATGCTATACGTTACAACGATAACAGAATCGAAAAAAAAAAGTAGCAAAAGAATAGTCACTTGCGATACAGATACTTTGCTATTTTAGCGGATAATTGTTTGCTCTCAGGGTGACCGGAGTAGAACTGACAATAAACTTATCATTGAACCGCAGCAGTAGGCAATAACATTACTCTGCTCTCAATGTCGAGCACATAGAAAATAACACTTTAGCACAGTGGGTGACGTTTTTATAGGGTCACGATTGCCGTTGTGATGTAAACATAGTGTGCGCTTTAGGATAATGGTGCGGTGGAGGGGTTTTTCAAGGAGTTAAGGAAGTTGACTTCTTCTTCTGTGTAGATTGGATTTAAAAAAAATGGTTTTAAAGAGAAGCCTTTAAAAATGCAAAGTGGATAAACAGTGGACGTCCAGTTTAACGAAATGCGATTTAACGAATTTCCAAAATAACGAATCAGTTTTTTTTTCCATTGGTGGCTCTATATTACGAATGATGCAAAAAAGTGCGCTCGGTTTAACGAATGCTTTACAATTTCTGGTTAAAAATAAAATAGTTGGTAGTTTTTGTGGTTTTTAAACTTTAAGCAATTGATTTGCACCGCCTTATGGTCAGATTTGTTACTTAATAGCGCAATAAGCCTTTTCTCAGTGCTTTTTTGTTCAAGTTCTGTCTCGTAGGTAAGGACGCTTCGATACAAGTAAATATGAGTATATACTCGATACTTTTGTTTCGATCCAAGTACTTTTTGTACTCGATACTTTGATTTGAGTAGTTACTTGGTATCGGAGCCAGATTCCAAGTAACAATAAACAATAAATATTTTCATTTAAAAGGGACAGGAACACTTAAATTCCGTGATGTTTACAATATGCATAATTTTTAAGTTTATAGAAACTTCTCTTTCCAATATACATACTCAAACCATATAAACAAGGCAACAAAGAAAAAAGAAAAGGACACCGAATGTCTTCGTTGCTTCAGTGCAAACGTTTGCCTACTCTTTTGCCGTTTCATCTGTCATTTCATTGCCACAAAAGCTTCTAATTCTATGTATCCACAATTGATTCGATACGAGTACATACTCGATACTTTTATACAAGTAAATGAGTAGTTTCGATACTTTGATTCGATACGAGTAATGAGTAAAAGTATCGATACCATGGCGGTTTTTAATATAAACATGACATTTAACGATTGTTTTTCTGAATCTTTACACTAAATATTTATCTCTGGAACTTCGGTTCTTGATCTCCAACATAGGTCGTTGAACGTCTAAAGTTCTCAGGGAGTATTTACTTTTACAATAAATTATCGACACAATCGACGTACCTATTGCAAGAGAGTGAAATTATTAAAATACCAGCTGTTGCCCGGGGACTAAAAAAGTCGCGTTACTTATTTGTAGTATGATAGAAAGTAAGTAGTAGGAAGCAATCACTGCGCTTTTATTTTTTAACTTTACTGTCTATATTATTTACAAGCTATATTCCAGATCGAAATCGATAGCAATTAAAGCACGAACTCCATTTAAGTAGCGCCATCTATAAACGACAATGCAAACAATTCTTGCGATCGCACCCTAAGGTTTTTTTTAAAACAACCATCAAATACAATCCACAAAATAAGTGTGTATTATATTTGTATTTTGAATGAGTGACATTTTGTCAAAAAGTGTCATTCATCACTGTTTTGATTTTTGAATTGATTTAAATAATATTATGTAGTATAAATTAAAAATCATCCTATACTTCGCACAGGATGTTAAAGAACAGGTATGGGAAATTTAACTTAATTTTATCAATTAGTTTTGGAGTTTATCTCCTTTGAAGATTAACAGGTAGAAGCGTGACATTAAGTTTATATAATTGTTATGATGTCTGTATATATGTTTTTTTACCAAATAACATTAAGTGAAATTTGACGCTTACACAAACTTGCATTAATGAACAATTAGCTTGACAAATATTGCGAAACCCTTTCATTATAATGGATTGCTGAATTTACCTATTGTACGAAAAAAAGGATCACCAATTTACTTCAAAATAGAGATTTAGCTAAAGCTCTAAATATGAATCAATTAGTTCTATATAAACTTAAAACTATCTGGATAACCGGACTGATATAGGATTCGGAGACCAAATCTATGAACAATTGAATGTTGTTTACGCAATGTTTCCCAAATTATACTAAAGTTATCTTTACATCACAGCCATATTCTCACCATATCACTTTTATTTCCATCTTAGGTTAATTGCAACACTTCAGTAGCAAATAAATCAATTCAAGTGATACGGTTATTTCACATTCAATAAATTTAATCTGTTTAAGCATTTTCCGCATTATCATACCATTAGCATAGTGGCTACGATCTACAAGAACATTTAACCAGAATACTAAGTGGCCGTGGTGTTAAGTGCGTTGGACTACTACGCATTCTGCCCGGGTTCAATCCCAGCAAACACACCTAAAAGTTTTTTCACGGTGCCACCTATTTCGAATGTCTGACAAGCAATCAAAAAATATCATTTGCCATGAGAAGCCTCTCAACTCGCCGTTCGGAGTCGGCAAAAAACTGTAGGTCCCTTCCAATTCGTGGAAAAAATAACACGCAGACACAAATGGTTGCGAGAAGCTAGGCTTGGTTCTGTATAGGACTGCTGACGCCGTTTATTTATTTATTTATTCACTAAGTAATATATTTTAGGATTTTAATTATAAGCTCAAGCCGTGAAGCGACCTACCTTATTCCTACTGGCATGATTTAAGGTCCTATTTTAACTAAAAAATTGTTATGATTTGTTGTTAACTATTTCATTTGAGATACCATATTTTCAATCCCGATCGGAATGAAAACGTCTTGAAACGTTTAGAATTCAGTGTCAACTTTATTATTTATTTATTTATATATTTATTTCGTCAATCAAGTTTCATACAACTTTTAAGAGACAACAGAATAAAAAGAAAAAAATACAATCATAACAATTTCATAATTATATTCTTAAGAGCTTATCTAATAATATTAAAATCTACAATATAAACAAATTGGTTATAGGTAATACAAGCTGATGTAATTTATTATTTCTTGTATAATTTATATAATGGTAAGGAACATGTAAGAAATCAAAGTCTCTTGGTCGTAAGCTACAAAAGTGAGCATAAATCTTAAACATTGAAAGTAACAGCGGACATTTTATTTGACAATTTAAGACATCAAAGGCAAAAAGTATTAAATATAATTTCCTTGTTGAGACCAAGGGTTTTAAGGGGACCTTCTGGTCTAGATATTTCAAAAAATCGATTTATATTTCAAAAGTATAGGCTTTTAAGAGTATACTGTTAAATGTTCGTATTAATATTTCCAGTATTTTGACTTCTACAGCATATTTAGCAGGTCAGCGCAGCAGCAGATAAAAGAAGCAAGTAAAGTTTAAACTCATTTATCTCGAAATTATATTTTTCTGCACGGTGTGAGACAAAAATAAAAAACTACTCGACCGATTCGTCTCAAATTTTCGTATGTTATTCAGTAAACCAGTGCTTATCGTCGGAACTAAAAATTTTCTACGTTGAGTACTTCCTACTTTTTACATACAAAAGGTACCTAATGAAAAACGGTCTTTTTCGAAACGTAACTTTCAACAACGCGCCATTTTGTGAATTTTTAATTATTTTTTTCATTCATGTTCCTGCGTAAACTACATTCATACTGATTAAAATTTTTTTGTGTTTTTTGTTTTCGATCAGTGGAATAGCCAAAACACGGCACACCACCAAGATACATTTTTTTTGAAGAGAGTTACTCTCTTATCTCTTACTCTTAAATCCAATTTTTGTTTAATTAAAATTATTATAATTTTTTTTTTTAATATTTTTAGATATTGTTAATGTAGTAAAATATATCTACAAAGTTTATATACCATTGCTCATTTTTTTCATTAAAAAAAACGATTCTAAAAACTCGCCAAATTCAATGGCGCTAGACCAGAAGGTCCCCTTAATCCAATTAATTAATCCATATGTCGGAACATTTGTATTTCTAAAAATCTTTTGCAAAGCGAATTTTGTAAATCTTTTCTGAACTTTTTCATTTCAGTAAATACTAGTTTGATGATAGGGATTCCATATAACGTAGCAATATTCAAAAATAGGCCGAACAAGCGATAAATATAAGGTTTTTAACACCTTGGAATTTCTAATCACGGATCACAACATTGAGTTTGCCCGGGAAACCACACGGTCAATTTGTAAAGATAAATTCATTTGAGAGTCAAGAATAACTGCAAGATCATTTTGACTAGTTATCCTTTGCAAGACATGATTCTCAGTGTTGAATTGGAAGCAAATGGGACTGAATATTTTTGAGAAATTTACTACACTACATTTTACTATCATTAAAATGCAAACCGTTGCGATTACACCAATCAACTATAGAGTTCAGATCGGTTTGAAATTTAGTTGCCTCTGATACAGAACTTATTGAGATCATCAGCATACAGAAGACACTTCGCAAAGGAAACCTGAGACTGTTAGTCGTTTATAAAAAGAAGAAAGAGGACCGGTCCAAGGTGACTTCCTTGGGGTACACCCAAAAAGTATTAAGGCTATAGTTCGATTAAATAAGAATATAAATTTGTTTATAAGACGTCCAATGTCCGTAATCACAAGAATTCGATTCGATACAACTTAATGTTCGCATTAAACCAGTTAATGTACATGTAAAAGAACATTGATTACACATTAAACGTCAGCAAAGTCTATTTTATGTGATTCTATAAAAATTTCACTCACTGTATCGACTCTCTTTGTGATTCCAAAACCATTATAGATGGGTGTGAAGAGTGGACGAATAAAAGTACGAATGACAACAGTGAAACGCAAACCAGATTTTGCATTCAAATATTTATCTCAATTACTTATTGGACAATAGTGGAACTTCTCTTTAAAATGATTAACTACTCTGTTGCCAGCACATCTGTAAGTTTAGAATAAATGCGATTTGAGTGGTGTTTTGAAAAAAATGGACCCACTGGCGACTATACGATAGATAGACGAGGTGGGCATGGGCATCAACGTCGTCTAGCTAGCATCACAAGGAAACTACTCGTACTCGTACGTTTATATAATACTCGTAGCAAATGGAATTAATCTTAATTTATTTAGACGAGATAACTTAATAAAAATAAATTTCTAAGATATTGTGTCGTGTTTTTAGTGGACTGAATGTGTATGTTTTTTTTTTGTATATTTGTTAACAGCTACGAGTGTAGTGATGTTAAATAGATAAATAAATTATACCTTCAGATACTTTGTCGGAGGTCAATTACGGAAAACTGAAAAACAGATAAAGAAGAAGACGATTTAGACGACGACACACACATTCTAATGTGTGTTGTGTTTGAAGATGATGTGGAAAAGTCGAATTCTGGATCTGGTTTTTTTTTTTTTACGAAATTTGCCTTTTTTTATACACTTTGAATTTTTTACAAATTTTCCTTTTTTCCCACTTATACGATAATTACACTTTTACACACTTTGTTGGATTTATTTGCGATAACTTTTCTAGGTTTTCTTTAGAATATTTAAGGATTTTAATTTTTTTTTCATTTTTGCTATAGCACTCACACGAACGGAAACACAATACTACACACATGCACACATAAAAGCCCGAGACGAGGATATTTGTTCCCTCCTCACTGTGATGATGGCGATGATGATGATGCCTGAACAACTCTAATGTCCCTTGTCGTGTACCATTTCAGTTTTGGGAGCGGCACCCTATTTTCATTTTCCACACTTTGTATTCGGTTTTTCTCGATTTTCCTTTTTGGATTTCCTCGTTTTTTTTCACGTTTTCTTATATACACTCCTCATATGTATTACAACAGAATGAAGGCAGAATGTTGTTGGTTGAATTTTGGAACGTTATTTGTTGTTTTATTTGTTTGTTTTTTTCGATTGTTGTTAACTTTTGTGTTTTTGCTTCAATGAAATGCAGCAAAGATGATGAAAGTAAAGGAAGAATTTAAAGAATATAAAATAACAAAAAGAAAATTTCACACAGATATGGAGGAAAAATAAGTTAAAACCTTCATCTGTGCTCTCGATTTTCACACTGAAATCCAATTTGCAAGGACTTTGGGGAGCTTTTCCTTGTTCCTTATCCTTTGGGCTTTGGGGTTCCAACGTAACACATTCAGAAATTCCGAATCAGAGAAGCAAAAACATAAAGAGCGTGTGTATTGTGTGTGCAAATAAAAGGGACGACAAAAAAACGTTGTAAAGAGATGGTTTTAGATACAGTTTTGAGGGCTGAGGCTGACAGTACCCCTTAGAAGACATGCTCAGTGCTCTCTCAATGGGGAAGGTGATTTGTTTACTATTAAGGACAAAGAGAGTTGGTTTTTAGGATAAAGCTTATGCGCAAAAATTTCAACATTGGAAGGGTTGTGATATACGGATTTCTATTGAACAAGTTTATCAAAAACGGTATGTTTTAAAAGCTCTTTAACGTCAGACATATAACAGATTTTGTTGACATTTGAGTCTTTCGTTAAAATGTTTATGCATTACATTGTAAAAAAAAATTAAATTAGTTATATGTATGTACATTTAGGATACCTTTTCACTACTATTGAGACGTTTAACTTTTTTAATTACTAAGAAATAGTAACTTAAAATTCGAATCCACATACCTAGTCTTTTTGAGCACCCTGTACTCAGGGGTGGGCTACTTAAAATAATGCGCCCCTCTTCATAAGAAAATAAATGGGATCGCTGGCGGGAGCGGGGTGCCCAGATTTTTAATAAAAATTACTAAATCAAACTAATATGTATTATAAATGCGAAAGTAATTCTGTCTGTCTGTCTGTTACCTTTTCACGACTAAACCGCTGAGCCAATCATAGTGAAATTTGGCAACTGGGACCTGCAGAAGGAAATAGGTAAAACTGCCCGCTAGGTGGCGCTGGAGTCAAATTATTTATAAATTCTATATTAATTGACCAAAATGGCTCATATTCACAATATATGTTGGTGTAGGGCTAAAAGTCGGGTTATTTAAAAACGAACAAAAAAAGTCTGGATCTAACGGACATGTTTCTTTCATATTGAATGATAAAGAATTTTATCAAATTCTCAACTGCAAGACGCTCTAATTAAATAATTTTTGCACCGGATAATCTAATCACCTGTGGTGAAAAGTGGTTGGAATTAAAAACATGCGAAACTAAAACACATCCCTAATTCCACCCTTCACCTAGAAAAGTTTATGGTAACAATCTGATGATTTAATACACGGGCGAAGCCGGTCGGGGCAGCTATACTCTAGAGTCTAGGCGCATTTTTTTTTAAATCTTAGATTTCGAAAAAGCTTTCCATACAAAAAATATGTTAAGCCTATATAGGTTTGAAAAAAAACACGCCTTCTGTTCCAAAAGAATTGTCAGTACAGGATTTATGGGGGAGCTTTTTTTTAATTAATGGTGGCTGTACATGTTTTCATGGAACTCAATTCGAAAAATTGTCACTGAAATAAAAATTAAACCACTGACTTACACACGTTTTGTTTTTGTAATTTTCCACAAATCCGCATACATCCGCAACCAGCCTGCCACGCAATCGATGGCACACTGATTATGCGTGGCCCGTGGCCGCTGGTCCCCATCAACGTTCGCTGTGTGTATAGAAAATATGAACATCAAAGCAGTATCAATTACCATTGCTAAATTAAACCAAATCATTACAGCTTTTGCTGTGGTTTTTGTCAAAGAGCTTTGCGATTTTGTGATTTGAGAACCAATAAATAAATTTGACTAGGAGAGGGTGTTGCCGCTAATTTTTTGATTTCCCAGTTTCTTGTTTTTCTAGAGAAATCGCTAAAATACATTTAAACTATTTTTCGCGTATTGTGCTGTATATTGAAGGTTTATTTACGTGAGGTAAATGTTGTGTGTAGAAATTAATAGTAATTTTCTTTTGGGTGTTAGCTTATATCTCGTAAACTAATCGTTTTCGACATATTACATTGATACTAATTACATAAAAATACTCGAAAAAATGCTTTCTACATCATACTAAAATTTCATAGATATCGAGTTGGTATCCACTTTGTACATAATTATCTTTATTATGTTCAATAATTTGTTGTTTTCAAATGAGCAAAATGGTAGCGCTACGGGTATTTCTCTCCGATTTACGGCGATTTTTTATGAATACTTCGGTAACCCAGTCAAATCTTAAAAAGGGGACAAGTTTATGCAAGCTTTTGCAACCAGACTGAGAGGCAAACATCCTATCTTCCCTGTATTGACAATACTATTGGAACAGAGTACCTATAGTCACTAATAATATCAACAAGAAAAAAATTACACCAATAAAAATTGCCGCCCAAACGATTGCTTTTAGCCCTGTGGGTAGGCTTACCCTGCCTGTACTGTTAAATTTGACGTACAGTCGTACCCGGGTTTAAGTTCACACGTCGAAAAAAATTCTCACTTCGCATCAATTAACGTCGAATTTGTCTCGCACATGAACGTCGCGTAGCTTGAAAGTCAAATTCGAAATTTGCTCCTTCACTAATTTTCACAAACGAATTTTACACATGTTATGTATGTTTGTATGCAAACCTTCACACAAATTAATATGACAAATGTTACCCATCGTAAATTCTTGTAAGCCAGAATACACCTATCATCACTATTTAATTGGATTCTTTGAAATTACCAATTAACACTTAAGTAAACCTACAAAGGCACTGCAGTTCATCTAACAGGTAATAGATGGAGCAATCACTTATTTAAATTTACGCGCACTCTACACACAGATTAAAATATACAAACTTACGGCGGTTTTTATTTTTTGTTTAAAAAAAACTCTTACCTATATAAATAAGTGGATACATTTTAGTCACTGCATTGCTTTCATATAGTTTTTTTGTGAAATCTTTTTCCCAACAAGATAATTTCTCATTGGCCATCTGATCAGAAGCAGCAGATGCTTAACGATTGCTTCTTCTTCTACAGTTTCTTTAAATTCTTCTTCACAATTTTCTCATTCTGTTTTGATTCCCACCGATCACAACAAAAATCATTTTTGGGTACCTAGTTGAATCCGAAGCAAATTCTGGCAAATAAAAAATAGTACTCCATCTCGGCGTCGGCATACTCTTACTGGAAGCAAAATAAAAAAAAATATCAAATCGAAGTGAGCGAAATGCGATTTCTTTTCGCAACTCAAAAATTAATCGAACATTTATAGGAAAAACAAATTCAAAAAAGGAACAAATTAATATTTCTTCAGGAAAATACGAAAAAAACCAAAAATTATTTGGAAAAACATCTGTTGGATTGTTTGTGATTGTGTTCGTGTTTAAAACGTTTATTTTCTTTTCGTTGGGAATAAATATTTTTTTTTTTGTTTTTAAATTGTGTTAAAAATTCTTAATTTTGTGCCGTTATATAAAATTTAATTTATTTGAAAAGACTAAGGTCCGGACATCCGTTCTAGTTGCGCTTGGTTTTGCGTTAAAAAAAAAACAATCTCACCACGAAGCAGATGAAAGAAGGTGAGTACAAAAATTTCATAATATTACCTACTAAAGTGGTAGACAAAAATATGGGCCTTAATAATGGCAAGGTGTGACATGTCTATCAACACTGCCTAAACTCTTCATTTGCATACTGTTCAGCTCTTGAAAACGACCTTAGTATTAAATTTGTAAGGCAATCTCTAGCGGGCTTAGTAAAACTTACCAACTTTGAACTTTGTTTTTTGTGAAGCGTTTGTAAAATGTGTGAGTTTCAATTTAGTTCTTAGAAATAATTTATACCAGTTATCTACAAACTCGATACTCGTTAGGAGTATAATTCAAAAATTGCAATTTTTCAATTCTCCAATTTTTTTTTAACAGTAAGGCTACTCTGACCACTGCCTGTTTTCACCATTTGTGTATGCAATAGACTTATACCACTTTTACCAAATAAGACATAAAATTTGCAATCGAATGTACTTATCCCATTTTGACCAAGTTTTGACTTATACTCCTGCTATCGCGCACATTTGCATTTACCAATACCAACATTACCACTCGTTACCAGAGTGACTTGTGGAAAGAACTAACTGTCGAGTCAAGCTTTTTAGATTTTTGGATTTTGACTTCAATCGTCACATCAGTTTTTGAAAATCTTGCATCATTGTTCACTCGCAGCGCGACTTATTCAAAAAGACTTCACTACACAAGATACCATCGGTGGTACAACAACTTGCGTCTGGCCAAAAATGTCATTCGGCCGAAAGCCTCAGATAGATACGCACGGACACGGTGCAGATTTTTGGAAGGAAATTTTTGTCAAGATTTTCCCCATCTTGAAACCATTTTATCAATTACAGTGAAACCTGTCTGGTTGGCCACTTGGCTAGGTTGGTCAATATTTTACTGCACCAAGAAAATTCCATACAAATGTTCCTCAACATACCTTTATTAGTTGACCATCTGGCCATCTTGGAACTTGGCCACAAATTTTCATACTTTTTCTCATCTCGCGTAGTAAAAAACATGCGAACCTGTATAAGTTGGCCAACAATTCTTGCACCGCAGATGGCCAACTTACCAAAGTTTCACTGTATTACACAATATAGGTAATTTAAACTTTAATTACGTTATTGCACCTACATTTTGTATGTACATACAGTTTGATTCATGTCAGTGCGGTTTCCTGACCGCCAACTCGAAAATCGGACTTGATTTTCCAATCAATCCGTCGCGTCGTCTATGGTATTCCGAATAAACTGATCTATTGCACGTTGCACCGGATTTGGGCAATAAGCTGCGTAGTCATTTCTTTATTTTAGTTTATCAAGTTTATTAACAGTGCTATCTGTCTTTCATATACTCATTGCATATAATCGGGACAGCCGCTTAACTGGGACAAATGGTAAAGAAAATAACAGTTTGGTTTCTTACTTGATCGTCCATCGCATTATTGGGTCTTGACCGAAGTGTCCCCAATAAGCGGAATCCACTGTAGACAATCCGACGTTAAGCGACCCAAATATCGAACCCTTTCAGTCTGAACTAGGTTCACTATACGATACCGCACTTAGCTTAGTATCATATAAAAAAATATTTCTACCCATATAAACTTTACTTTTTGTTAAAACGTTTATTTAAATTTTAAATGTCATTTTGTGAACAATTACACATTACAAAATATTTATCTACAGTACAAATATAAAAGTTTGTATCAAAATCGACCTCGCTTCGTAAGTATTTATTTTCTAAGTTTATGTGTAAAAGAAAGGCACGTCGTGATATATGTATAAAACATAATAAAAAAAACAATTTGGGACACTGACTTAAAAATCTAAGGACAGAACATGTTTCACAAAAAAATTATTACTCATGATACACAAGAACCAAAGGAAATTAAATGATACCAAGAAAAAAAAACAGCAAGCAAAAAAATAATCGTGCTGGTATGATTTTTTAGGATATTAATGAAAAATGTGTGAAAATTATGGGACCAAGAGAATAAGGACGACCCCACCCCACTTCCTTTTCATCGCAGTTCCTACTGGGCTTATACTTATACAAATAGGCGACTGCCTATGAAGGACATACACACATCGCCTCGAATCAAGTATTTCAGGCGACTGGTTTTGATCACAATTACTGCTGCTGTTTAACATTTTTTCATCATCATCATCGAGCGAAAAAGTTCTCAGGGTAGATAATAAAATGTTCAAGTAGAAAACAAAAAAATCGGATGAATAAAAAATATCAAAGTTATTACCGAGGAAAATCCACCAATAATAAGTAACCAACCACCAACCATGATCATCATCACTCAGTCATGACATGGAAAAAAAATAAGAAAAAAATTCCTATCAAGTCAAATAGCAAAGGGGGGTTTTTTCGTTCGGGTCTCTTTTGATCAGAAAATCTGAGAAGCACCTTCTGTGTATGAACAAGACTGTGTGTAAAATATCGGGCAGAAGAAGCAGATTAAATGGTAGCAACCAGAAAATGATGAAAAAAGTTGTTAGGGTGCGCTTTTCTCGTCTTTCCTTTTGTTCCAATTGAATTTGGTTTGCATTTTAATGTTAACAGGTTTAACACTCTCTGCTATGTAATTTTGTATTTATTTTTTTTTTTCGATGTGGTGGCTCGCTGTGAACCAGTAGTAGCAGCAATGTGGCTGTTGTTGTGTTGGTCCAGCTGTTGTGCTCTTCATGCACATTATTATATTTATTTTTTTTTACCTTCCTCCCCTTATCTTCGACTTGGGTGTCGTCATCTTGTTGTCGTTGTTCATCTTCGTAGTAATTCGAGATCAGAGGCGGTTTTGGGAATATCATTCGGAGAATGACAAATAACTAGAATCACTGTAATAGATTATGTCTACAACTTAATCGCTTTGAATTACATTCCTCGTTTGGCATTGCTTGTGGGCATCTATGTAGATATTTCGATGACGGTTACTTGTTTCCTTAAATTTTTTGTAATCATGAATAATATGACATTGGGTGTGTTGTGTATGTTAGATACTTAAACGTTACGTTGATTTGCACTTTATATCTTATGGACGGATAAAGTTTACTTAAGAGATTATACGTTGTTCTTTCGATCCTTGAAGGATGGAGAGATTCAGATTACCCTACGGACGGGTCAGTTTGGTTTATCTAAATTTATAAACTAAAATTAGAGTCATCCCTAGAAGAGAGATAATTAGAGAAGCAGCTGCATGAATTGCAGATGCACCTGCCAAACGACACCGGAACATATCGTAGCGAGTCTCCTTGTCAGCAACTATATTCTGGTATTCAGCTTCGACAAGCTGACCGTCGTAGTATGTGATTAAATCTTCGAATGGATACTCGTAACCTTGAAGGCATTCGCATTTATAGCCTCCAGTTTCATATCCACGACCAAGAATAGGAACGCACTGGAAATGACAAAGTTGATTATTATATTAGATATATGTATGTAACAAAATGACTTACATATGAAGATTTTTCGTCACATTTATGGGTGTTCTTGAAGGCGTTTGGTTCGTAATACCAGTCGGGACATTGGTTTATGTCTAGTTGAAGCATGTCCATTGAAACTGCGACCACACCCCTGGAATTAATTTTTGTTTGTATTTTTAAATAAATGAGAACATTCCTTCTATTGTTTTCCTCCTAATAAAAGTAGCAAATTAAACTACGAAAGCGTACCAATTGAGCTATTTATTTACACTTCTCAATAGTGACGCAAACCAGACTAACTGGATGATTCAATTGCGGATGGCTCATTTCAGATTAGACTAGTTTTTATTTAAAGTACAGCCTACGCCTACCATAACATGTGGAACACGTAATAAAATTGAACAATTTTGGCACCAGTTCCCATCCTATCATCTAACTGCTGACCCTGTAGAAATCGGACAGCAATCAATTGCTACTAAATATGTACTTAAGAACACCAGCACACTACAGTTGGGTCGGGCTCTTAATCAGTATGAAAATGTATGAAGTGCGCACACTACAACGATTTGGTATCGGCCGATAAATAAGTTCGATGTGCTACACGATTGCCTTCAAACTAAAGTATCGGCAAACCATCGGTCGACTACTTAATCAGTATAGCGCTCTTCCACGCGCGCACACTACAGATTATAAAGTCGACCGATTTTGTCGATATCTCAGTTTGCTCTGAGTCTTAGATATTTCTACGTATTGAACTATGGAACTGTTCAGTTCTCCACCGCTTCTTGTCCAAACGTCCATTGTAAATTTGATAGAGGAAGTGGAAAAAAGACCCGCGCTTTATAAAAAAAAATTGAAAGAGTACTCTGATCTTATTCTAAAGAAAAAATTATAAGAGGAGATTTGTGAAGCAGTGGTTCCTGATTGGAATCAGCTTAGAGCCGAGGAAAAATCTCTTTATCGACCAGCAATAGCAAATCGTTCGAGAAAAGTAGGCCGACTGTTGTTTACTGTGCGCACTCACAACCAACCCGACTGTTTAATCGGGCCAGTGTGCGCACTAACCAGCCCAACCCGACCAAATTATCGGCCGATAGAAAGTCTGTAGTGTGCGGGGGCTTTTAATCACGCTCTTTTGTTTTTCACTGTGGTTTCTTTTCGTTTTGGATTACATAATCGGCGTTTGTATCAGGCAGTTACTTTAACCGCTCCTTCTAATGGGTCTTTTTTATTAAATCGAGAAGTAGAATCTTTTTTTGTTTCGCACACTTATATGCCTAGGAAAAATCTAAATTGGGAATGCATCTCGACAAATGAATAAATCTCATTCAAATAAACATGTAATCGAAACTTAAATTTTGCCAACAGCCTATAAAATTAAATTCCACTTCATCCAAATCAATTAGTTGACCCTTTCGGTGTCAGTTACAGTACTATCCCTCATGTATGTTTATATGTCCCTCTACAAAGGGTTACGAAACTCGTATTTTTTAAGCTCAATTCATTGCAAAACACAAAAGGCCGAAGCGATAACTAATTTCCATAACAATTATCCACCTGACATCAACACTGATAAACTAACCCAACAACTTGTGCTCGTCTACCAATTTTATTTATTTTGTTAATAAAAAAAAAAAAACCCTAATTCCAATGCGTCCCCTATGTAAACAACAATCTGGTTAAATGTCTCTATTAATGGGACAGGTAATGTCCGAATTGGGTCACCACGGTCACCCTACCAAAATTAAAAAAAATATAGAATCAAAATTCACCCCTTGCTACATTTACTCGTACACTCGCAAACGTGCTTTCTTGCACCCCTATCACAACCCTTTGACTTACTTGAATTCCAGTTTTACTTTAAGGCTGTCCCGGCCGAAAAACGGTACCGCATACGTAATTAGCCACTTTTTAACGTAGCCATCGCAATCGAATTGCGGTTGAGTCCAGTATCCATGATTTAGGTTTGCGGCACGATACGAGTTCGGGTAGTGTTCGTAATTTTGTAGATATTCACCGGTTTCGTTGTGGCGGATCTTCATTTTCATATAGAACGTTTCTAGGTCATCGAAATTCGTCGACCAGCGTTGCTTGAGGAATTTAAAGAATTTCTTCTCGGTGTACAGCTCGTGGGTCTTATTTAGGCGGGCCACATCTTCGACCTTGAATTTACGTGTATTCAATTCGGTCTTGTAGGCAAACGGGGCGAAGTAGGTACGATTGGTGAATTTATTACGTTCCCAGTATGTACCGGCTGACCACACTTTCGTGTCACCCAAGACAATGGCGAGGGTTTCGCCGATCATTTGATCTTCTGTGAGTGGTTTATCGGCAACACGTTTGCCCGAGTACACTTCATTGGGGTCAGATATCTGAGGAACAAGTTTAATAATGAAAATTTAATGTTTATAATATTGGAAAGTGGTTTGTTTATTGGCTTTATTTTAGTGAGAATTGAATTACCTGAAGAAAAGCACTGATGAAATTTGCCAAGCGAACTGCCATTTTTGCCTCGTTTTCGAATTGTTGCTTAGCTCCAAAGTCGACATCACCGCGAAGTAAAAGATCTTGTGGATGAAAGCTGGAAATGCAAAACAAAAAATGGTTAGTTGATATTATTTTGGGGAATGGATGGGGGTAAATGATGGAAGCCACGACAGGGTGGCAGGATAATAACGACGAGAAAAATCTCGTAAATTTAGTCAGACAACTATAAAATTCTCGGAGAAAGAGGACTTTAATACTGAAAAACGTGCTGCCGGAGTTAGCATTCGTAAAGACTGGCAACGGAAAAAGTAGACGACCAAAGTAAGTTCATGAAGGAAACCCAATTTCGTTTAACTTATTCTAACCAAAGTTTGACAGGAATCGACAGAAAGAGGTCTTAGCGAAGAATTTGTCAAATAGATAAATGGGACAATGTACTAAGATGATGTCATACGTTGCTTTGAATGCTTAGCTTTTGGTTGCGCCACCTAAGGCGAGGTCGTCCCTCTACTGCGAAATATTAATGCAGCTACATATGTATTTAAATAAGAAATACAAGTCAATCAGGATAACCGATTGTTTAGTATTCTTCGATAGAATATCTTGTTTTATCGGGTAAGAAAAACCGAAGTGGTATAATGTGCAATGTGCAACATAGTTCATATCATTACACTGCGACCGAATTATAATACAACACCCGAGATAATCCTCTTGCCTAAAAGAAATATTTACTCCGACTCGAAGCAACACACCACACCATATTAACGGACGGCGGTTACACAAAAGAGCAGTGCAATCATGAACTAGCTGTTACTAAGCAACATAGACCTATCACCAAAAATACAGATAACAGATCGTTTCATCAGAAACAAACAGCTGATAACTCGAGTAACCTACACCACATTCTCAACTGATAGCAATTTCATGATAATATATTTCAATATTTTAAAAATGCCACTTACTTTTTACATGTTCGATAGTTCACACCGTGGATGAACTTCAGCACCTGGTCAATGTTCATATTCTCCGAGTGCAACGCTCGAGATCCCGTCGTGTAGTTTCTATACTCCGGATGCATATCCAAGTACTTCTCTCGTATATGGAATGGAGCTCGTTCCCATTGAATCGGCACCTTTTGAATCCCTAAACAGAAGACAATCAAATCAACCGAACCCATCCTAAAAATCATCATCTTCCATCTACTTACATCCAATTTTTAGGCAATCATATCCATTGTAGTACTGTTCAGCTGAAGCGCGTTCAATTACCTCACCTAGGTAGGGTCGTCGCACGTTATTTGGTAATCGATTCCCTGGCGTACAACGACACTGATAGCCACCCCTTCGGAAGCCCCAACCATGCAGTGGTTCACACTCTGTGGTTTCCTTTTTGCAACGCGCCGTGTCCGCAAAATGATTGGGTTTGTTGTTGCCTTCACCCTTGGGGCACTGATTTATATCGATCCTTTCAAAGTCCATTTCCAGTACTGCAATTGCCGTGTATCTAAATAGTGAAAGGGAAACATTAAAACAGAAAGGATAAAGGTATTTTAAGTCTACTTCAACTCACTTTGGATACTCGATATGCCTGAACTGTGTGTGTCGAGGGTAGATATCTGCGATAGGAACAACTGCCGACACCAACCACTTATTCGAACGTCCACAATCGAAGTAGGGGCGCGTCCATTTCACTGGACCTGGATCTTCATCAGCACCGGGCGGTCCGTGGAATGTGAAAGTTTCATTTGTGTTGTTTGCATAGCGAATCTCTACTTGGTATGTAGTCTTGGTGTCGTGCCGCCCTTCGACGTCATCCGGTAGCCATGTCTTGTACCACTCGTTGATTTTATATAACTCTGAGGTGTAATCTTTGGAAATCGAATCCGGAGGTGCCGCACCCAAGTCCCTCACGTCGAATGTGTTCATCGTGGAGATTTTTTGTAGATGAATTGGATCGTTGAAATCATCCATCCGGAAGGTACGCGGTGCAAATCTAGGGAATGTCTTATTGAAGAAGCCACGATACGAGGACGTATACGAGCTGTTCGGTGAGAAGTAAATCGCCGAAGCGTTAATATACGGATTAGCTGATACATCTGCCACTGTCGACAGGAAATAGTACATCATTCCTGGATCGTATGTGTCGTTAATTGCCGGACGAATAAATCGGCTCTGCAAAATGTAACTCCAGAAGAAACTCCGACTCATCGCCATATTATGCAAATGCAGCAGAGCAGTACGATTGGGGAACACTGGATTGATGTTGATTTCCTTGATGTCTGGCTTATGGGAGACCGTGTCCTCGGGCAAGTACATATCGCTAACATGTTGAATCGGGCAATTATCCACCGAGACTTTGTCAAATTTTATTTTAATTTCATCGAAAGCGTCCCTCGCTTGCCATTCGTACTGGGCTAACACACCCACCACGGTCACCAGCAGAAAAAACACATAACTGCGACCAAGTATCGTCGAAAAGAACATTTTGATTACGCTCACTTGCGCTGGAGCTATTCGTTTTCGTCACCTGCACACTAATATCCACTAATGATTAATTAATTATACTCGAATTAAAGTAAAAATCAAATTGATGTCCAATGCTTGCACTCCGAACTACGCCCTCTTTCAGATTGAAGGGAATTTCTTTGGATTTGTCATTACAATTCAGCGCTGCGGGTGGATTATTGAAATGGCAAATGAATGTTTTGTTCGTTGACGTAGCTGAATGGTATGTGTCTGAGTAGGATGGACAGAATGTTTGTTTTGTTTTCAATTCAGATGGCATTTGTTGTTGCTGCAAGCAACAAGTGTTTGGAAACGTCTTTAGGGTGGGTGTAGAAAATGCTGTTTAACAGGTGTGTGTCATGGATTTTTAGGCAACATTGATTCTCAAACTGTAAATTGATTGCTATGAAGGTGGAACTACATTGTTAGTGATTTTTTTTCAATAGTAATAAAATACATTACATTTGTAAAATACATAATTAAGTAAACAAGCAAACAAATAAATTGTGATCTTTTACAAGATTAAGGCTAGTAATTTATGAAACTATCTGCTAGAATCACAACGGCTTTATATTATGTAAAGCCTAAATACAATTATTATATGAAAACTTTTCGCGTCCGTTTATATTACAAAACGTTGGAACTTTGGAAATTTTGACAAAATGTGTTTTTTTTTTTGTTTAAATAAATTGAATGGGGATTGAATTGAATTCCCAAAGTGACCACACTTATGGCGTTAGCAGTCTCAGTGCAAGTGAGCACCGCGGTGTATTGGTAAGTGCGTCGGACTACTACGAAATTCTGCCCGGATTCAATCCTAGCAACACACCTAAAAGTTTTTTCATGGTGCCACCTCTTTCGAATGTCTGACAAGCAATCAAGAGTATCACTTGTCAACGAATAGCTTCTCAAACATGGTAGAAACATGGTATTATTACTAAACTGAACAATGATTTACCTGGAAAATACCTTTTTCAAATTTGGTAAAGCCTCTCTGATTTTACATAACTGTAGTCAGATTTCACTGTCAATATAATCTCATATTTTCTGATCTGCCGTGACTCTGACTTTACAATATGTGTGTTTTTTTTCAATCCTATATAGGCTAAACATGTTTCCGCAACATGTTTTCAATGTAAAATACAACAAAACCTTGGCCTGGATAATTATGCAGTCTTATTTTTGTATGCAGAGCTTTTTCGAAATCAACATAGATTTGAAAAAAAAACGCGCCTAGTAATTGGGAAAAGTGTAGCTAAATTGGGCTAAATTATTTTATTATATTGCTGTTGGTCACTATTCCATATGTACATACCTATTTCATACTATATAAAATACTTTGAGAAAATTGTGGCGGGTTAGATGCCATCCATGGATGGATTCTTAGGAGATCGCGATGGGCTCGCGTTGGGGCCGAGTGTTTTGGGATGGCTCAACCTCTCAGCCCCTCTCAATATAACCCAAACTATTATTGTGTAAGAAACATCAACTTGAATGATTTTATTAAAAATTCGGGGGAGGATTCTTTTCTAAAAAATGCAGTCAAATGGTAATTCGGAGTTTCCCTACTCTCGTAAAATGCATTCATATACATTCGTGGATAAAAAAAAAAATACTCGCACAATTACTCTTTTTCAATTTTCATGAAAAAAACAAAGTTTTTCTTACGTTATAAAATAATTTTTTATTGTTTGCTTAGGTATGGAAAAACTTGTTGGGTAGTTTAGAATAACACCAATAAATATTGGTCGAAATTTAACAACAAAACTCACACATTTTTGGATTTGTATAAAAAAAGGAAATTTAATGTTTTATTAAGGCAAACAATTTTATCAAAATTTCATTACGTACAAGTGTAACTATAAAAATACCAGACGTCTTTTATTATACTTTCCGGTTCACTAACAGATTTTGGCCTTTTCTCTCTAAATTGTTTGCCCATGTAATGCTAACAGTTTTCTTTGGCATTAAGATCCGGGCTATTACCAGGCCATGGGAGAGAATGATTCCTTGTAGTTTTGTACCTATAATTACTTTACTTTAGGTGGCGCTACAGCTCGGGGTGAACTTGGGCTTGCTTCTCGCAACTATTTGTGTGTGCGTATTATATTTTTGCCGACTCCGAACGGCGAATTGAGAAGCTCATTAACAAATGATACTCTTTGATTGCTTGTCAGCCATTCGAAAGAGGTGGCAACCGTGGAAAACTTTTTAAGGTGTTGGACCCGGGCTGGGATTGAACACGAGCAGCATGCGTAGTAGTCCAACGCACTAACCACCACGGCCACGGCGACCACCTATAATTTGAGAAAAGAAAAAACATTTTAAAAAATGTATGTAAAAGAAAAAACTTACCGATTTTGTTCTATGATCAAGAAATGAATAGTCCTGAAAAATCAAACTATCGCAGTGTTGGCAAAGTTGCTGTAAAGTAGGCATAGGTATGTAGTGGGAGTCGGACAGAGTCCCGAAAACCAAAATCCCGAAAGCCTAAAATCCCGCAAATCCGAGATCCCGAAAATCCAAAATCCTGAAAACCACAATCCCAAAAATCCAAAATCCCGAAAATCCAAAATCCCGAAAGTGAAAATAAAGATTTGTTTGTTGGAAAAAAAAATTAAAAGACAACTTATTTAACATATTAAATAAAATAACAAACTTCAAATAAATAAAACACAACAAAACAGTTCATGTCCTATTGACAAAAAAACATTAAAGAAACGATCTATGACAAAGCAGTATCTAATACAAGTTCATATCGAACGTGATTTCCATTAAAAACTTATTTCAGAACGCTCGTTACATTTTACGTAAATTTTTTATATTTTGCTTCCCTTAGTAATGGAACATTTTCTTATTCTTTGGTTTTCACCGGAAATTATTTTCGATGTAAGTATGTACATGTTTTCACACGGATTTGGTCTTCATCTAAAAGAGCGATCAGTATACGCCAATGTGTGAAACGAAAATCAATTATGCCTTTGACAAGGTGTGGCACGATGGCTTGAAATGCAAATTACGACAAGTAATCCCCGTGTACCTATACGAGATTCTGGATTCATATCTCGGGAATAGACTCTTCCGTGTTAGAAATGGAAACGAATACTCAGAACTCAAAGAAATTTCGGCCGGCGTACCGCAAGGAAGCGTTCTGGGGCCGCTTCTTTATCTGTTATATACTCGTGATATACCGAAAGAAGATGGCACTATCCTTGCTACGTTTGCCGACGACACCGCTATCCTAGCAGTAGGTAAAACAATCGAGGAAACGACTGCCAAACTGCAAAACGCATTGAATAAAGTAAATGAATGGACGAGGGACTGGCGGATCGCCCTTAACGGAACTAAATCTGTTCACGTGAATTTCACTTATAGAAAAATTAATGACTTGCCAATTTTTATAAATTTGGCCCAAATACCCTTTGCAAATGAAGCCAAATACCTGGGAATGACACTCGACGCAAAGCTGAAGTGGAATTCGCACGTGAAAATGAAACATAGAGAATTAGAAATCAAATATAGAGAAATGTACTGGTTGATCGGGAAATATTCCCACCTCAGTACCGAGAACAAACTGCTTTTATACAAGCAAGTGCTAAAGCCGGTGTACCTACGGTATACAACTTTGGGGTTGTACCAAGAAAACAAATATTTTACAGACCTTTCAAAATAAAGTGCTTAGAGAAATTGTCCAAGCACCGTGGTATGCTAGAAACGACGATATCTACAGGGATCTTGGAATCCGACAATTCGCGCAAAAACATAGAAACCGACTAATCGGACATGTTAATAATACAGTCGTACTAATTTTGAATGAGAGCAATTTATTGCGCCGACTACAAATCTTTCTTGGAAAGTAACCTGCCAAACGTTTATATTTCGTGATGGAAAAATTGCTTGATAAGTAGTATAACTTAGTTGCAGTATCTAACAAATTTGTATCGAAGGGATGTTTCTGGTCAGTAAGAATCTGACACTACTATGAGCACGCGCTTGCTATTCTCATAGTGTCTATGTAAGACCTACCCTCGGAAAAAAAAAAAGTTCTAATGAACCGATTAATTTGAAATTTGGCGTGAATTTTCTTTATATATCTCTCTATCGCAGGAAGTAGAATTGTGTAAAAATTTTGTTTTTTACTATTTTTAAAAAATTAAAAACTTTGAAAAAAGGGCAGAAAATCACTTTTTTCAAGCATATTTCCGTAGTTTAGACGATAGCGACATTCTTACTATGATTAAGAATCTTTTTGTTTTTTTTTCGTATCACCAGAAGGGTTGGAATCATGTCAACAACGACGCAGCCTTATTTTTCAACGCCCCACTTTACCAGCCTGTAATTTTTAAAAAAAAAAATGTTTATCAAATTTTGAAACTAAAGGTGCGTGTCCACTTGAGAGCACTTTCGCTAGCAAATTCTCGAGAGTTACTCTCAAGGAGCATTCCATTTGAGAGTGAAATTTTTGAGATTTACTATCGAGAGTTGTTTGCGAGATATCTGAGAGTAAATTTGCGGATAGTACTCTCACAACCGTGTCCACTTATTATCTTTATAGCTATATTTCTTTTGTTCCTATCCCGAAACTCAGGAAGAAATGTGTTCCAAAGAATTTCTTCGTATTCATACATTTCTATTAATTTTTTTACTTTTTCGATATTCCAAATTGATACCATAATATTTATTTATTTATTATTTCCAGAAATTCAAATTCAAAATCAAGTTATCAAATTCAAAATTATATACATTTTCTGACAATTTATTTGTATACATAATTCATTTACTCGCAGCTAGCTGCTCTCAGAATACGAACTCTGTTTGAATAGTGAGAGCTGCTCTCCGAGAGTAGCACAATGTATGACCACTTACAAACAACTCTCAAGAAGTCGGAAAGTTGAGAGTAGCAAGCCAACTCTCTGTGAGTTACTCTAGTGACCGTGTCCACTTACGAAACCGCTCTCGAGAGTGGCCTGAGAGCTACTCGCAATAGTTTTAGTCTCAAGTGGACACGCACCTGCATTTCTCTACTATCCTTTAAAAAAAAGTGTCCCGAAAACGAAATCCCGAAAAATTATATAAAATTAAAAATTTGGGCAAATTTTGCATTTTATATAATTTTTCGGGATTTCGTTTTCGGGATTTTGGCCTTTCGGGCTTTTATGATTTTCGGGATTTTGGATTTTCGTGAGTTTGGATTTTCGGGATTTTGGATTTTCGGGATTTTGGCTTTTCGGGATTGTGGCCCCAACCCGTAGGTAATCTTTTGTTGGTATTCTATAACATTTACTGAGCCCCTATGCATTACAATTTATCCGCTTCCGCTTTCAGCTTTCCTAGCAATGGAGCCCGCCCTCTAGTTTTCAAAACTTTTTGCACACTCCATTCGTTAGTACCTATTCGACGTGTCTGAGGCAGAGACTCTTCACGGGTCGGGACCCCGTAAAATAAGTAAGTAAGTGCTGTGCTGTTTGTTGATCTCATTGGTTTCTAAATCGAAGTACGAGTAGTTACGAAGTATCATACTTATGTAGATTGAAGTCATATGAAATAAGGAAGTAGATTTGCTAAGTTTTCCTAAAATAAGAATGTACATATCCACATACATGCTACATGGCTAACCTAACCTGAAGTACACTTAGTAATTATGCCATTACAGAGGGAATCAATGTAACGTTCCGGTAGGATTGCCAGTCATTTAATACTCAATTGAAGTGTTCCATTAAATAACAACACAAAAAAATCCTGAAATGCAATAAGCATTAACTTCGTATATAAACCTGATAAAAGTTTATACTGTACCCATTTCTATTTCAATTTGACTTCCAAAGGAAAACTCATTAGCAAGTTAGTTTTTGCCTTTTGCAAAACTTATTCGTTGGTACTTATCTATGTACTAGTAGGTACTCAAGACTCGGCAGTGGCGTTTTCCATAACAAAATCATCTGCTTCAGAATTCCAATTCCAACAAAAAATGCATCCTGTTTCCGTTCTCCACAAACATCACTAGTCTCCTTCGACACAAATGGACGACGCAAACTTCCTTGTCGCCAATTCAGCAGATTTTTTCTTCGTCCTTCCTTTCTCTTTTTACATTGAATACAAAAACAAAAATATTAACAACAACAACATGTTATATGTAGCCAAGCCACAGCCAAAATAAAGTCATTCGCATCTTGGGTCAGGAGTTGAAAGTTACCATTACCCTCATCCAATTTCCCAGAGGTTCATTCGACTGAATACATGCAGAAGACGAACAAAAAAATTACCCAAAAGTACCATCCTGACGATGTTACATGTCCACAAAGTACGACGATACATATGCATACAGCCGCAGTGAGGAGGACCTACGACAATGGTTACGCTTGGCCGGACGCAAAAACATGCTGCTGCTGCTGGTGCTCGAGGATAGGTGACCACCATTTAAGCGAAGAAAAACAAGGGGTAGGATGACACCGGACTCCGGTTTTCTTGCCATCGAACTGGACTTTTGGTAAACTACTTACTTATTTTCCATGACAATAGGAGGATACCTGACAATGTTAACCGAAACAGGTAGGTACGTACGAGTACAGTAACTTTGATCGAGGTGCCTGGTGCACGTGGAATTCAATAGCTGTTGTAATGTTTGCCGCAGCAGTTGTAACCAGTTCAGAAAAGGTGAGGGGTCCGTTGAAGGAAAAAAAATAATGGAGAAGCAGGTGTAAAACGCTGCAGGTTTACAGGTCGAATATATTTTGGGACCGCTAATTTTTGGTTGTACTCGTATGCGGTGCCAGTGTGGGTATGCATGCAAGAAGTTGGCAACAAAAACGCTTACGTTTTGAGGTGACCAATCACTGCCAAGCCGCGATTGATGGTTATCAAATGCAAGGAGTTTCCGTTTGTTTTTTAAATGTTTTTTTTTTTTCGAACATTTGACAAGAATAATTCATGAGTCTTGGAACGGTTCCAGTTGGCTTTTCCTGTGTCCATCGTGAAGATGAATGTTTTTTGTTTTTTTTCATTGTCCGCTTTCAAATGAAAGTTTTCTTCGAGTCTTTGTCCCATGGCCATATGGGTATCAATGCGCAGAAGGGGGTGTTTGTCTGTAAACAAGGAACTGCGATTGAGATTCATTGCTTTTACATTTATGTAGCTGGTACGAGTGTTTTATTAAAATAAAAACAGAAAAGACGCAGTCAAGCGCTTTGATTGATTTTCGTTGTCCTGAAATCATAAATCAACCGTAATCATAATCAAATAAATGCATTTGTATTCAGTATAATTAACATTTTCCATGTTATGTGAGCACGCATTCCATCCGGGTTCAATCCCAGCAAACACCTAAAAGTTTTTTCACGGTGCCACCTTTTTCAAATGTCTGACAAACATCAAAGAGAATCATATGTCACGAGGAGCTTCTTTTGTTCGGAGTCGGCGCCACCTAAAGAAGAATGACATTTTTCATACAATTTTTAAAAACTTGTACCGCTGTTGACTAAATTGTCAACTCAATGAACTTTATTTAGAGACATATTACGGACTGGAAATCATGCACCTTAGAAATGACATCCGAAATGAGCTAACCACATCCCATTTTGAATGCGTTAATGAATATTAAGCAGGAAATCCAAGGAGATTAGCATGAATCCTAAAGCACTTTCGGGCTGGAGAATTTTTTATTGAAGGAAATATCTTTCAAAGATTTGTCTGAATTTTTGAGGCTCGATGACTGCGGCAAATGTAAACAGGCTTTTTATATGGTATTTTAATGCCCAGATATACTACCTAGCTAATATGTATTGAGGCGATTACCTTATCCAATCAGTAGTGCAACAGAAGTAGGTTAAATTAAAAAAAGGTGTGCTATTGATATCGGTTAAATAAACCTAGGTACGTAATACAGTGGACGTCCAGTATAACGAACGCCGATATAGAGAATTTTCGATATAACGAACGCTTTTTAAGAGTGCATTGACATCTCGATTTTACTTCCGCCTTTGTTTTGGGTTGTATTTGGCTGGTTGCAACTCTGCTCCTTTTGCTGGAGAGAGAGAGCGGTTTCATCTTTAGTGACCTCAATTTTGGCTAGGTCGCGTTTTATCAGGTAATCGTTGTATTCATCAACAATTTGTAAACATGGTCCTGATCATGAACCGTATCAACCGCTTCATTTTTGGCAATCTTGCAGGGCTCCGACTGACAAATCCTTTTTTTTTTTGTCACTATGGCCGATGTCCCCAATTTTTTATGCTATTGTGGTTGTTTGTGGTTGAGACAAAGTAGGCGTCCTATTGCTGACACTTCCTACGATGTCAGGTTTTTCTTGCGTCTCCTAATTGGGGACAAGCAACTCTTCTTACGATGAGGTGCCTATGGCATAATCATCATCCTACTTTGTTAATATTCATGTGGTCCCACAAGTAGTGGAAAAAGGAGTTTTACCTGCGCAGAGATCCGCAATACGCAGGTAAGGCTTGTTAATTCGGAGGGCACCAAGTATCTGCATACTCCGTTAGAGACTGAGCTATTTCCAATGAGCCCTTAGCCAGGAAGATTCTTAGCATGGATCGTATAACACCTTAGTTCAGCCCATGGGAGAGGGGGCGAGGAGACGTGGATGGGAGACGATATGACGAGGATAGCTTAGCCATCCCTCTGATATCCTCTGAGTGACCCGAGAGTCATTGACCGTACTTAGCCCCTACACCGTGACAAGGTGAATAATCAAGTATTTAGGAGTGGCATCTTTAAATAAGCGAACGTTTGTACAAACTTGCTATCCGATATAACAAACATAATAATATGTATTTATTTCTTTTCATTTCTTTCACATGTATTGTTGTTTCATATTATTCACAGTATGTATTTTTAAAATAATATTATGCTTATGGTTGACCCAAGGAATTGTGATTGCAATGTGTCATTTAAAGTATAGAAGTATAGCGCGCACATTTAAAGAAATGGTCGCCATTGTTGATGAATGTTACAAAGGCGTTACACTTCCGGAAATGTATTTAAACTTCAATGTGCAAATCGCCCACCTGTAAAATAAAAATAAATCTACAAAAAACCGTTGAAAACATAAAGTTGACGCACCCCAATTTACAAGAACTAGCGTTCGATGATATTGTTGCACTAGGCTCAGCAAGTGAAGCTGTTAAGCATGCCGAAGCAGTTCCAATGCGCTAGAATGGACAAAACAAGTCGACGTTGATTAGTCTGACATATTCACGACAACGTAACGTTTTTTTTTTTTTTTTTTTTTTTTTTTTTTTTTTTTTTAAACGTTTATTTTATTCCACTTAAACTCTAACAGATTTTGTTTGTTTGAATAAACTTAAAATAACAATAATTATACTAAGCTTTTTTGTAAATGACCTTATTGGTTCTCATTACTTACAACGTAACGTAAGTAACGCTAAGTTCTATCACGAACAAAAAATCTTTCGATATAACGAACACTTTCGTTTTAGCAAAGACCAAAAACATATCATTCGTTACATTGAACGTACACTGTATATCTTTTTGTAGTAGCCCATACAAAGTATTCACTGAAACCATGGCTTATCTGGAAGCGTTCTTCTGCTGCCAGTCGAGGATTTCGGTGGCACCGTAGGCACACCATGTAACAGTATGAGTAACTTTTCGTACTTAGAGGCTTTACCAAAATAGAATAGAATTCAATTGCAATGCTCAGCTCTTCGTCCTACTTCAGCTTCATTTCAAGTGATAGGTATCCACAACATAAAAATATGAATCTTCCACTCGTACACATTTCTATGGTTAGGTATTGTAGCGAAATATAAATTCAAAGCACGAATGCATAAGGTTCAATGAAACCTGATATCTATACCAAAAGATACACTCGTACACACACACACACACGCGTAACACACACACCCTCGACTTCATATCAATCCGAGATAATAACCTCTCACAGTGCCAAAATGTGATTACTTATCACCTCCTAAACCACCCCAGGTTTCGAGATGTTGCATCAGTATTTGTGCCTTTATCTGTGGAATAATGCAAATACATCGTGTCGGTCGTCGGCGCGAAACTCACCCGAAATAAAAAGCTTTTATCACGTTTATCCTTGACCTCGCATGCTGCATGGTCTACGCAAGCTTCGTTGAGGTTATTAGCAAGTGTGTATCGTACAATTGTGGCCAAAATGCCTGTGTGTGTGTGTGTGTTGTGGACGCTGTTCAACTCCAAAAAGGCACAGCGCGCTCTCCATGGTATAAGCTTTAATGGTAGAGCCGCCAGCCGAACCGGATTCCAGTTTGTGTTAGATGAGAGCTTTTATACTCCAGCAGCAGACAATAAACGCATCGCAGACGGAATCACTGCAATAGATTCGCGAATGGATGTATGTATGTATCTGTGTGCAGTGCCAAAGTAAATGAGGGTGGCAGCGGGACAGCAAGGAGGTGGATTGGATTCATTTGAACAGCACAAATGTACTCGTACTCCAAAAATCTCTTGGGTTATTGACCCTTATTCGCATCCAAAGCTCGGAGACGGGCGGATGTTTTGTCTTTTTCTTCAGTGTATGTGTTTCTTTGAATAGATTCTTTTTTTCCTGGTTTTTGTCCAAATTCTTGATTTTTTTTTTTTGCCGAGTGCTGCAGCGTTTCCGAATCCATACTTCCATAGTAGCATCATTACAGGCGACAGGGGTTTTGTTTTTGTATGTTTTTTTTTTTTTTTTGCGTTTTGAATATTTCACTAAGTTTTTGTCTGTCTGAGTCTGGGATAATGTTATGTGCTCTTAAATTTGGCCAAGCACGCAATAACAACAACAAATGGTTTGTTTATCTCTGGATTTCGCGCACGTTCAATTGGTTTTTTGTTTTTTGTTTTTTTTTTTGCATTGCTTTGTTGTCTGCGTGTTCCAATTCAAAACAAAACAAACCAAAAATATAATTTGAATACAGGTAGGTACGAATAGGCATGTTTTTTTCTAATGCAATTTGGCCAAAAACTGGTCGATTAACTAATTCAGTGTGTGTAGCGTGAATTGGAAAAAGTTGGCCCTCCTTCTCGTGACGTCGCGCGGTTGGCGTTGCATCTGTGTATTGGAGAGGAGAATTGTTTTGCTTTATGCTGGATTGTTGGCTCACCGCATACACCAGAGGGGAGGGGGAACGATGAGGAAATTTTTGTTGCTGCATTTTTTTTATTTGATTTTTTTTTGCGAATGAATCAGTGAGTGGAGGCATTGAACTGTGTAATAAAAGTGAAGGTCGGAACACGAACGCTGTTTTCGGTTTATTTATGGGAGTTTTTTTTTCAAATGCGTTCAATATGCGAGTTGCGCCATAGAGTGAGTGTAGGATAATTAAAAAATATTTTGTAAATAAATTGTTTGTTGGCATAGTTCATTGGCTTTCCAAAAACGAGTGTGTGTGTGAACTCTGATGCGAGTGTCAGTGCACTTTTGTTTTTGGATTTTATTGTGTCTACCTATTTGGTGTTAGATTTAGAGAAATTTCATTGCAATAATTAAAATTAGAATAATTTTCACAAGATTCAAAAGACAGACGATTCACCTGTAATTTTTCCGTTCATCCATACAATCGGACAAACGCCAGATGGGGCAAAGCGTCGTCAAACTAGCACCGCAGTCATGGTTACAATTCCCCCATGCATCAAAAGTTCGCGAAGGAACATTTTAGGAATGAATCAAAACTCAACGAAACGATGAAATACGATAGGTACCTATTTGGCGTCCCTTATTAAAAGATACATGCAGTTGAGCATGGCAAGGTTGGTCATCGTTGGTAGTTTGGGGATGCTTCACCATATCTGGCGTTTCTCCGATTGTACAGATAAATGGGAAAATGGCAGGTGAACTGTACAAAGACATCCTGAACGAATATTTGAATGAAAATTTCGCGGACATGCCACTGACATGGATCTTCCAACAGAATAACGATCCGAAAGATTGCTTCAAGATCGATAAGGCTTGGATGGATTCCAACAACATCCACGCCCTTCAGTTGCTTGCTCAAAGTTCGAAGGCGAAAAGGGCTTCTTTGTGGCGAATTATTCAACAGGAGTGGAACATCCGATAATTTTCCAACCAATTACATACACATACACTGCCGACCACTAGAATAGGTTCAGATCTTTAATATTTAATAAATATGGACCAATATTTTGTTGTTGTATTTCGAAAGAGTGTCTTATTGTCTAGTGTCTACCTATTTGCAAGAAGAAGATAAACATAAAACCTTCGTAACGGTTTTTTTTTTGTTAACGTTTAACAATTACATTAGAAAAAATTACATTTTTAATGCGTCATTTGAATAGGTTCACCTGCTTTAAATAGAAAAAATCGAGAAATAAAAAGAAGCCAATTCATGTTTTTCGATTAATACCTATGTTATTGTTTAATTGTTTTGTAATGACCAGGGAACGGATTTTGTTGACCAAAAAAAGGTAAAAACGGCATTTCATATAGGTAGTAATAAGAGTTTTTATGCATTATTATCAACATTGTAATAGGACTGTTAAATCAAAAACATTTTGAAGTTATCTGGTAACAATCGCCTGCGATTATCTCTCAAGAAAGCCTTGAACGAACTGAAGGATCTCTCAACATGGGCAAAGACTAGTTGAGCCAAGATAAATTATGTCACGTCGTTGACTTTAATACAGTGTACTCTCTGCTTACGGACACCTCTTATAAACGGACAGATTTCAAAGAACGGATATAAATACACGATTTTTCATATAAAAAATTCTCTCATAACCGGACACCAATTTTCGTAACCGCAATAGAATATCGTTCTCTCTCTTAAACGGACAAAACACATCTATGTATGGCAAACTTTTTACTTAATTTATTGTGTATTTGTTTTGTTCTTCTCGTCTTTACACTTTGCAAAGAAACGAAACAAAAATGTAAGCTGTGGAGTCGGAGTGTGCCTTTGCGTTATTATCACGTTCGCGGACACATTATTTTCGGTGGGGAACGTTTGAGTGACAGACGCATATCTCCGGTATTTTGAGAGATATTTCATATTATTTTGTGCGAATTTTGTGTAAAGATAACAATGATTCCGCTGGTTATAGTGAAGTGAAAGTTTGTCTCTGGTAGGACAAATAATACCGGTGTATGGAAGTTCATATACTGTATTTTTCGTCAGGGTATCCCATCTTGTCCTAACATACCTAAAATTGTCATGACCCGGTATTTTCCTCAACCATTGACGGCATATTATGCTGTCTTGTCCGCGAACGTGTTATCCAACATGTGCAACTATGTGCATTTATAAATAACGTTGCATTTTTAAAATAGGTTTGTATGTTAAGTGTATTTTACGCTTGATTGTCATATGTCTATTGTGTTTCTTTTTTAACGAATGTCAATTTATTTATTTTTTCTCCCATAACCGGACACCTCTCATAGCTGGACAAATTTCTCAGTACCCACAGTGTCCGGTTATGAGAGAGTTGACTGTATTTGAGTTCAAATTAGAGTTTGCAGCGCCATTTCCTCCATTTACTGAAGAAACGGTGCACAATTTTTTCATCACATCTTCAGCTACTGACCCTTTAAGCTTGTTTTAATTTCTCCTCGATCCCGTTCAAAGTCTTAAACACCTCTTCAATATGTCTTCCTAAATACTACGCATTGGATTAATATCAATTGTTCAAATTAAAATACACCTACTAGAACTCACCTGTCATTTGTAATCCCTTAGGGCTGTGTGCCAATTGTGTTCAAATTTTATCCACTGGCTAGTTTTTGACACTAGTTCGGTGGATACGTATAGACTTCAAAAAAAATAGCCGGCTCTGGAGCTGCATAGAGATTTATTCAGTGGCTAATATTTGACATTTGTATATACACATGAAAGGAATGAGAGAGACGACGAGAGCTTTGTGTTTGTTTCAGTTGTCCCCAATCGGTTATTTTCGGTGGACAAATGTAGTGCACTAGTATTCACATACGATGGCAGAACTTCCCACTGTGAAAATTATGTTAAAACCAGTTCAACATTCAGTAATTCATATCTATGAGTTTGAAAAATGTTGATTGGTGAAATTTTTATCTTTGCATTTTCCATTAACAAATTACGAACTTTGTTCTTCAATCATGTGCAAAAATAACAATAATTTACAAACAAAAGCGTTAACGTCGAAAATAGTTATAAGTTATGTTTTTTATTTAAAACTGGGAAAACAGTTTGGCAGTTTTATTTATATACTATGTATAATAATATGTAAAGAAAAGGAACATTTTCAATTCTAGTGTGAAATCAATGAAATAAAGTGTTAAAAATCCTTTTTAATTTAATCGACGCAGCAAAAAGCCAAAATTTTATCCACCTCTCTACAAATGTCAAATGGACTAAAATTCTAACGCAATTGAGACACGGTCTAAATATGTGATCGTTCGACCAATATTTTTTTCCAATTTTACGACAAAATTTGGCAATATGTTGACCCATATGTACATATTTGGGGTTGTATTTTATGGTGTGATACCGTTGAGGTGTGTGTAGATACAGAACGAATGAAACATTTCAGAAACATTGCTTGAAAAATGTTTTTGCAGCAAATGGGAAACAATTGGGAAACATTTTTTAAGCAATGTTTCGGAAATGTTTCGTTCGGTCTTAGCACACCTTGACGGTATCACACCATCAAATATCTTTCGGATGCAGTTTTATCTATATTTTATACCTAGATACCATGCTTATCCTTGCAGCAAACCCCTCAAGTTTTTTAAGTACCTACGAGTGTGCGGGAACGTGTATTTATTTGAAGACTCTAAAATTTAATGCTCTGTTTTGACTGTATGTACTGTACAGGAAGCTGCTCTGTTTATGCATATTTGTGCGAAACCTAACTACATTTCTTCTCAGAGATGAACAAACACCACGCATTATTACGAGTACCTACATCGGGGCATTGACCTCACGAATTCAATTCGATTTTATGCAATACAATATTTGAAACCCTAATTTATGCTTCATTCAGCGTTCATAAAGCAGCAGGCGCTATTATTCAAATTCTAAGGATTTTAAAATTCAAAAAAAAAGTTTATACCTACATATTGGTGCAAAACTGCATAACGACCTCTTCATTGTTTTCGAGACTTGTGCAGCATTAACACTCGTTTAATGCAAAATTCCAATATGGATAAATATACATACATACACACATATGCGTATGTTTGTATTGTTTTTTGTTAATTTCCTTTGTAGCCGGGTCATTGTCCTTATTTGATTGACAGCATCGCATGCGTAAAATGCGTTTCTCATAACAATGGCTGCGGCTGCTGGTCCCACTGGCTTTCTGTTGCATTTAACCCCTTGAATTCAAACGCATACTCGAATGCAACCAGATATCCGTTGAAGAACACTGCATACGCATTTTTATTTCCGTTGCGATTTTGAAATACGACAAATTGCATGTGAATTGACCGCCCCATTTAGAACGAATCCTTGCTGCTTCCTTCGTTGTTGTTTCTATTGAACAACAAGGTACGTGATTCGTGCTTCATCCACCGATCGGTGGCACTACTTTTGTATACTTTAGACTCGTTTCGCATAAACTCGACTATAATCTTCCCAGACTAATACACTATGACGACAGCGACGACGACGTTTGCTTTTATATTTTTTTTTTTTTCAAAAATGCACAATGCTGCCTCAAAGGACAGTAAGGGGTAAAGCACTAGCAACCCCGCAGTCCTCTCAAAACACATACATATAGATGTACATACGCCAGTAAGTACTCGTCCTTATTCATATTTGTACTCTACTATTGCTCGACATCGCGTCCTTTTAGCATGGTGGATTAAAAGCAAATCATGCACTAAGTTCAAATCAAATGAAAGGATTTTTGTTTTCAAATAAACGAAAAAAAAATTTAAAAAAAAACAGAATGCACAACACAAACAGGAAAATGTTATAACGCAAAAAAAATCTATAAGTGAACGTGGATAAAGGACGCAAGAGCAATAACTTCTGGACGATGGAAAAAATGCGCGCAGATGCATTCAACTCGGTACGCAAATTTCTGTTGCACAGATTTGGTTCATCTTTCTTCCATTTTTTGTTTTGTGGTGAAATTCAAATCGTAAGACTTTTGTCTTTTTTTTATTATGTATTAAGGAACAGGAGGAGAGAAAAGGCTGGTCTTATGTTTTTTTTTGTATCTTGTCTTGTCCTTTCAAAATCTGTTCGACAACGAATTGTTTTTCGAGTAGATTATGGGTCTTTCATTGTGCGTCTTGGCATTGTTAGTTTGGTATTTTCGCATTGTATCTGAAGGATGGCGAATGATATGCACAAATCGGAAAGTTTGCACCCTTGCAAAGGAGACTTGTTTTAATGGGGCGCATTTTTCTTTTATTAGGACTTTTATATTGTGATTCGGTAAACAAAACGTTAAAATGCAATTGAATGCAGTTTATTTTTTATTTTGCATGTAGGTACTTTACTCCGATGGAAGGATTATTATTTTTTGCTGAACAAGCGACTGATTATACATTACATAGGTATTTATTTCTTATTACTGAACGGGATTTTACTTCTGTTCAAAATAGGGATACAGTATACATACAACAGGGTGGGACAGTAGCGAAAAAATGTATACTTACCCACTTTTAAGTCAGAATTAGCAAATCATCTTTCAAATTAACCTTTTAATACTTTCAACGGATATGCTATCGAGCCAAAGATTGTTTACCTTATCCAGATAAGTGTCAGAAATGACCCTGCAGCTATAATCTCAGTTCCGAAGATACACAAATAAAAGATCAGAAAATCGAATGCTGCAGTTTTGTTCGCATTCCCTTTGTTATTCTTAAACAGAAAAATTTTCGTATATGCATTGTTAAAAAAGAAAAGAAAAAATATATACTCAGCGGCACGGAATTTTGATCACTCTATGTTTTTGCTGTAACTCGCCCTAAAATATTTTTTTTCAAATGATTTGATTGAAGTTAGGTGAAAAATGCATTTTTAAATTGATTGAAACACTTTTTAGGGAATTCAAAGGTTTACTGTAGTTTTAATAACGTTAACTTAAAATTTTACATTTACTTAGAAAAAAATTAAAAACAGCATAAAATTAAAAATCACGTATATTCTTTAGTTTTTGGAACGTGTCAGACAGTATCGTGTGTTCCCCCCTCTCGCCCAGATTACAGCTTGCATTCGATCTGGCATACTCTGGATGGTGTTTTTTTATAGCATCTTGCGATAAGCTCTCCCAAGCGGCCAGTGTAGCATTCCGGAGCTCGCATAGTGTTTGTGGGGGATAGGATGAGCACTTTATCCGTCTTTTGAGCATATCCCAGATATGCTCTATTGGATTTAAGTCCGGACTACGAGCGGGCCATTGCAGTTTTTGAATACCGGTGAATTCAAGGAATTCATCAACTTGCTACATATGGTTTTGCATTATCTTGCATTAACAGAAACTGGTCGTATCCTCCTATAAACCCCAATATGTACGTGTTCCTGAAGGATCTCAACGTATCGCGTTGCATTTAATCGATTTATCAACGATAACCAGTTCTGTATGTCCTTCGGAACTTATTCCTCCCCATACCATAATAGAGCCTCCATGGAAAGCCACAGCTTCTGTGGTGGTGATAGTTAAAAACCGCTCTCCTCTTCTTCTCCATACACGTTGTCGACCATGTGGTGAACTCTGGCCAATTTGCATGATCTCTAGCAAATCGAAACCGGGCTACTCGGTACTGTCTGAGCAGTCTTTGACCGCGTGCTGGTCTGCGAGCTTTTAAGCTCGCTTCCTCTTATCGTTCGCTCGCTTACGTTGACATCTCTTGTAATTTGAAGCCGCTGGCGGACCTCAACGGCGCAGCAGTGAGGAACCGGTTTCTTAAAATGTCCAATTTAATAAATCGGTCATCCCGAGCCGATGTGCATCTTACCCTCCCACTGCCTGGCCGGCGATGGTAGTTACCAGTCTCCTGAAACCTTTTCAATGCATACTGCATGGATGAATGCGGTACTCCGAGCGTAGAAGCCACTTCACGTTGTGTCAGTCCTTGGCTAATTAACACTTCAGATTGAGCTACCTGTGCAGGCGTTAAAGGCATTTTTTATGCTCACAAAATATGCTTAAGCCTTTGATAAAAACCACGATAACATAAAAGTTTAATAAAGTAACGGTCCACCTTACAGAACACAATAATCTACTTTGACTCTGATTGTATCAATGACCACATTCGACTAAATTTCTTAAATAAATGTAGGGGACTCAAACGTCATGAAGAACGGTCTTGAAGAAAAGAGATAAACACTTTCCTGACCTACCTTCATATGCGACATGTGCTAATAATACAAACAAACATAAGCCATCGGATGATAACAGCTTGGCCAAGATTCCGTGCCGCTGAGTGTAGTTTATGAGAGTCGAAAATCGATTATTTGAATAAAAAAAAAATTACAAAAAATCGAAATGAGGTAAAATCACAAGAGATCAGTCCGCCAAATTCACTCTGCAGCACCGATACAGCGCTCACACGTAATATGTTCTTCTCATGGCGCATTGGAGAAACAAAATTCTTGCATTTGTTGCATTTGGCCAAATGTTTGTTGGCGATAAGCAAATCCGGACAAATGTTGCATAGATCATGTTTATGTCATTTTTTTCAAGTGAACTTACATAACGCTTCGCAAAACATGTAGTCGATGGTCATGAGTAACATTGATCATTCGCTGCACGATACCTGATGTTGTATTCGAATCTAGATGTGGCCGAATCACCATTAGAATACATTGCTTTGCTACTACATTCTTCGTATTCAATAATGGAATACGTCTGTTAGAAATAATATTGAACGCGTCTGCACCTTCTCCACTGCCACTGGAATAATGTTCTGTTTCGGCGTCTGCAATTTCTGCTGCTCCAACAACATTTATCAGAACTCAAACTTACTTATTTAACGGGCTCCCGACCCGTGAAGAGTCTCTGCCTGAGACACGGCAGCCTTCCAATCTCTTCGATCTCGGGCACGCTGCTTCCAGTTGTCTAGACCAAGAGCACTGGCATCCCCGGTAGCTTGTTCCTTAAAACGGAGGTTCGGTCTTCCTTGTCATCTCGAACCTTGGTCCTTAAAACAGAAGTTCGGTCTTCCTTGTCGTCTCGAACCTGTGGGCTGTGATTCGAAGATCCTCTTTGCTGGAGCATTGTTCTCCATTCGCTCGATGTGGAGGAGCCAGTGTAGTCGACGTGTTTTGGCTTTTCGGACTACATCCACATCTTGGTACATCTCATAGAGTTTGCAGTTATATCTTCTCCTCCATTCGCCCTCCTCGCATATGAGACCGAAAATCCGACGAAGAATTTTTCTCTCGAAAGTATTCAAAATCTGCTCTGCTTTCCTTATCGTCCAACACTCGGCTCCATACAGCAGAACTGACAGGATCAATGTTTTGTAAAAAATGTATTTCGTCTTCCGAGTTAGGAGTTTTGAACCCATTTGTTTTGCCAAACCGAAGTAGCAGCAGTTTTCTAGGGTAAGTCTTCGTCGAATCTCCACTAAGGTGTCATTCGTGGAGTTGATATTTACTCCGAGGTAGGTAAACTCCTTAACCACTTCGAAGTTACTGCTGCAAACAGTGACGTTTTGTCCTAAACGGTGGACAGATGTTTCTTTGTTTGTTGACAACATGTACTTGGTTTTGTCCTCTTTCACTTCAAGGCCAACGGGTTTCGCCTGTTCTTCAATTGCCGTAAAAGCCTCAAACACGGCATGCTGGGAGCGATCGATGATGTCGATGTCGTCTGCGTATCCCAGTAGCTGGACAGATTTGTGAAAGATAGTGACTTCCGTGTTCACACCTGCCCTGCGCACTATCTGTTCCAGCACAAGATTGAAGAAATCACTCGATAGCGCATCTCCTTGCCGAAATCCGATGCATGTTTGGAATAGTTCGGCGGAACTGTTTCCGAATTGCACGTTGCACCGCGTATTTTCCAGCGTCACGCGGCATAGCTGGATCAGTTTAGCCGGGATCCCGAATTCGGCGATCGCCTTGTAGAGCTCAAGACGATGAATGCTATTATATGCGGCTTTGACTCGGTGAGTCTCGACTTGAAATTCGTTGGTCTTTTCCAGGATTTGCCTTAGTTGGATAATTTGGCCGATTAGTGTGCTGCAGAAAGGTTTCAGACGTTCACACAGTACGTTGGATAGGATCTTATATGCGACATTAAGCAGAGATATGCCTCGGTAGTTCTTACAAGACATATGATCGCCTTTCTTAAAAATGGGGCATATAGAGCTGATAGTCCCGTCATCGGGCATGGCTTCATCCACCCATACTTGCACCCTACCAAAGCATCGCCACCATGTTTGAAAAGCTCTGCTGGTAGACCATCAGAGCCGGCGGCCTTGTTGTTCTTCAGCTTTTTGATAGCTGAGCCGACCTCTTCAAAACTGGGAGGGGGGATGGATTCTTCGTTGACTGGATGCGGGTTCTCTTCTTGCCCTATCACTCTCTCTACCTGATGCTCATTAAGTAGCTGATGGAAGTTCTGCTTAAACACATCTACTACTCCCTGCGCCTCGGTGACTAGGTTTCCGTCACTGTTTCGAAGAGCCTGCGTTCCGGGCTTGAAGCCTGCTGCCAGTGACTTGGCTTTCCTAAAAAACATCCGGATGTTGTTCCTGTCGCGGGACTCTTCGATATCCTTGAGCTGGGAGACTGTATTCATATTGACAGATTAACTTAAGCAGGGAATAGAATTTGCATGTTAATGCAATATCCTTATCATGCTAGTATAATCGTTAAGTCTTATCGTATAAGAACATTTTTTTTTCCTTTTACAATAAAATATTCTGGCAGTAATGTGTCATCTGCAAAGAAAACATGGTCAATTCTTTTTTAACATGACTCTACGATGTCGAAGTTACATAACTTGTATAATTTATATAATTTTAACATTTATTTTAATGGGATATTAACGCGTGGACACCTGACCTTTTCCTTCTTTATCGATGAATTTAAAAGATTGATTTCCTCTTATTTTTTGGAATAAATTGTTGACGTTTTCCTTATCCGGAATTATTTTCCCAGCTCGTAAATCCAGTATTGTAAAAGTTCAAAGTAATATGCTATCATCCATGCATTCAACATTTTAAACAATATTTAAAGGTATTTTGTGCATTGTCTTTTGTGTTGGCCTTTTCCGTTACCTTAGAAATGCATTAAGTAAGTAAGGCTCTCTGGGTTCAATGTTTCATATTCACACTCAGCTCATGTAAGCTCTTTGCATACGGAGAACTCTTTCTTTGGCACAAATGTTTGTGTGTACATATGTATATAGTATATGTGTGTGTGGTCGTTTCTTTCTCTTCAGCCTTAACCACAGCACAGCGTAACGAATGTATGAAGAAATAGGACAAAAATCAAAATTTAAAATATATTGCTTTTATTCATTTTTTTTGGTTGTATTTTTACAAAAAAAGGTTAATCAAGAAGTTTTACAAAATTTTAAAGTTTATCATATGTAACATATGTTCATATGTACTAAAAGTTATTCGCTTTTCAGAGTCCGTAAATGAGTGATCCGAATTTAAATTGATCGCAAGTGTTTCGGACTCATTATTTTCAGTTATATACTCAGTACATTTATTTAAAACTACTTTTTGTGAGTACTGGTACATTTTCTAAACCTTCCTAGACCTAGATCAGACGTAAGAAGAAGCATCCACAGAAAAATATATATATTCACCGAATCGGCACGTTTCGGCAGCTAAAACTTGTAATAATACAATGTACATAATACTTTTTTACACAAAAATATTTAGAGATATGTTGTTAGCTCAATTTTTTAAAAGCTTATCCAAAGTTGTAACATCACTTAAACCGAAGTTCCTTTAAGAAAACCGCGCTTACTACACATATTTGAAAAAATTAACTTTTTTTTTTTACTTTATAAAAAAAGAAGGTTCACTTTACGATTTAAGAATAACAACAATGTCAAAGAAGCACTACTCAACTTGTAAGCTGCAATTACAATTGCAAATGAAATGCAGAAATTCCAGCGCGATTATATTTACATTCAAAATAACGGACATTTCTACTGCGTAAACAAGAATCGTGTATTGTCTAACGGATTTTTTGAATTCTTTAGCCAATAATAATATATAAAAAATATGAAAACATAAAAAAATAAAATTTTTTTTGCATTTTTGTCTTCTAGTCGTTACACTGTGCACAGTATCAATATCTTTGTAGTCTACTATTAGAGTAACTTCGGGTATTGTGGAATATATTTCTGTTTTGGGCTTAAGGGACAAAGTGTAAGATTTAATGCATCCAAATTTCATAAGGTTCAATATAGAAGTATAAACTACCACTCAGTATCCTTTGGTGGGATTCTAATCATTACCATAGAGTATTTTGACAAAAATGTGCTCCGACCTCGAAAACCTCATTTTGAAAAAGTTGCGGGTATATGTATACTATATACCTTTTTTTAGCTGAAAAGTAGCCCATGGCTTGTGTTCCACATTAGCCGAAACTGAATATTTTTACAAAAAAATATAATAAAAAATAAAATTAAGTTGTTAAAACAAAACTTGCAGTTATTCTACGTAAATGAAACATGTATTGCTTTTTCCAAATAACTGATCATCTGGTTTCAAATAGAATTTCTCACTGCACGCAATAATTTCTTGTTTTGCTGAAAAAAAAACTCGAATGCACACGAAAACTTTTATGCCCGGTTTCACAGTGGGAGCTTAAGTCGTAGCTCAGCTAATTAGAGGGCAGAGCTTAAGTTTTGGCTTTAGTTTTTCGGGTTTCACAGTAATTTAAAATGTTTGGCTTAGCTAAGCCACAGATTTAGTGTCATTGTGAACTATTTATGAAAAAACTGATTGTAAACTGATTAAATGTCAAACGAAATTTGATTTTCATTTCCGTGTCAAGTGATTTTAAAAAAAAAAATATACGAATCGGGAGAAAAGAAGAAGAAGAAGCATACAATATTTCCAGGAATAATAAAAAATAAAAATATACATATGTAGGTAGTTAGGTACATAATATGTACATTATGTATGTATTCAAAGATCCTTCGTATGGTTCTTAATTTACCATCGTTGAGTACCAAATTAAATAAAATTAATCCAAAAGAATCCAAAAGAATGCAAATGAATGCAAAAAGTGCAAAGGAATGCAAGAGAGTGCAAAATAATGCAAATGAATGCAAACAGTGCAAATAAATGCAAAAGAATGCAAAGCATTCAATTGAAGTCATAAGTGATTGCATTCAATGATTGCATTTAATTGAATGGTAGAAAAAATGAGTGCAATCTTTTGAATGCTTAATGAATGGTGATTATATTCAGTTTTTTTGAGTCTCAACATGAAGACAATGAATGCAATCCAAAAATGAATTCATGGAATGGTTTTGAAAGAATGCATTTCACAATGATTGCATTCTTTTAGAACTCTGCCACCGATTGAATAAAATTGCTTTGACATCCGAAATCAACTTCATCGCACCTATAAAAGCTCGATGTTGAATACTTATTTGTTTCCCTTCTAACATGAACCACAAAATTATTATATCATATTCAGAATCACATATACTTAGGTATTATCTTGGTCTGAATGTATTTTCATATTGAAATACAATAATAACTAATGAAAAAAAATGTCATCCAAATCATAAATAAAAAAAAAGAAAATAAGCCAATACTTAAGCCACTAAAGTCGGGGGCTTAAGTTATATCAATACTTAAGTGGAGTTTACCCCTTAAGCCGGCACTGTGAAACATCAAAACCAGTTAAATCGTAGCTTAAGCTCCAATTGAGGTTTAAGCTCTCACTGTAAAACCGGGCATTAAGGTTCTTAACTTTTTAGATATTTAATTTTTTTTCACTTGATGAAATACGAATGCTCCTCTCACTACAGTCACTAACTGCTGATGTAAAAAGAGTTACCAAACTGAGCTTAGTTTCCGAGAAAACCGCCCATCCCACATTACCCGCATATTCCACAATACCCGAAGTTACTATATGAATTTATTTAAAACTGTAGGATTTTTAGAAACCAAACAAATACTCGTGCAAACCACGTTTATAAATATTGTTACTCATTCGTGAATATTATTAATTGCACTGTCAGACCGCAAGGTTTCAGTTTGATGATATCAGAGTGACAATGTCATCGAATGAAATTCCAATCGTTTCGATGGACTGCAAATAAACCAATTAAAGAATCGCAAATATATTTTTTTATTTAATAATAATGATTATTGCGGTTGATGCATGTAACCTCGGGCAGCGTTTCTTACTCCACTTTGGGGCGATAAAAAAATAAAAACAAACGCATTCATACATGTTTTGTTGGAAATTGTAGGAAAATGGGTAAAGAGGAAAAAACTCCAGTTGCATTGGTATCGATTTGACGTTTGTCACTTGCGCTGATGTTGAGCTGTGATTAGTGTTGTCAATTAATTTTGGTTCTTGAGCTCTGGTTTAAAAATAAAGTATTTTGATTGAATAGGCACTAATTCTCAGTAGGAAAAAAACAGATAGTGTTAGATAAAATGAATATACAGTCAAACCTGGTTAAGTGGAATCTCTTGGACCAACTACTTGGACCAACAACTTCATGCACCTACAGAGGTTCTTATACTCAGCAACCTACTTATGGGGTTATTTTTGTAAATATGAGTTCAGAGAGCTCAGACAATTTCACTTGAAAAAGTTTTTTCTAGTAAAACTGATGGTGCAGCACAATTTGGCCCACTAGAAGAGGTATTCGATTTATCCAGGTCTTACCGACTAGCCGACTATTGCAGCGTCTTCCAATCGGAGATATAATATGCTAATTAAGAAATCAGCACAAATTATCCTAGCAAGAAAATTACCCGCAACGGAAATCATCATTTGCATGGACAGCCAAGCACTGGACTCCACTTCCGTGAATTTTAAATGCGTGACAGAGAGCGATAAAGCACCACACAGTTGTACTCTGCTGGGTACCCGGACCCGGACATGCGGGAATAGAAGGGAACGAAACAGCAGACAGACTGGTCAGGAAAGGCGCCGATATGGATATAACACTAGCTGACAGACATAACTTACCGGCTTCAAACACAGTTAAAAATATTTCTCTGATACTTTTGAAGCATATTCGAGGTGAGGACGGACAGGAGAGATGTGAGAGAGTGACATAAGAAGTTTTAAATCCTTTACACCATTCTTTAACGAAACCTTACATTGAGTTTGATTTATTCACAATGTGGTTTACATGCTCTTTGGGCTAAAATAAAAACCCAGATGCTTCAAAAATATAGACCCGATAATGATTCTATATCAAGTAATTGAATATGTGGCTCCCTTGAGTTACACAGGATCCTGCTAAGAAGGAGTCTGAAAGAAAACATCTTAATTTAACCTGATCTCTGCTTGAGGTAAGAGCCAACCCAAGAAACAAATAATGGGGGGAAACCTAACGCCTCGAGATTGTATATAATAATAGAGAATAGTGAGAAAGCTGATTGAAAGCTTTGGGGAAGTCGGGGTAGACCAAGTCCACCTCATGACCACTTTCTAAGGCATTGGAACAGTTATGGAAGAATGTTAACAGGTTTGTGACGGTAGACCTGTTTCTAACGAATCCATGTTGTTCTGTACAAATAACACCCCGACAAAAAGTCAGGCTTTCACAAAACACTTGCTCAAATAATTTTCGTATGAATGACAGCTTTGAAATTGGTTTTGTATTTGTAGTTCGTGATAATATTTCTATCGCCTTTCTTAATGACGGGCGTAAAAACGCTTGCTTCCAAAAGCAAGGGAAATGTCCAGTTGTTATGGAGATCTCAAAAACGACTTCAACGGCAGAGCAAGGATATCGCTGCATTTTTTCAGGACTATTGGAGGAATGCCGCCAGGACCTGAAGAGTAAACCTAACCTAACCTAACCAGGTTCCACTTGAATCAGGTTCGACTGTAATACAAGTTGAAAAAAAAAAAAAATTCAAAATGAGTACTAGAAATATCGATAGTAATTTTATTTTTTAAAAAGTACTGATTTGTTGCTGTATTTTTTTTTTAGATTTTTCAGATCTTTGCCATGGATATGTTCACATATTCATTTCAGTATTGATTTAAGAAGTGCTCGATAGACTGGTTGTTTTAACCTGAAAATGGGGTCATGATTTTAACACCAATAAGTAAGGAGGTGATCTATGGCATGCAGATATCAAGCAGAGATTGTGGTTTCGATCCCCACCCAGAGCTTGGTTATTTAGGTGCAAAATCGGCTCAGTGTCAAATCGCCCAAAATGCAAAAAATCAAAAAAATTCAACACTATGACCAGGGAACGGATTATGTTGGCTTTGCCTTGTTTTGCCTTTTTTGCCTTTTTTACTCATATTGCCTTTTTTGCCTTTTTGGTACTGTTTGTAGCTGTGCACTTTCTTCTTAACTATACGATTTATCCCTGCTCACGCGAAAGAAATTTCAGTGTCCACACGTACATATAAGAGCAGATTTTTCTCTTGTATGAACTATGAACATGGACATAACTGCACGCGTTATTTACACTGGAGCGCATAAAAAAAGATCCTTACACACCAATACAACCCTAAATACATTTGTATGAACTCAATATACCTACATGCGCTTCTTCTTGTGCCGTAAGTGCAATCTCAGCCATTCGCCGCAGTTTCATCTGACAAAAACTGGGAAGTATTTTTTTCGTAAATGTGCGTCTTTTTATCTAGATTCTAGATAGATATTCTGTGACATTATACTGGTCAAACTTAGTGCTGGTATGTTGAATATTGCGTGTGCCTAAATGCGAGCTGCTCCCAAAATATTTGTTTGCTTGTCATTAAAAGTGAAAATGTCCCAAGACAGAGTTTGTGGTGAAATTGGAAAAAGATTTTTAGTCGACCCGAAAGACCGAATATTTAAGAGTTTACAAATTACAGGTGACTCCTAGTAGTTGTATGTATTTTAATTTGAGCACTTGATCTTAGTGCATTGCGTATTATTTAAAAGAAGAGTTGTTAAGGACTTTGAACGGACTCGAGGAGAAATTGCAACAAGCTAAAGGGCCAGTAGCTGAAGATGGGATGAAAAAATTGTACGCGGTTTTTTCAGCAAATTAACGAAATTGCGCTGCAAATTCTAAATTGGACTCAAATATTAAAGTCAAGGACGTGACATCTCTTATCTTGGCTCCACTAGGCTCTGCCCATGTTGTAAGGCCCTTTATTTTATTCAAGGCTTTCCTAAGAGATAATCGCAGGCGATTGTTACATACCAGAAAACTTAGAAATGTTTTGGGTTACAATGTTAATAATAATGCATAAAAACCTTTCTTATGAAATGCCTTTTTTTGCCTTTTTCTGCGGTATTATTTTGCCTTTTTTGGCTTTTTTTGGTCAACAAAATCCGAACCCCTGACTATGACAAATCGCCCAAAAAATGTTGGGCAATGTGACATCTTTGCATTTTGGGTGATTTGGTTTTGAGCGATTTGACATGGTGCCGAAAAATCAGAGAACATAATTGCTCAGGATGAAAGCCAATCAGCCGCTTGATAGGTGGTCCGATTGCTCAAAATACACAAGGCAATGCAGTCGCCTGAAGTTTGGCTTATTGAACTAAATCAACGTTTTATACAACATTTTATAGTAGTAGTTTAGTCCTCCTAAAATTGATCATTGCAATTAACGCACCACTTTTTAGACCTTAACATCAATTCCGTGCTGTCAAGTGGTAATTCAATAATCTTTAATGCAATAAATATCACTTTATCGAATATCTGTTATATAAAAATGAAGAAAAGCACTGAAATCGTTAGCAGCGCACACACCTTGTTGCGGTTACGATTAACGCCTAGCATAGCCAATTGCACATGAGGCACGACCGTTCACCTTGGCATATGCGCTCGTGAAACAGGAAACCGCTTCCATTACCACCATCCACCAACCGACTAACCAGCCATCTCTCTGCCAAGCCAACTCCGATGATGCATTCAAAACGCACTTGGTAACATAACCCAGTGCATTCATTCATTCGATACTCCGAAAACAGCCTTCTGTTTGGATATCGATTTTCTGCACTTTTATACATATGTATGTATGTGTGGGTAGGTGTGAGGTGGCGACATCTAAGATGCGGAGTTATCCTACCGATAAACAATTTTTTATTCTTTGTATCTGGAAACAATAAATTCGCAACTGGATTTTGAGCAAAGGGCGGGTGAAAACGACAACTTACAGTCGACCGAACATCACACCATAGTGCAGCGACTTGGCGTAGTTGAATATCTGATACTAATATACATGTTAAGGGCGAAAACCTTAAAAACAAAAGGGGAATCATAGCCAATAAAGCCACGTTGTTGGTGTTTCAAAATACAAACATTTTTAAACAACACCAACACCACCTTTGCAAGGACTGTACCTAATCAATATGTATACACATATCTATATGTATGAATATGAATATATACACCGCAAGTTCGAAATGCGTCACGCTGCACTTACTGCAACTCAAGGACTTTCCTCGCTCTGCTCGGCAATTAGTTCAGTAGTGTGTGGTGTAGTGTGGTAACAGCAGCCAAAGCCAAAACTGAAGCCCAAACCCGAAGCCGAAGCCGAAGCCATCCTGGGCAGATTATAATAAATGCATGCATGTGGCGATTGTATTTTTTTTATGCAATACGTGCACTTTAATTTAGCGGTTGTTTTTTTTTATTTTATTTGTTTTTTTTTTGTTTCAAGCCAAACCAACAGACCATTCTGTGTCTTTCCCATCAAACAAGCGACGCCACCGAGCCACAATAAGTTGGATGTACGTTAATGGCATGTTGATGTAGGTCCAGTCAATGTGGTGTTGTTGTGCGAAGGTTTATTGTTTCAGTTTTGTTTTATATTACCAGTATATTGAGTATTTGCTTTAAATGGAAAAAAGGAGCAAAATGTAGGTAAGAAGAGGTCACAGAGGTCTTCTTCGAGGCGTGTGGTAGGTAAGATACGAGTATGCGTATTTACGACATATGTTGTGCTAGGTCTACTGGGGGTTTATTATGAGAACAACTAACCGACTGGGGGATACAAATTGACCATTGAGACCGAGTGGATACAAACAACGGGTGTAATACAGCTGACAGCGACCCCTTGCATGTAAAACTCCAAGAGCCTTTGCGCTGTAATTGGTGGCTGCCTTATGTATATCACCTGCTAAGGCGTACCCACGATAGGTTGAAGTTAAGGCATTGAATGAAATCAAATTCTATGGTGCTGGTTTCTTTAATGGTAGAAAAGAAAACTCTTTCTATAAAGGTGTGCCCAGACCGAACGAAATATTTCAAAAACTTTTCAGAAACAAAGAAACATTTCTGAAATGTTTCTTTTTGTGTAAAGGCTTATGAAACATTTCCGAATTGTTTTTGAAATGTTTCTGAAATGTTTTTCATTTCCTATTCGTAACGGAAAATTATTTTTGTTTCTCGTGAAGCAAGTGTGGTTTTTCGTCGAGATACAAATAAAAATGTAATGAGAATACAATTACTTTAATAAATTTTCTGATACATTTCGTGGTCTGCTTAGCCTATAATTAAAAATTCGTTCGACGGGACATTGTGGATGAGTGTCGCTAAATGTTTTAAACACATGAGCATGTAAAAGAAGCACAGCATCGCTGACTATAACGTAGGGCACTCGTTTCTCTCTTCCTGGTAGTATCTCATCACTTGGCAAATTCATTGATTGGTTATAGAGAGTCGTCCAAAGCATACTATTTTAAAGACTATATGTATGCATATAAAGAAATATGAGTCTTCTGCGGCCAATAAGGTCATTTTGTAGCATTGTTTTGACATTTTAAATAAATACATCAAAGAGTGATATGAATCACCAGTGGCCAAAAATAGAAAAGTTACTGCTTAACATTTTTCAACGCTAATGGTGGTCGTCGTGGTGGTAAGTGCGTTGGACTACTACGCAATACTGCCAGGGTTCAATTCCAGACCGGGTCTAACACCTAAAGAGTTTTTTCACGGTACCACCTCTTTCGAATGTCTGACAAGCATCAAAGAGTATCATTTGTCGCGATTGAGTTTCTTAACTCGCCGTTCGGAGTCGGCAAAAAATTGTAGGTCTCTTCCATTCGTGCAAAAATAACACGCCAACCAAATGGAGCTGTAGCGCCAACTAAGTAAGAAAGTAAGTAATGGTTTATCTGTATAGTTCGTATCTTTTTTTCTAGTTCTAGAACCAATCAAATTAACAAGAAACTCTCTTCTTTTAAAAAAATGTACGCCACTGCTTTTTCTTAGTATACGCCCATAAATGTATATGAATAACACCACTGTACTCCATTTATCTAGAAAAAGATAAATTAAACGCTCACTCTGAGCCATTTGCTCTTGTGAGTTTACAAGTTTCTTAGTAAAAAGAATACAGAATTATACTGAAGGACAAGAGATTCTTACCTTCCTTAGAACAAGTCATTTTTCATTGTGTGATATCGTTAAGGTGTGTCCAAACCGAACGAAACATTTTAGAAACATTGCTTAAAAAATGTTTTTGAAGCAAATGGGAAACGATGTGAAAATATTTTTTTAGCAATGTTTCTGCAATGTATCGTTCGGTCTGGTCTGAACATACCTTAAGAATTCTATTAAAGAAAATTGGAAGCAAAACTTACATTTTTCTATGTAACCAACCCCACAACTTAGAGTAGCTGACATCTTCACTGTCCTAGTATGAGTCTGTATAAACTCATAGCCAAAATTGTCGCGAGGGGAATAAATGATTGAAGAATATAGGTACAGAGTGTATATCAAGTCAAGCCAAATCTACGATCTAATTTAAGCATCCAACAATGTTAGTGGTTGAAAATATATGTACATAGTTTAGACTTTAGACTAGAGCATTGACTGTATTTTAGTCCTAAAAAACATTAAAACGATTTAACACTACAAATTCTCGTTTAACCACAAACATGAAAAACTTCATTGATTTTATCTAAATGGCTTGTTTTACTTTTATTTTATTTTATTTGATATTGAATTCACTCATAACACAACCAATCATTATTTCTTTTGGCATTTCGTAAACACTGTATAATTTTACTTGATCACTGCATCATTTTAAAAAGACTTTCTGGAAAAACTATAAGTATCTTTAAATGCTAGTTTTTGTTTCCATGTATATGTAGGTACTAGAGACAAGTCAACAAATTATTTATTCTAGATCATCTCCGGGTGGCGCATATTCGAAATGTCCAATTTTCCATGACTGGCGCATAAATCAGGCTAAATTTGACCGATGGCATGGGTTACGTTGGCTTTGAGGCCGCTGTGGTTTGTGGCTTATTCGCATAGACCTGCGACTTCAGAAAACCCAACAAGAAAAAGTCTAACGGGGTCAAATCGCTCGATCTCGGTGGCCAGTTCAAATCACCTCCACGTGAGATGACATAGCCCTCCAATCGCTTCGTAATTTCCAATGAGCTGTGTGGCACGTGGCGCCGTCCTGTTGAAACCAGATGTCGTTGGTATCCATATGATCCAATTCAGGACAAAAGAAGTTGGTAATCATCGACCTATAGCACTCTCTCGATCTATGGGTGAAGCGCGCTATTATTTGCAAGTGTTGTTGAACGCTATATCCGTCCATGGTGATTTGGCAAAACAGATGGAATAAATGACAGCCTATTTGACAGATGTAGCTTCAACAATATGGCCGCTATCTACTGTCAAAGTTCGGAAGTCCCTATTAGAAGACCCTTTCCATATTATCATATCTTTAAAATTAATTTAAAGCTAATAATAATTATTGTATTCGTCTGTTCTTTTCTTTGGCTTGCGCTACACTCGCTTATAAGTTTCACCAACTAACCGGATCTTCGGTTTAGTTTCACCAATTCGGCTGAGGATGCACTTCCAGTTGATCGCGCGACCTAATGCCGTAGCTACATATGTACATAGAATATGTATGTACTATGTACATAATATGTACATATATGCAATGCCATTGTGTAGAATTGTAGTGCCTTACTTAGTGAATTTAAAGGAAACTACATTAGTCGTTATAGACTTATGTACTTTTTGATCCAGATGCCAGATTTTATTTTAACTTCACACTTTAGTAAATTATAAAATTCATCGTTGATAAACAAAACCTTTATTAAAAGAAGTAATGGAATCAACACCAGATATCTTTGCAGTGCATAACAACTGTCCTTGCTTTAGTTTTGATTTTGAGCAGACCCACACTACTGAGGATTTTCCAAGTGAAATTTAATGATATAAACAAATTGTATTGCAAATAGTATCATGTATCAAGCAAAAATAATCCGGTTAATGGTGGATCGATATTTGCTTAAGCAACGCAGAGAAAAAATGAATAAAGTTTGTGGCAAGTGTTAGCCAATCCACACTAGTTTCAGTCGCACAGAAGCGCTTTCTCGTTCATAAGTTGTGAATTGGACCTTCAAATTTGAATATATCGCTCATGTTCCGAAAATATTGCTAACAAGGTTCAACTAAAGCAAACATGAACACCGACGGAACATGCATACACAAATGCAAGGCTATGCTCTTTTCTAAGTTTATTTTGTAGCTTCCCAGTCGCGGATGGCATGCATTCCAGAACTAGTTCTAGAAGTACTTCTAGGGAGTCGGAACTACTTCTCAACTCGATTACAGCACATGTAAAAAAGGCATTACATTTAGCATTGCATGTCATAGGACGGAAGCGATCGCCTCTCCACTCTGCCATACCCAGAAGTTGTCCAATTCCATTCTGCATTACTCTTCACTAGTTCGGTAATTTTCATGGAAGGACTTCTTTTATAATTGAAACATTTCATTGCCTGTAATGCGGCCTAATTCCATGTTCACTACTTCTAGAAGTAGTTCCAGAGGTAAGGCCTTGCAAAACCGCGACTGGGTTTCCTTTTCTTTCCGATTGAAAAAACGCCCAACACCACAAAACGCCATCCATTGCGGACAGTATCAGCTTCAGGAGGTTTACATTATAAATATGCATAGGTACATTTGCTATTGCTCTCCCAAAACACGCCTGATGTAAAATTGCAATACAGGTTTCTGAAACCATGTACCATCTGGGACATCGTCTTGGAACTTGAAATACAAACTCAGTACAGTCAACACGTGGCATGCGGAAAGTATAATATGTACATATGTCCATGTCATTCTTAGAAATTGACTAAAATTCTTTAGCCACATTTATATATGTAAATGCAATTGCAATGCTCCGAGAATCTCATTATCTATGCACATGGAGTCTCCATGCTTCAGAATCCAGTTATTGGTGATAATATACGAGTACATGCCTATCTACAGCAACCAAATAAAAAACGTTTATAAAATCTGGAAATTATTCAAATTCCAGACACCGTATGCGACTGCACTGGCTTCTTTCTGCAATGCAACGTGCGTTGCATGCGTCCTCTGTATCCATGGGCTTCACTTTCGTATAACTCGTATATGAGTGTATACACATGTATTTGTGTCTGTACATATATAATGCTATGCATTTCAATGGGTGGAACACGAGAAAAAGCAATTCGTAAAGCATATAAAAAAAGGAAGATAAAATGAACAAAACCGCCAATTTAACGAGACACCAACACTAGTCACGCATTTTGGCGCGAAATGCAGTTGACGACGAGAGTGATCAATACTCGTACCCGTAAGGAAAATTATGGAAAGCATACAATTTCTACATTTGGAATTTTAGCCCTTGCATATGAAGAGTGAAATCCGCAGCGAAATGTTTAAAACAGGCTAGGTATGTTAAATTAGCAAAGCGAAGCTAATTCCATGACCTGAATATTAATTATTATTCATTAAAATCTGGTTTGAAAGCAGATGCATGCACATAACGTACATACATATATGTATGCATATTATGTCCCACTTTAATGGAACGTACATACGTCAGTGCCTTGTTGCAATAAATAATTTAAATTAAAAGAAAATCATAATCGGAAACTAAAAGAAAATCTCTGTCTGGTTCACTTGTTCACGAAATTGCGGGATTTAAAAATAGAGTGAACTATTACATATCATTCTTGTCTAATATTTGCACGTTTTACAGCTAATGATTGTCTGTAATTATTATTATCGCCGCACATGTGTACAAGATCGTTAACAAGTTGAGGTTTGTCTGTGTGTCAATGTCAACCATTTTATGTGCGAGTACTTCAGCGGCACGTTCGACGAAACAAACATATTAGTTGTTCATTTAAATAAATTGAGAATTCAAACTGCACGTACTTATAGGATAATATGTATAACTGAAAGCAGGCATTCGTTGTTGCATTCGTTAGAACGATTAGGAAAAACAAATTGAATTACAACGAAATTTTTAAAATTTTTGAAAAACTAGTTGGAGAAATTATGAGAATTTTCCGCTACCATTTTGTCAATCTAAATTTAGAATATTTGCACTCTCGCGTTATAACGAATAATCTGTATTACATACATATTTAGTATTCAAGTACATATGTACTTATTTGTACACGTCTATGCTTAAGTCAACTAGATTCGTTTTATCGTTATATTGTATTTATGTACATGTGTATGTACAGATGTCTACCAGAACTATCAGAATAAATCATGCAAAAAGGAAATGTGATATATATTCCAATTTCTCGCACTGAGGATAACCGAAATAAGTTCAAACAAGCCAGAAATGACTGCAATGCTCATATTGGACGTGTGAAATTCTTAAGGCTTGTCCAGACCGAATGAAACATTTCAGAAGCATTGCCTGAAAAATGCTTCCCGATTGTTTCTTATTTGATTCGGAAACATTTAAGAAACATTTCTGAAATGTTTCTTTTAGTGTGTACGCTGATGAAACATTTCTGAAATGTTTTTGAAAAGTTTCTGAAATGTTTTATATTTCCCACTCGAAATGGAAAATTATTTTTGTTTCTCATGCGGAAAATGTGAATTTTTGTGGAGATAAACATGAATATGTCAAGAAATGCGTGGAGTAATGAGAATAAAATTATTTTAATATAATCTGCGTAGCCTTTGTATACAGTAGAAATCAGTTATTACAATATCTAATATAACGGTAACTTGAGAATAGCTTGAGGTTAGTAGCTTCTGCACGGTTTTATGAGTTGTTCGATGTACACAGTCAATATTGGGCATTTTTAGACACCCGAATGTCGCAACTCGAATAAATCCACTTAAGCATTCAAATATGTATTCCATAGAGGAACTGAGGCTGTTTACACTCAAAGCTGTTTTTTTTTTTAATGATGTTAGATAGCATGAAGGTCACGAAGTTCGAACACTGTCTCCGCATCGTGGAGTGGTGCCACTGCTTTGGAAGCTAAATCTCTAAGTGCATATTGGCTTTACGCAGGCCCAAATGTTGAAATGTAATGTCTGAACTCCAAAAATGAGGCCCTGACTTCCATTAAATGGCCTGTTATACAACTAAATTATTGTATCTGTCGTTATATGGTGACATATTGATCGTTTACCAAATCGACGTTCTTTAAACCTGACTTAATGTAAAAGTTACAATGAACTGCTCAAAGACAGGCTTTTACAATAAATCATATCTCCAGCTATGAACAGCTGTCATATCTGCAAACAAGTAGCAAATAGGACAAGATAAGTGCAAATTTTTAAAAGCAGGAGACAATTATGCAATGAACAGCTCCTGTCATAATGGACATCTTCTCGTTTGTGTTAAAATAAGGCCACATATACATGCTTTTTATTTATTTTTTAGTCTTGTAGATATTTCTATAACACAATTTGAAACTATTCTCAAAGATTATGATGCTATTGCTTAGTTCTATGTAGCACTTAATTTGTTCAAATATTCAAAGTTAATATACCATATCAATCAAACAATATTCCAAATCAGTTTGTCTCTCGTATCCAACCCACAGCGCGAGCATTTCCTATCCCAATTCGAATGTAATTTACTTATCTGTGTACATAAAATGTTTTAAACAACTCGTGTATTTTGCCCAAATATAGTCGAAAAACCTGATTATAGCAATGGTTAAAAAAAATGGTTATTAAGAGCCGTCTAAAACATACTGTTTTTAAGAATACCCCCATCAGAGATACGGTCTTTACAGCCAAAATCGATGTATATATAGGAATATGATGAGTCTATTATGACCAAAAACACAACACTAAAGTCCCTTTGTAGCTTTATTTGGTAATTTTAAATACAAACACCAAAGAGTAATATGAATTAATATATAGGGATTCTTATAACCGATTTCTACCATTGCGTTAGCTTTTATATCTTTTCTACTCCCCTGGACTCTTTCCAAGCAGATGGAAAACAACATTTGTCCAGCCCCTCCCTAAAATTGGCTATTCTCTCTCTCCCTCTAGTTACCGACCCATAAAACTTACCTCCCTTCTTTTCAAGGTCATGGAAGCACTGATAAACCGTTAGCTAATAAAATATCTTGAATCACGAAAGCTTCTCAATGACCGGCAATATAGCTTCCCTAGCAAAAGATCAACTGGTGGCAAATCTTTTCGTAAGTGAGCAAAAGTGAAAGCGAAAAGCTATTATGGTCTCATATGCTACAATACAAATTCCCTGTGTTCGCAAGGTTACGTACGTCGACGTACGAGCCCATACCACTATTATACTTCGGTCTTTAGCCTTTACAAAAATAAAGCAAAGCGGCATTTTGAACAAAATAAATATGGAATCCAATTTTTCAAAAGCGTAATTTTTGATGATTGGCCCTTGTATGGGGCACTTCAACTTAACCCGAATCCTCCTGTCGTTGCCATATGGCAACCAACAAGGTTCATGCCATTTTGCGGCTCTCTAACGGTACCCAATAAACAAAAGTGTGCATACTTGCATTTTTCAACATCTAAGCGCATCTGCGTTGCATATTGGGAAGTCAGTTCCAAAAGTGTGCTTAGCTTTTTATATTGAGAGCGTCTCAAATTCGATCAAAAATAAGAAAGTTAAAAAAATCGATTTATATTAATATAATTTACAGTGTACATTTTCTATAAGTACTGCATTGCAGCATTGTTAGTATTTTGGATGTACAAAGAGTAAAATAAGTGACAGCCTAAAAAAAATAATTTTGTGGGGCTTTTTTTTCTTAAATTGTTGACAGCGTATCCATATGGCAACGCCAGGAGCGATAGGGTACAGTGTACAGATTAACATTATTGATATTTCTTGCTAAAACGTTATTCCTTTTGCTGGAAAATATTTTCATGCCATTTTTTTTTTAAATCAAATGGTTTTCGAGAAAATTGACGCTGCAAGAAGATCTCTATTACTTAGGAGTAATCCACGCCTTCTATATTTAACAACCAGAGAATGACCGTAATTTTAGTGAAGAAGACGATGCTGATGAACAACAAGGCGATATTCCAGACAATGTTTGCCTAGTGCAGTTGAGATCGGGTTGTGAAATGGAGTTTGGAAACGGACAACGTATTGAAAACTTTGACGCGCCCACAGGGAATTTTGATGAAGTTCTCGAACATAGTGTTTTACGGGATATTCTGGATAATTCATCTTTGAATTTATCTAGTTCACTAGCTATAACTAAAGCGTATCTCATGAGTCACCTTCATTCCAGTTGCGTCGTGCTCAGTAATCTACCGTCAGCTGTCTTTTGCCAGCATCCAATAAGAATACTACGTTACGTTCACTTGGTCAGAAGATGAATCCTGCGCAATGATATCTATTTTCCTACAACCCAGTTATGAGCACTGTCATAATTTGAAGCCAGATGAGCAACTCAAAAAAATTGTAGATGATAACTAGCTTCAACGCATTTGCTATTGTTCGGAAATATACATATGCCACTTACCAAGAAAATAAAATTCCGACGATTTCTGTAAACGGTTGGCGGTAATGTCCTTTTCCCTCCATAGGTACTGCAGGTATGAACTTATATTTCGTTCCAGAGTTTCGCGTTGTTATTGGTATTTTGCTTGTCAGTGGCTACACTGGGCAAAGCAGTTACAGATCCATGTGGAGTATTTTGTCCGAACTGCTTGCTCAAAGTGTGATAAATGTCTTTGCTTGAGATCTTTCAAGCCTTATCATACTGCAGATTTATAATTTATAATTTATATAATAACTCACTCGTACCAAACTTATGTCACCAATTGGACATGAAATCAATAAAATGCAAAAAAGATAACATAGCTTTTATAAAGGGTATAAAAATCCCGATTTTATATATGGATACAGACCTGTACCCTATCGCTCCTGGCGTTGCCATATGGCAACAGGACATTTTGAGGATACTAGGACCTTTAGTAAAAATCTACTGATACAGTTTATCTATCTATCCTCTAATAAAAGTGCACCTAAATTTTTTTTGAAAAACTCGAAAATTAACGTTCAGGAGGATTCGGGTACAGGCATGTAAACAGACTGGGGACTAGTGCAGCCAAGTACATACCTGCCCGAGTTGTGGAGAAGAGGACGAAAGTATCGAACACTGCTCTGCTTTATGAACAATAAGGCACAAATACCTGGGCAGACATATGTACATCATTTTACCTGGGTTGAAATCGCTTAGATCAATCGATATCTCGAAAACAGTGTAGTTCACACGAAATACAGAGCGTTTTCATGAATCTATTAGTTCTAATCTATCTATTCTCCACTAAAAACACCACAGTTCCTGAGGAGAACACCACGGGCCCGACTCGCGGCCTACGTGAAGAGGCAGCCATCTCTCCCCACCCTCACCAATCAACCAACCAAAAACATTAAATCGTATATTTTCGTTAAACTCATCTACACTTCTTTTGCTAGTATTCAATAAAACAAAGCAAGCAAAAAAAATAAAAATGGAAGAGTACAAGCGAAAAATGTGGGTAAAAATTCCACAGCGTTCGGGTCTGAATCAACAAATTCCGACACAGAGATTTTTTCCCACCGACTACTTTGGCTACTGGAAACAACAACACCCCTAAACTCAAACAGCCACTGCCAACATAGCGGATGGGGTGAATCGCACGATTTCGACACCAGCAATAAATTCCCTGCGCATCCTATTTCAAAAATATAACTATACTCTCTTTTATATTATTAAATCTTTCGAAAGAAGCAGGCGAACAAAAAATTAATATTACACCCAAGATGACAAAAAGTGAGCCAGCCACCCCTTTATCTCAGCCTATTTGGTCATTGTTGTCAATTGTGCCGCCCATAGTCTCAACTTCGAATGCAAACAAAAAAAAAAAAACAGACCAAGAATATAGACAACCACCAAGCGAAGAGGACACTACAGAAATCACTATCAGTGCAATGCTCTTGCGTCTGTGCGCACCATCGTCGTCGTTGTCCTTCACCTTTGCTCGTCCATCCGTCAGCAGGGGTTGTCCATCGTTTTTTGTTTTTTTTTTCACATTTTTTACGCTCCGAACAAATCGATTAATCATTGTAGTTAAATTGAAATACCAGTATCAAAGAAAAAAAAATATTCGATCAAGTATACCGCACTCTCTGTCTGTAGATCGTTCTCTGTTGCTCGCGCACTTTGCTAATAAAATCAACGTTCCGTATGAGTCCTTACATCCTTTGAACAGATCTCGCGCACTGAAGACAATTTGAATAATACACACAAACAGCCAGGACGACCCTTTTCCTTTTCTCTCGTTGTCGTTGCTGCTTTTTTGCTCGTCACGAAAGTGTTGGATGTCATCTTATTATTCAAAATCTGTGGGAATGAAAACAGGATTCTGGCTGGATGATGCATGCATCCTCTGAGAGTTCTGACTGAAAACGTTACGTGGTGCTGCTGTTCTGTGTGGTTGTGATGTTTTTTCGTTGCTCTTCAAATCATTCATTTATCTATAGGGTGTGTGTAGAAGACTCCTTGGACATGGGCACGATCATCCTCATCTTTATTTCTTGCACCCGAAGACTATGCCCGTCTTTCCGCAGCAGAAGTGATGTGCTAGACATTTTTGCATGGTTTTTTTTTTAGTTTAAATAATTTCTGGGGTCCAATGTAGAGGACGAGTACATGGTCTTACGTCAATAGAGAAGGAGAATATATAAAAAAATCATATTGGATGACCAACGCCAGAGTTCGTGATCCAAATAGAAGGATATTCCAAGTGGCTTGTATTCTGATTTTTAAATTTCAAAGATATTGCATGATGGCCAAAACACTATGTTCTGGATCCTTTCGAACAGATCATTATATGGTCTACGTGGTTGATGAAATGTCATTGCCTTTGGTATCCTTATTGTGCATTGTTTCCACCCAATAGATACTTTTCATATAACTCGAAAAAGGATGTGAATGAATTTCAACTATGTATGTATGTCCTCTTAGAGTCAAAGAAATCATGGAAGTGTACTATAGTACACATGCTACACGCCGTTGTTTTTATTCCTGAAAGCCCACAGGATAATTGAGTGTGTTGACACAGAATTACTTTAAGCAGCCAGACTAGGAAATTGATGCACTATACTGTGGGTATTAACAAGGAAAACATCTAGTAACACTTCTTTGTTGTAGTGTCGAGGAAGTCGTTGTGAGGACGCAATGTCTTTGTTGAACTAAAAAAAAAAGAGAAAATCCTCAGACTATAAATAAGAAGTGGCGAGAGTGATAGGAAACGAAGAAAATTCAACAAAGCTGCAGTCGGCAGAGGAACTGTCGGAAAGTATATAAGGATCATAAGCAAGTGGGTCGGTTGGGTACAGGTAAAAATTCATCCAGTTTATGAGAGGAAAAAGCATATGAACCACATGAACTTTTTGGGCCTCTTGAAGCATCTGATAACGTGCCTGGTTTCAATTTCTATTTCCGTAGCTGAGTCTGTCATTCGATCACCTTGTACCAAATACAACGACCCGCTTTCGTTTCTGCTCGTAATGGCTTTGTGTCCTCTTTTTTACAATGCAGCTACAACAACTAACAATGGTGATAACTATGTGTGTATTAAAGCTTTGTTGACCAAGCTATTAAAAAAGGTATAATCCATTTTTTTTTGAAATTTTTTTTAGTTGAGGATATTTTAAGATGGAAAGCTAATTTTTGAATTATGCAATGACTCATAGGGATGACATTTGAAGATCAGTCTCCAAAGTACCGTTAGGCTATAACTAAAGTTATTAAAAGTTAATTTTTTTTTAATTTTTTTTTATTTAACTATAATATTTTTAGTTTGTTAGTACCGAAATCGACTAAAATTACTTTCTTCAAAGTCTAATATGCTGTCAGAAAAACCCTTATATTTCATTGAGGTTATATGATACTTTTAAGTATCTTGTTTGGTCTTAGTGTCTAAATATGTTCCTATTCGGATTTCATTTGAAGTTAAACATGCTGGTATGTACTTATAAGTACCGTCGGTTAACAAAGGGTTAATAAACGTTTTGAGCTTCTTTGCAGCTCTGGCCCCACTTATGTATATTCGTTCTATTATGCACCCTCCTGATATACATATGTATGTACATATATGCCTTCTTTACTTCAGTATCTAGAATGGTTTAATTTCTGTCTTATATCTGGTGGTAGTATATACTCTATACATATATGGGTGGTATTATTTGTCTCCTTGCAGAGCCTATGAGGACCGTAGAATCGGGCTGTTATATTTTGAATTTTTTCTACTTGACTTGATTGTCAAGATGAGCTGCAGGCAAGCTTCCTCTCTGTCCGATAATTTTCTAGCGTTTGCTAAGGTCCAGTATCTTAGATGTTTAACCAGTAATTTCTCGATGTACGTTATGTAAAAAGGCACAGAAACAAAAATCGAATTAATTGCGTAATAAATGTATGTAATTTAGTTGTAAAATGGCGTAATTAGGTTCTAAAGTTAAAAAAAAAATATATACCGCAAAATAATGTGGTGGTCTTGTACACATATCAGTAGCCCGTCACACATAAATTGTGGATTCTATTCTCACCCCGGGCTTGGGTGTGTAATGGATGTCAAAGCATACGATTTAAGATGCTACAAATCGGGAAACGGAATGCAGCCAACCGCAAACGCTGTGAGGCATCGAATCGCTCCTGGCAGAATCGACATGTAATAGAAGACTGGTTTTTCTTGGCCCTACTGTAATAAGACTTATGGCTCCTCTAAGCCGAATTCATAAGGCAGGCTACCCACTAGGGAGTTCATCGGTTCTTGAGTGAAACTTATCGCTCGATTGGAGTCTTAAGAATTATTCATTATGCCAGAATTCGTGTATGGTCCGATTACCCTGTTGACCTCATTCGATAAACTAAAACACAAACTCTATTACTTAGTTATCGGTAGTTCACCTTTGAGGTATTTGTGTAATGAAGGTTCAAGCATTTCAAAGCAATGCTGGTGGTTACATCAAAGCAATAAAACGACGGTTATGGTTACAGGGTGGATAATATCACTATCAAAGTAGATAGTATCCGAAAAACAATGTACCTATCAACGATGAATGATTTTCGCCGCTAAGCAAATTTAATGAGAAGGTTAAGTTTTATGCTTGCGACTTCTTCGAGTGAGTTGAAATAGAATTGTCTTAATAGTATGTGCCTCCTTTTTGCCAGAATAGTTAAAGTGCGTCCAGAATACATACATATATTTGTTGTTCTGCAAGAAGTGGTCTGATTCCAAATAGCTTTATTAAGCTTCAATTTAAGAGATATATAGTGCTGGATCGGAGCTTCGAAAATGTTGGGTTCCGAATTTAATAAAATTCCCTGTTAAGCCTGTTCATCCGCTCTTTTGCTACCTGAAATACCTTGATTTCCATCAGGACGCAATATGTATATGCTATGCTTTTACACATCATGAGTTCACGAGTCGCTTTCTTAGTTACTTCCTTTGTATCCTTTTATATTAAAATATTATGATATGATATTAAGTCTTGCTATATTGCACTCTAACCCCTTCTTGTATCACATCACATAAGGTTTCCTCATATTTCCTTCTGGCGATCACGACAATGTCATCAGCGTAAGCTTAACAGTCTATGCTGAGGTTGGACAATTTTTCCAGGAGTTCGTCCACGATGAGACTCATGAGCAGCGGTAATAGTACTTTCCCCTGCGTGCAGCCCTTAGTGTTTATTTTGATGGCATGAAGCGTCGTGTAAGTTTCCGCCGATCCTGTACCTACTCAGCAGCTCGCGTACCCATTTTATAAAAGTGTCATCAACGCCTATTCTACTCAGGGAGCGTCCAACAGCGTCATGCAAAGTATTATACAAGGCTTCTTCAATGTCTTGAAAAGCGCAGAGTACAGTCTTCTTAGTGTCTAGTGCACTTTGGATTATAGGGTTTATAGTATAGTATAGAGATCTTCAGAGAATCTCCTCCCTTATATAGTTGTCGACAACCTTTTCTATAGTCTTCCGAAGAAAAGATATAAGACTGATTGGAATTTTCCCTACTTTTTTTTTTTTTTTTGGTATGAAGACCACCTTTGCTCTACTCCACTGACTCGGTACATAGCCCAATGCAAGGCTACTTCTAGTTATTTTCTCTAGGAGTAGCAGGAGTTCCTCTTTTCCCTCCTAAAGGTGTGCTGGGAAAACTCCATCTGCACCAGGTAACTTGAACGGTTGAACAGATTGGATGGCCCACTCCAACGTACATTTAGAGTAGATGGTCGAAGCGAAATCCCAGTCAACTCTACGTGGTCTAATGAATGACGTGGGTAACTTCCACGGGTTCTACACTGTGAGCTTCCAGGAAAGCGGGTTTCTAAGACCAGAAGTACCCTCTGTACCGTCAGGGTTTCTCAGGGATGTCGAAATTCCACCTGTTTTAGAAAGTGCTTTGTAAAGTCTAGCAGCTGCTGGAGTATTTGTGATTGTTTCACTCTTTTAATGTTAGCAAAAGTAATGACGTTATCATTTCCAAAATGTATCAACTTGAAACACAATTACACTGTTTTAAAACCGAGACAGCTTTTTTTAAGCACGTCCCATTTATTGCAATCTTTATTCCAAATGGCAGCACCAAAGTGCCACCTTTATATTCTGGTTTGCAAATAAAACAAACAACCTACGAAGAGATATAACAACAACCAAAGAAAAGCTTTAAAAGTTTCAAACAGGAACAAAACCCTAATCCGGTTAGCGGCAGTTTCAACTTTTAACAGCAACTGCATCCATATTCATAACTTAGTAAGAATGCAGGCACAAGTAAACTTATTTCATTTATGACCGTTACGTGGTCTAAAACGAACATTCAAACAATAATATGTATTTTATTGCTGTATTACGTTTTGTTAACAAAATGGTGGTGCATTTGCATTCTAATGACTGGTGCAATGGAATTCCTTTTAACTACTCGTACATAGCATACATATGTACTTATGTATGTACATGTTTGCATTTGCAATCGAATAGTTTAAAATGTCAACCGAAATGGATATTATTGCAATGATTTGGGAACATGAACAGAGAAAGCAAAATTGCTGTATTTTAATGACTGTTTTGCTCTAAATAAAGTTTCCTTTCATGAATTAGGAAATGTGTACGTATACGTAATACCTAACGACTTGGGAGAACTTCTAAGTTTGTCGGTTTTTCAATGATCTGGAGTTGGAGCTTACTTTTTTTTTCTTACTACCGAATTAACATCGACTCCCTTCGTTGCTCCTGGAATAATCGTCTTCTTCTAAGGCTTAACGTTTTTAAACGAAGATAGATATGTAGGTATACATTAGTAAGTGCTATTTAGTAGATGTAGTATTTACTTCGGATAGATGAAATAATAATAATAATGCTGGATAACTAAATAGGTATGTACGTACATACACTTGTGCTCATATTAATTAAATTTAACAAATACTTATCAACATTCTATTTTAACTAATTAATCTGAATTTGTTAATAAAACTTTGTTCTACCGAAAATAGCGTGATCGTGCTTATATGGCTTAATTATATGAGCGCAAGTGTACATATATACAGTTGTGTTCAAAATAATAGGAGCGCTACGTTTAAATCATTTAAAATACTTCCCTGGCAGTGAAGACATTTGTATAAATAATCCAACGGTATTTGACAAGCAAACCCAGTAAAAATGAGCACAGTTGCGCTTGCATGTGTGATGATTTTTTTCCAGTAAGTGATTGCGAACGGAAAAGTAGGTACTGCTCATAATAATAATAGGAGTGTTTTGGAAAAAGTAAATAAATTTAAGTTTGCCGTTTTAAGAAGTAAGAAAACAAACAGTTTTTACTGCACTTTTTTTTAAAACTGATAACTATGGGACGACGCGACGGAAGAATACAAATCAGGAAAAGCGAGAACTCATTTGTAAACTGCCTCAAATAGGAAAATGTTCCAATGAAATTCAAAAAAAAACTCTTCAATGTGGTGTTAAAGCAATAGCAGAGACAAACACTGGGACGGAGACTCAAAACCTTCAAAGCTGATAACAGGTTGATGGTAAGATTTTCTTAACATAACCCAGCTACATCGTCCAAGATTATACAGGATAAGATTCAACTTACGGTAAGAACTGTGGTGCGAAGTCCATCGTTTGGTCATGTTTTTCGTACTACGGTGTGGGGCTTATTTATCTGATACATAATACATATCATGGATCAGGACGTCTATGTGCAAATTCTTGATAAGGTTATACTCCCGTAAGCCAAATACGAAATGCCACTAAAATTAGTGTTTCAGTAGGATAAAGACCCAAAACACGCGAGTAGAAAGGAAAAGAGTCGTTTTAAGTCACGGTATTGGCACCACAGTACTCCGACCTGATTCCGATAAAAAACTTGTGGTTCGATGTCAAAAAATATGTTGCGGATGCCAAACGGCCAAACCAGCAAACAACCAACAGCTTTGGAGGATTGTTGAGGAAGCCTGGCGTAAAACAAAGTCATTGTAAAAAATCTTGTGTACATACCTATATGTATGTACACATCATATATTTTTGTGGGGATATAGTTACATAGAGTTTAGAGTAGGGTTAGTTCTTACTGCAATCGAATACGATCAAGGAATTCCAAAAAAAGCACCGGATTTAATGTTATTTTCTCAGTTTCTTTAGCTACGCGTCGGGTTAAAAACTGGGCCCAGTATTTAGTCTTCTGAAATCTGTGGATGTAAAAAGTCATTTTTTAAAGGAATACAGTGAGTTGGCGTTGCTTTTCATTTTCTGACCAAGGTTTTCCTTCCACCTTTTTTTTATGCACTCTGTTCCTTTGCGTATACTTTTTAGCGTAATACATGTGCAACTCTAATGAGCACGAGTCACTTGAGCATGTATAGTGGATACCTTTGCTGAAATCATTCATTTTATAAGTCAAACTGTCTTGAGCTGACAAATTTGAATGGGATCTATTCCAAAGTGTTTGCCGTGGCCGTGGTGGTTAGTGCGTTGGACTACTACGCATGCTGATCGGGTTCAATCCCAGCCCGGGTCCCATACCTAAAAAGGTTTTTTACGGTTGCCACCTCTTTTGAACGTCTGACAAGCAATCAAAGAGTATCATTTGTCAATGAGCTTCTCAATTCGCCGTTCGGAGTCGGCAAAATACTGTAGGTCCCTTCCATTCGTGCAAAAATATAATACGCATACACAAATGGTTGCGAGAAGCAGGCCCAGGTTCACCCCGAGCTGTAGGGCCACCTAAAGTAAGTATTCCAAACGGGACTAGACTAGAACTTGCAGCTGAGCGCACAAAAATCAATAAGGAATCCTAGAAACGGGCCGGAGACCCGATAACTATTACAACTGATGTCGCTTAGAGCTCGATACGACTATAAGTCAGGATGTGAACGTCCATCTTCTTCTGACAGTGTCCTGCTTACGTAAAAAAAACTTCGAGCATTTGGGCCGAAATTTACACAGTTTCCGACTGCAATAGTGAGAATGATAAATTAGTAATTATCTCTCACCAACCTTCCTCCTCCTTTCGCTAGGGAGCTGGGATAACGACTAGGTACTTGACAACGTCAAGTGATTGAAATCTCGAGGGCATAAAAGTGAAGGGAATGTCCCACATACCTATACCGCAAATTTTAACTTTGCACAACACAAGGCTTTTTACCGACACTTAGGCCATACAACTTAAAGAAAATCTTGTTATTTTACTCACTATCGGTCTAGACATGTGATTACATCGACACCACCCCTTTGACATATTCACATGCCGCATACTTCTTGCATATTATTTGCCAAGAACCGACCTTGTATCCACAGCCATAGGAAAGCGATACTTTTTTTCATTGTTTCCATGCGTGATTTCTAATGCAAATATTTTCATACGTGCATATGTATGTAATGTATGTACATATATTCCAGAAGACATGCACTATGCTTCGGTTGCACAGAAAAACGATTAGAAAATATTTTCGCACACGTACATAGGTACATAGTATGAACTGCAAATAAGACCAAGACGTGCGAATGCGATTTGCCTATCGCTTCTAACTCTTCCTCTGATTGTCATTGTAGTGGTTTTCTTCTAAGGGAACGTGTACAAAAAATCATGATTTTATAATGATGAAGAATTGTAAGAAAAAAAAAAAAGAAGAAAAAAAGCTCACTATCTATTTTTTCTTTGTGTGTGCGCCAAATGCCATTTCGCTGTGGCATACGTTACGTTCATTATTGCAGCTTATCGCGTCAGAGAGTCGGTCTCGTTACTCTCGTCCCAGTTTTGGTTTCTTTAAAAATTGTACACAAGCACTACCTCTACCACTATAATCTGTTCCTTGTGTATTTGAAGACGAAAAAAAAAAATGGATAAAAAAATAACATTGGTAGTGTGCTTTGGAAATGCGCCCATTATCTGACCCTTTGGCAAGTCTGTACTGTGTATCTAAACGCTTAAAGGTATTTAGAGCCCACCGTCTGTGTAGTGGGTACGAGTAGTTCTTAAAACATTTGTATTAGTATGTGTGCTCGAACATATCTTTCAGCGGGACGTTATTGCAATAGTGTATTTCTTTCGCTTTTTTTTTGCGATCCAAGAAACTGCAGTGGATAGAGAAGAGTGTTGCCGTTGTTCGTCGTAAATAGCTTTGCAATCAATAATTATCGGAGACGGTGATCTTTATTAGTAAGTGGTAAACAGGTTCTAAGCTCTTATTCTGAGAAATAACATAAGGCGTGTTTTTTTTCAAACCTATATAGGCTAAACATGTTTCTGCAGCATGTTTTCAATGTAAAATACAACAAAACCTTAGCCTGGATAATTATCCAGTCTTATTTTTGTATGGAGAGCTTTTTCGAAATCTATATAGATTTGAAAAAAAAAGGTTAGGTGGCTATCCCCATATTTGGTAGGATTCACTTTAGACCAAAGTACGTCCATTGTGTTCATATTTTATTAAAATCCGTTGAGGAAATATATTGAGGTTCTATAAAGAAGTATTATCCCAGAATCTTTTTTCTTTAGAAGGAGAGTGCGTGGCAACTGCATAGTAGGCGATAGGCGGAATCCTCCTCCTCCTCATCCGTTCAGCTGTGACAGAATTTATTGGCGAGGATTCCCTGCCTGCGGTCATGTCTGCCTATTACCAAATGACCTCTTAATAGGCCAACTAGTATGTCGATATGTGCTGTAGGTTTTACATCGACTTAGCTTAGGCCAAGTCTGTCTGGCGCAGCTACACGTATCAAGATTACGCCATCTCTCATCAGCCTATTGCAGTGCTTGCAAATTAAAAGGCTAAGCCATAAAAGAAAAATACTGAGAAAATGGGTTACACCCTTTTTTCTGCATTTTATTTAAATTTATGATTTATTTTAAAATTTAATGTATTTATAAATACATATGTACATATTATACATACATACAAATGTACATATTATGTAATGTATGTATACGTATACATACATAATCCACCCTGTTCTGCATTCCACTTTTAGTGAATTCAACCACCAAAAGTGGAATTGGGTGTTCTGCATTCCGAACGAAACTATGAATTGTGGATTTTATGTTCGAAAGTGATTATTTTGGTGTTCTGTATTCCACTAAAGAAGACAGCTGTAAATTCGTGTTCTGCATTCCGAAAATCCTGTGATTTTAGTGTATTGAATTCACTTGAGATTCTTGACGTGAATTGAATTCACATGCCGTTGTAAAGTGAATTAATTTATTAATTTGTTGATCAGAATCATTTTGAAAAATATGAGTAGAATAATAAGGCTTTCTATTAGTGTATTAAAATAATTCCTTTGTTTAATATAGTACAACACAACAATTAGAGGCAAGAGAGTATTCTCTTGAATTACATGAAAGAAAATCAAAATTTTCCAAGATCAAGATTTCTCTGACTCCACTTCTCGCAGGATATCAACAAATATTTTCTTACTCACCCTAAAACTGTTTTTAAAAATGCAAAAATCTTTAAATAAATTATTTTTCTTCAGTTGTCTAACTTCTGCTTACAATGCTTCGGGAAGATCCAGAACTTTAGATTTATCTCGCAAAATCTTTCTGCGAACTCTCTCCATTCGGTTTTCTTCGCGGTTTTCACAAATCATTTAATAATTTTGATTTCCATTTTTTCCATTTTTTTAATAAAATATATTTTTTTTTAAATGTTTAATTCATTTGCAAAAAACAAAAACCAAGAACTGGAAATCTGCAATGATTTTGAAATGATTTGACAGCTGTGTTTGACATATCAAACAAATGAATTCGAAGTGGATTCCAAAAATTCGAAATCACTCGGAATGCAGAACACTGAATTCCATTCCGAGTGAATTTCAATTTCGGTTTCAATCCACTTTCACTCGAAATGCAGAACAGGGGGGAATGTGTATAAAAAACAGTGATTCATTAGCTTTGTTCGATTTCGCTGACCATAGGGCGCCTTGACTATGCCAGCGTATTTTCGTGGTTGTCAAAAAACCCAGTGCAACCCTCGATACATCAAACACAAATATGTAGTTTGCAACTAATAAAGCAAATTTTCTTAATTTCCGTATACTTTTGCGTTTCTTTAGTTCGTTGTTTTACTAACCAATCTATCCGAACAAAAAAACACAATCACAATGAACAAAACCAACCTAATGAAAAAAATACATCAGCTGTTCTGACAGCTATTTTTTCTTGCACTGAAGAAATACCTAACCAGGGTGAGTGAATTCAGTGCTGAATCACTGAACTAGCAATTTCAGTGTGTTTTCAGTAGGCGTGTTTTTTTTTCAAATCTATACAGGCTAAACATGTTTCCGCAACATGTTTTCAATGTAAAATACAATAAAACCTTAGTCTTATTTTTACTTGGAGAGCTTTTCCAAAGTCTATATAGATTTGAAAAAAAACGCGCTAGTATAGTCATTGAGTTCATCAACAATAAATTGATTGGCAATAATCTTCAGCAACTAACATCAGCAAAACTATGCCTTGAATCCGGCTCGAAGGACCATGTAAAATCGACTGCTTGTAAGATTTTATTAAACTGAGCAGCAACCTTATCACTGGTGGTGGGATAGCTGTCAGTAATTGAAAGAATAGTACTGGCGGACATCGAACGTATCAGTGTGAATCCAGTGCTCCCTAGAGACGACATCAAACAAACCTAGTACCTATGCTTTATTCTTCCTAACTTCTCGAAGCATTGTCCGCCGAGCCCAACAATTTACTAAGCAGCGATGATGTTAGCTATAAAATTAAATGCCATGGTATTTCTTACGTTGTATAAAAGCAGCAAGAAATTCAATCAATCTAATTTTTGTTTATATCCATTTTTTTTTATCGGCCCCCGAGTTCCCGCATCTAGTCTGCATCCTATTCAGGTTTTGTTGCTATATCATACTATCGAGCTCACCTTTTGAGTCGCAATAATTAATGCGTGCTCCTTGTGGCTTGAAGATATTTCAGCAGCGTATGTATGCATGTAGGTACATAAAAATATACATCAGTTTACCAATCGATTCGCAGATGAAAGATTTTAGCCTGGTTCCATTCAAGTTTATGAATAAATAAAGAGATAAGGTTTTGAAATATAGTCAGCTACAGATCACTACAACAACTGGGGTAGACTAAGAATACTACGAACTTCTGAAGACCACCAGGAAGTGGTGTGCACAACGAAGCCAATTTATTCTGTGTTTCTTGTGTAGTAGTATGTAAGTAGTGCTATTTGTTTCGTGATGCAGGTTTGTTCGGAATATAAACATTAGTTTTTAAATTCTTTTTCTAAATTCAACACCAATTAAAACGCAAATCATGCAGTTGTTAAAGGGACAAATTAAGTAAGGGACATTCATATTCAGCCTTATTTTTAAATTCGTTTTCATTCGAAAGTGAGAATAAGTCGAACGGTGGGTATTTTGACATTCGAAGAAATACAGAATTCCTTTTACGAAACGTAAGTTCATTCATCTTTCCTATCTTTCGTTAATGAACTTTATTCGCAGGAATGGAGACAATCAAACGAATTGGCTATTCATTGGAATCTCAAAATAAGGGTGATTAACTAAGTCATAAAAGTATAATTTTCACTCTTTCACACTTTTGTAAAGTATAATACAAATTTGCAAAGCAATGGCAACCTGCTGCAAGTTCCAGTTCAAAGTTGTTGTAAAAACTGCAGAGCAAAGCAAAGCAAACGAAACGAATAAAAGCAGAACACGAGCAAAAAAGAAATAAAATGTATTCCTTAAACCCTACCCCCTGACAAGACTGAACTGAAGCCAAGAGTGTTGTACATTCCTTTTATTGTGCAGGGTAGTGTCGTCCAAAAAGTATATCCTCTCAGTTTTTTTTTCAGTTCCATACATTCAGATACATTTTAGTTCAGGTTTTTCGTAGTATGCCCGGCCCGCTGCACGACCAACAAACACGAACGACTTTAAGACTGCTGTCTTGTATAGTTTCGCAATGTTTTTTTTTTTGTTTTTTCGCATTATATTTTGTACCTTACACTCACCACTAAAAGATACCTAATGTTCGTTCTATGTTGTGTTCTGGATTTCACCGGTATCTGCACCAAGCTACTGTACACTTAAGATAGATCCCTCTCTTAGAACACAGTGTGTGGGGTGCGGCATAGCTAACACTCTAATTTCGCGGACTCGCTGCCTTTATTGTTGGTGGTGGTCGTGTGTGCATTCGAAAATATTTACCAGAAACCCAGGGAATAAAAGAGAGAATTTACCAACGCTATCGCCATGTCAACCTACCTTGTTTCTGTGTGTGTTTGCTATGTGTATAGATACAGAAGTTTTCTTAAGGAACTTGTTCCCATTAAATCCGTTAAAAACGTTTAAATTCTGCAATAAAAATCTGTTTCTCTGCAACACCACCGGCACGGCACTATTCCAAAACTCAGTTGTGAGGAGAATTTTCGCATTAATGGGGTGCAGAATATATGTGTATATAGGTGCGTGTATGTGTGTAGCAGAACAGTGAAAGAGCAAAAAAGGGGTCCATCCATCCATCCGCCAGCAGCAAAAAGCAACCTAACAAGTTGGCAACAGAAAATACCAGACAACCCTATCGCATACCACCACCACACACTACTACTACTTCCTCTAGGTGTGTGTTTGTGGGTTGAGCATACATGTGTGCAATCGTGGAGAGGAGCTGCTGCTACTGATACTGGTAACGTGGTGTGCAAGCTTTCATATTGTCGGCTTTTCTTCAATTCATTTCACACTCGGATTGTTGCACTATAGACGTACTACCTACCCTTTACGCCAGACATTTTTCTCCAATATCGCGGACGGTTGAAAAATACACAAAAAAAAAAAAGGAAAATCATCATCTCTTCAGCGCCTTCGTTTAATTTGTTTAATTCTAATTAAAAGTAACACATTTAGATTAATTCAATTTGTTAAATAGACAAACTGTAGACACGCCGCCGCAAAAAGAAACAAATTAGTCCGCGATACTTCTCAATTGGGCACTAAAAGTTCAAAATTCTCCGCTACATAAAAATTTAATTTATATAAAAAAAAATATGTAAGAATACAACTAAAAAGTATCTAATCCAAAATTTTGTCCGTGAAACAGCAAAAAGGTGTTATTTTTTATTTTATATTACTTTAGTTTGGATTTTAACTTTTTTTTTGTATATACTCGAGAGTGTCATAAGATAAATCGGTCCTGGAATTTTATCCTGTGTCTTCTTCCCTATCTACTCGTAAAAAAGTGATTTTGGAATAAAATTAGTGCTTATACGCATGGAATAGTCATCATCATTTAATAAGCGCAAGACTGCAGGGAGTGTACAAAACCGGGCTCTAAAAAATGCATCATCATTCAAAATTAGTGAAATTTTTTGAAGATATTTGCCAAATAAGTAAAATAAATACAACTTGACTTATCAGTCTACATCTTTAAGATATATCTACAACATAAATTTAATCGTTTCAAAAAAGTATCTCAAAAGACAAGGAGAAGCATACAAAAAAATATCGCGCGATCTATGCAGCTAAACATGCACAAATACTACAAGACAAAAAAAAAAGTGTAAATGATAAAAATTACAAAAAATTCTTGCTACAAAATTATACAATAGTTACAAAAAAAAAGTTTCACTGCAAAACCAATTAAAAATAAAAAAGGAAAAAGTGTTTTCTCTCTGACTGCGTTGCCTGAAAAATTACCGCAAACCCCTAAATAAATTTGGATTAAAAATATTTGCTACTCATCGCGCGCCCATCGATCGGAAGAAACGCAGTCTTTAAAACAAACAACCTCACCAACAACAGATTTGTTGTAATTTAAACAAGAAAATCAAAATTTTTTTCCTTAAATTTAAATAAAAAATAAATAAATTTTACTTAATCATAATTAAAGGAAAGGCTAATTTAAATATAGAAAAGGAAAAATTATTAATAAAAAGCTCGTGCCTAAACATATACATACATAGAGTACTTTGTATATATAGAATTATATTCATATAGAAAAAATTAAAACGTATATGCATATACATATATAAAAGCATTTATATATCTCTATAAAGTAATGTGCTGTGGATTTAAACTTTTATACTCTTGATTTTGTACAAAAGAAGAATTTTGTATTTGGTTTTTTTTTTTTTTTTTTGTTGCGCTCCCTTTGGAACCTCTCTCCGACACACATACACACACACATACGTTTCTCTCCACTGCTGCTCAGCTTAAACAAAAAAAAACTGCACATACTATAATTCTGTAGCGAGTGTGCAGCAAAAATACACTTGCCTCGAACACAGATATAAATTCTTACTGGTGTTCCATCTTACATCCGTACGACAAAAAAAAAATATTTTCGTTTTCTGAGTAAAGTTTAAAAAGATTAAAAGAAAATAAAGTTCCACAACCGTGCATGTGAAAATTATATTTCAGTGGTGTTCAGTGAAAAAAAAATAAAATATTTGTACGGAATATAATTAAAAGAAAATAACGCAGGAAATACAAAAAAGAGAAAAAAGTTCAACTTGGGTTCCTCGATTTTAGAGCCCAACAACAGTAGCAGTTAAGTTAAATTTTGTTTGTTGCTGCAACGGTATTATCGGCGTTCAGATAAACCGCCACCGCCTACACTCCGGATTGCAACACTACACCAATTGTCGACATCTAGCTTAAATAGTAAGTTTATTAACATTTTTTTGTTTTACTCAAGTATATTTCAACCTGGATACAACACATTACTTGTAATGCGAATTATTTATCAGGATCAAGCCTTGCTTCTGTATCTCCAAAGCTTAAAGATATGCACATGGCCCTTTATCCTATCTAAATTGAAGATAGTTTTCTATCAAAATCATCGCGAACCTACAGTTCCAATCCAGTGTGCCACAGGGCTCTATCTTTACTCCGTTATTGTGTTTATTTCTTGATATACATTCTTTTACTGGTTCATTATACATAGATTGAGCTTTATGATCGCCAGCAACATATTTGACAGCGATTGCCAGCCTTTTCGTCTTTGATATTATTTTGTCAATTGTGAATCACGTTAAATATTCTCCCGTCTTTAAAACTGGAAACTGGTGCAACTTACTTAATTTTGTGTGGTGGTATGAATGACTGATGCAATCAATTAATAAGACTACACAAAGATGGTGCACCAGACTTCTCAAGACACCCAAGGATTTAAGTAAAAAGATGGCTATCGTTAGAACTAATTTTTCCAATGCAGGGCGCCAATTTTAGAAAATTTATCGCCATCTTTAATGCAGAGTTTTTTCTCGGAGCTAAACCATATACGGGGGATTCTACGCTTTCCGTGGCGCCAAGGTTTGAAGATGCCATTTGTAGATCTCGGTGAAATAAACACAAAATATATAGTAAAAAAAATTGATTAATCGCTTAGTTTAGGAGATATCGAGGTTTACAAATTTGAGCAAAGACATTTATAAACTTTGTTTTTGAGCATCAGACTTTGAAAAAATAAAACTAAAAAAATCGCGCGATTTTTGGTTTGGTTTAATTTTTTCAGAGTCTGATGCTCAAAAACTAAAAGTTTGTAGAATTTCTTTACTAGATTGTTAAAAAGCGATTTCGTTAGTTCTACGCCTAGATGTATGCAACACTTTTTTTGTTCCGAAGCAAAAATAATTAATTTCAATGGGATTTCCATAGGAAAAAAATAATTTTTAAACCTCGATATCTCCTAAACTAAGCGATTAATCAATTTTTCTTACTTCATATCTTGTGTTTATTTCACCGAGATGAGTGATGAGATGATGGCGTTTTCAATTCTTGGCGCCACGGAAACCGTTGAATCCCCAATCGGACACTTGACAAGTTGACATTAAGTCGTATAATATGGTTAAGTCCGATTTATTAGAAGTAAATTAAGGTAGAATTCATTTTTCCTATATAGGGCGCCAATTTTGAAAATGTTAGAAAACAGCGACAATCTTTTTGTGTTCCGCTGACACCTGAATATGTATTATGTATTATGAATACCTATAAATATTGGATAATATCAACTTGTTGTTATCGCCATCTTTAATTAATTCAAGTGTTTAATGTTTTATTTTAAATAATCCTGTAGTAGGAGCTCTTATTAATTTGGTGGGCAAGGATGAGTCACGACGGAAACGGTGGGATACGAGGGTGGGTACATCTTCATGAGAGGGAGCTACCAACCCTTTTCAACTTTTTAGAGTAACTAACAGCTCACTCAGGCATGGAAATGCCTAACAACCGTTCGAAGACCTGTTGCAAGGATCCCCATTCTGACGAGTTAGTTACTGGCGGAAGCAAGCATACCTCCAGCTACAAAGATTCGGACATCTTTCCCTCTCTGCTGCCCAGACGGGACCAGAGAGTCCTGTGGTCTTGTGTTCTAAGGGTAGCGAAGAAGAGGGTAGGCTGCAAATAACCTCCGGGTGTAATCCCTACACGCGGGTACGACGTACGACTCTTCGCGCCAATCGCCTGGTTCAGGACTTCGCTTTCCCTTTTGTTACAGGTGATTCTTAAACAGCGCCCGCAGTCCTTACACCTTACAGGTGGCGCCCAACGTGGGGTACGAACCCGCTAGCGCTATCCCGTGAGTTTTCTTTCTTATTCCGCTACGAATTGCCGGATATTATCATTAGATTGGATTATGTATTTTTATTTCTTTTATGGTACATATAAAGTTAGAGGACTAGAAAAAAAAAAATAAATAAATATACGGCGTCAGCAGTTCTATACAGAACCAAGCCTAGCTTCTCTCAACCATTTGTGTGTGCGTGTTATTTTTCCCACGAATGGAAGGAACCACCATTTTTTTTTTGCCGACTCCGAACGGTGAGTTGAGAAGCTTCTCATGACAAATGATACTCTTTGATTGCTTGTCAGACATTCGAAAGAGGTGGCGACCGTGAAAAACTTTTTAAGGTGTTGGACCCGGGCTGGGATTGAACCCGAGCAGTATGCGTAGTAGTTCAACGCACTAACCACCACGGCCACGGCCACCACCAAAGTTAGAGGTCTATTTCGCTTTATTCGAAGCGCTTAATGGTTCTCATGAGATCCTTGGTATCACAATGGGCCTCTATAGACCTAAGTGTGCTGATAATCGTTACTGGCTGCCATTGCAACCTAGCCTAACCTAACTATCGTATAAAGTAAGCCTCATTGAAACGTTTCTGCTATATCTACAGAAAGGCTTAGCGCGGATTAAGAAGAAGTCATCTCTCTAAATTCTAAATAATTGGCTGGGATTAAGTGCAAAATGACACACAGTTCTTCTTTGCTAAATTGATAAGTAGTATAATGGTAATCTTTATATATAAAAATTAGCTGTTCGTTTGATACCTCAAAACTCATAAATTAACCATCCGATTGAGCTGAAACTTACACTATAAATACTTTTTATAATGTTTGATGTGTTCATACATGTCTTCCGGTAAATGCTGTTGGAACTCAAAATATTTTAAACTCACCGTACGATTGAGCTGAAACTTACACAATATATTATTTGTAATGAAGTAAAAAATGTTCGTACATCAAAAGTTTTCAAGTTTTCCGATAGATGGCGCTGGAACGCAAAAATTTGAAAACCATCCGATTGAGCTGGTACCTACAGAATATATTTACTTACTATGAAGTGAGAGATGTTTGTAAATCAAAAGTTTTCAAGTTTTCCGATAGATGGCGCTGGATTTACAAAATTTAAGAACTAACCAAACTTACACAATACATACATATATGTATGTATTTGTAATGAGGTTAGAAATGTTTGTAAATCAAAAGTTTTCCGATAGATGGCACTGAAAACCAAAACACCATCCTCAATTATTGGTGTAGCGAAGCGCACCGGGTATCGACTAGTAGGTACTATAATATAACATAGTTACATACTTCGTTAATTATTTGATGAACCATTCATCATAACTCACTAACAATCGCCTGGTTTGTACAAGATGCGCAATAGTTTCTGTGTAATCCCCCTATCAGAGCTCAGTCTGGATAAATATCCTCATAATAATTTTTTACGGTATTTTACTCTTAAATGCAGTATCCACATTCGATAGAATAGATATGGATCATGTTTACACAAACACTACAAACTGCACCGAGAAAATTGCACAGAAATGTTCCTTAAAAGTCGAGGAATTATACAATAACGAAATGTTCGTTTTTCTTTTATCGTGTGCAATATACATACATATGTAGATATGAATGCTAATTATTTGTTAGTGGTATACCAGCGAATATAAGCAGTGTAAAAAATAAAAAATAAAACAAACACACCCTTATTTCTAGAAAACAACACTTTCTACCATATTGCGCTGGTGGCATCAGCCGTCAATTTTTCGACTTAAATATCATTTTTCAGTAAGGTTTAGATTGAAATAACGATAAACTACATATCCGGACAACCCTTATCTATACATGCACTTTTTCAAAAACATTTTCAACGGTATATCGTATTTTCTAAATATGTACAATAAAATACTAAAAATACAGCAAATCGTTGAATATTTATCTGCATACATACGCGCAGAATGTACTCGTGCTCGTATGTAAATTAAACCATGCATATATATGTATGTCGAATTGACTAGTGACAACATTTCCATTCAAAAAGCTTAAACATTTTGCATGCTTTCGCGATGATCATGTGCATCATCGCGCGGTCATTTGCTTCGTTTGCGCATATTACGAGTGTATCGCCTCATATTCGTGTTTATTTTAAAAATCAAATTACTCATTTTCGCCAACGTTTAAATATGAGTTTAAAAATACATTTACGTTTGCAGCGATGAGATATTGCATGGTTGCTTTTTTTATATTTTAAACGGAATACGAAATCCGCATCTCGTACAGCTCATTCCATTTGCTCAGATACCTAGAGTACTTATCATATGAAAAAAAAATTAATTAATCTTTATGAATACTAAATACATATATGTGTACATCTACATATGTATGTATGTACAAGTAGGTACTTGGAATTTTATTTTATTTATTTTAAAGAATTCTGTTCGTCATTTTTTAATCATAAGAGAAAGAAGTGAATTCTTAATTGTTGTAACTTAACTTGTAACTAGTAGTACAATCCCGAAGTGCACACACATCTGTAGTATAACATAAGAAAAAGAGCTTTAAATTAATAGATTTATCGTTACATCCGGGTTCGTAGTATAGCTTTATACCAACACTAAATGTAGCAAGTCTGTAATGCGACTAGTGATTCGCGAAGTCATGCAACCATAGCACAAGTGGGGGATGTACCCACAACGGATATGAAATAGAGCATCATCTGAAAATACATAATGCATTGTTTTGTATTGTTTCCGAAAGCCAATGTATTTATACATATGTCTGTACTTTTATTTACCACCTGCAATCGTCTTTTTATAATTCAATAATTAGCACATGCAATAAGTGCTGATTTACATAGAGATACATATGTACAGATGTATGCATGAGTAGATGTTTATTTCGCAATCAACATCAGTTCAAGCTTTTGCCGCTATAATGCACACGATTAGTATAGAAATAGTACACTTAGTGTGTTTTTCATATTACATATATTATTATAAGTTAAACAACTATCGACATATCAGATTAAACAGTTTATGTATGGGTCCCTTACCTTATAAGGGAACCTTTATCGTCTTTCTTTTGACGATTTTGTATGTAAACTATTATTTAAACGTTATTTTTTTGTGAAAAAAAAAAACAAGGACATAAACCGTGTATAGAATAAAATGTAATCAAATGAATAATTGAGTACGTTTTCATATCGACATGTAAATTAGGACATATTTTATGAGAAGAGCAGGTGCTTGGTGGTCTGTCATCTTTATCCTCGGAGTTTGAGGATCTTTTTGGTCCTAAACCTACCTCTATTCACATCAGCCCAGAGGTTCTCAATAGGATTTAGATCGGAACATTTCGCTGGCCACCCCAAACTAATTGTTATGATGGTGTATAAGCATTCATGATGAGGTTTTTTATCTATCGTGTGGATTTTTGCGAGCAATGGACCTCCACAAACCTGCTTCCAAAAGTCGGTTCCTTATAGTCTTTGGTGGAATATGTGCACTCAAATGGGTCGATATGGCATAGTGAATGTCCTTGCCAGTGCAAAAAGGATTGGTCTAACTCCGTCGATAAGTAAGTCTGTCTTTTTTAATCAGGCCGCTGTTGTTTTTGGGGGTTTCTTATGATGCCAGATTCAGTGTACACCATTATAGCACTCTTTTTTGAGCACAGCAGATCCTTTCCAGTTGCATCCATTTTCATCTCTGGTGTGCAACTCTTGTTTTTTCTTATTTTTTTTTATACTAACTAGTGAAGGTAACATATTCTTATAGAAAATAATTGAAACTGTTAAGATTTACCGTTATATATATTTCACTATATCAATATCCGATCACTGTTTCTAATTATTTTTCCAGCAAATTTCTCGTACAAATCTCAAGGAAGAACTATATTTTTGAATTCATCTTTTGTGATCGAATTTCAGTATAGATGAAGGGGAAATTAAAAGCGCAATGATATTTGGTGCCAAAGCGGTGTTTTACCGGTGCAGATATCTTGCAAATCAATATGAAAATAAGGAAGCGAAAATAAACAATATTTATTTTTCTCATTGTTTCTATTAATGTACATGGAAACTCGTAGAAAAAATTGTGCGATTGTAATTGGTTCTCCCAACTCTTTTCAAAAAATGTCAAAATAATATGTACCACCTTACCATAATATTGATTCAAAATTTGCAGCAAAGAGTTCCTACTATGAATGTCCATACGTTAAAGATAGATTTACAGCCCAACCAGTCGATATCATGGCCAGTGAATTTGCACAGAAGAAACGAATACAACAGATAGTATTCGTATCTTCTGTGCAAATTGTCTGAACTGTCTTTCAATTTTTCGATTTTTCCCACTGAAGTTGTGTGCTGCAGCCAGAAAATACTCGGTGCATCTTACCCTTCATATGTATTTACATACGAGTATATGATATTACATTGTCATAATAATAATATTTAAAAACTGGCTTCCATCTACAGGTTCTGTAACTTTTGGTGAAAGTCCATTAGTTCGATATCGAAAGCAAGTCACAGTGTGTTTCCTCATCCCCGTTCGATAAATGTACATTCAAGATCTTATTATTACTTGAATAACACCGGTTTTTAAGTGATGTGTACTCTCACGTCCACTGGTACCGTTTTACATACGAGTACATTTTTGTATGGCTGTTTTATAAATCTCAGTACATAAATGACTCTTGATGATATGCATATCTACAGTAGCAATAAGACTTAAGCTCGGCTAACTAAATTAATGTAGAAATTTTATGTGGGTGGGAGGTGAGAGCTAATGGTTATATACATAAAGCTAACATTTAACTTTTAATATGAGTATTATTATATTAGATACCTACCTACGATTTCTTATTAAGATAAGGCGACAGGCGTACATGGTGCAAAACTGAATGTATTAGTTTTATTTACATAAAAAATACCTTAGCAGTTTAAGGAAAGGCATTCAATTTGTTGCTGACTGTAATGTATCTTTTGAATTATACAATATAGTATCTGAAAATATGTACATCTTTAGATTCTAGGCGTGTTTATGACGTATCTTTACCACTGCAGTAGGTTTTTTTTTTTTTAAATTGACACATTCATTCTCATTGCAAAAAATTGGAGTAATTACCTACAGTGGTGTGCAAAATAATAGGTTTGTGCCTAAAAAACCTGAATTATTCGCCAAAAATGCAATTATGTTTAATTTTGTATTAAATTTTGTAAATTCTTTTTTTTTAAATCAGAACAAAAACTTTGTTGAATTCTAAACTAAATTAATACATAATAAATTATTATTTTTTTGGCTGTGCAAAAATATACATGCATTATCGTGATCTTTAAAAAAGATGAAGAAATGTTTTATTTAACAATATGTGCTTAAGGGGGTATTCTATTCTAGCGGTACGAATTTTGGGTGTTTTCAAAATTTGATAAAAATTTTTTTTAAAAAATTACAGGCTGGTAAAGTGGGGCGTTGAAAAATAAGGCTGCGTCCTTGTTGACATGATTCCAACCCTTCTGGTGATACGAAAAAAAAAACACAAAAAGATTCCTAATCATAGTAAGAATGTCGCTATCGTCTAAACTACGGAAATATAAAACGGCGGCTGTTTGAAAAAAAAATGATTTTCTGCCCTCTTTTCAAAGTTTGTTATTTTTTAAAAATAGTAAAAAACAAAATTTGTACATAATTCTACTTCCTGCGATAGAGAGATATGTATGTATATAAAGAAAATCCACGCCAAATTTCAAATTAATCGGTTCATCATTAGAACTTTTTTTTTTTTTTCCCCGAGGGTAGGTGAAAATCTTCCATAGACACTATGAGAATAGCAAGCGCGTGCTCATAGTAGTGTCAGATTCTTACTGACCAAAAACACCACCCTTCGATATAAATTTGTTAGATACTGCAACTTAGTTATACTACTTATCAAGCAATTTTTCTATCACGAAATATAAACGTTTGGCAGGTTACTTTCAAATGAAAGATCCTGCATGTTCCGCAATTTAGAGGCGGTTAATCCTTATCTCGCCAAGTCGAAAGGTTCTGTCCTTTGTAGTCGGCACAATAATTTGCTCTCATCCAAAATTAGTACGACTGTATTATTAACATGTCCGATTAGTCGGTTTCTATGGTTTTGCGCGAAGCTTCTAGTTTCAGCTTCGATTGTCGGAATTCCGAGATCCCTGTTGATATCGTCGTTTCTAGCATACCACGGTGCTTGGACAATTTATTAAACACTATCAGATCTGTGTCATGGTGTGCTTAATACAAGCAACAGCCATAAGCAGAAATTCGCCAGGGCAAAATATGCATCAACAGGCTCATCATTTAGTGCTGGTGTTAGTGGTTAGGCTACGCTACATTTCAACACTACCACTAGCAATAAATAAACAAATATAAGAACAAATATACATAATTAGAGTTTATGTTCGAGGAACTACATTACGCAAGACATTTTTAAGTGTAATTTTGTTAAGATTAAAGTCAAGAATGTTTACATTTAAGTTATAGATTTTACTCATGCGGCTAATAGGCTCATGCATCCCGTAATTTGTTCTGTGATGAGGAACATGCAGTAACTCTATACTACGCAGGTGATGCGATCCCCCACGAAAGTTTAATCCCAAACAGGATAATAAGTCAGGTGCATCAATCAGACCTGAGATCAGTTGATGCATAAAAATTATATCATTATTGACCCTTCTTTGAGCCAAAGGCTGCATTTGCAACAGTTTTATCCGATGCAAATATGGGGGGAGGTTAAAAGGATCGTCCCAGGGAAGACCCTTCAATGCGAATCGAATGAAGCGTCGCTGGACAGCTTCAATACGAGTATTGAGATTTTTCTGATAAGGTGTCCATACTTGCGAAGCATATTCGAGGTGAGGACGGACAAGACTGTTAAATAGTGAGAGGGTGACATAAGGATTTTTAAATTCTTTACACCATCTTTTAACGAAACCTAACATTGAATTTGATTTATTCACAATGTGGTTTATATGCTCTTTAAAATCAAGTTCAGGGCTAAAGTAAACACCCAGGTCCTTAAAACTATAAACCCGACTGAGAGAGTGATTCGATATCAAGTAGTTGAATATAGTCGGTACCAGTTTCCTAGAGAAAGTCATGGACTGACACTTGAGTGGGTTAAGGACTAAACCATTTTTAGAGCACCAGGTACTGAAACTATCAATATCTGATTGCAGAAGTCTACAATCATTTATGGTTGTAATTGCTCTACTGATCTTCATATCGTCGGCAAATATTAGAATGTTGCTATGTTTTATGATTGATGGAACATCATTGATAGCAAGAATAAATAAAAGTGGACCTAGGTGGCTCCCTTGAGGGACGCCGGATCCTGCTAAGAAGGAGTCTGAAAGACAACCTCTAAATTTAACCTGATATGACCTCTGCTTGAGGTAAGAGCCAACCCACGAAATAAATATTGGGGGAAAACCTAACGCCTCGAGTTTGTAGATAATAATATCATGAGAAAGCTGATCGAAAGCTTTGGAGAAGTCAGTGTACACACAGTCCACCTCATGACCACTTTCTAAGGCATTGGAACAGTTATGGGAGAATGTTAATAGGTTTGTGACAGTAGACCTGTTTCTAACGAATCCATGTTGTTCTGTACAAATAACACCCCGACAAAGAAAAGTAAGGCTTTCACACACAACTTGCTCAAATAATTTTGGTATGCATGACAACTTTGAAATCGGTCTGTAGTTCGTAATAATATTTCTATCGCCTTTCTTAAAGACGGGCGTAATAAACGATTGCTTCCAGAAGCTAGGGAAATGGCCAGTTGATATGGAGATCTCAAAAAGAGACTTCAACGGCAGAGCAAGGACATCACTGCATTTTTTCAGGACTATTGGAGGTACGCCGTCAGGACCTGAAGAGTAATCATCTTTCAGAAATGAAATAAATTTCGAAATAGTCTGCAAGTCTAAGGCAATGTTGGTAAAGCCAACTTGAGGAACATCTTTGAGATGCTCAAAGTAATCATCATCAATACTAAGCGGCACATCGTTAAAAGATTTACGAAAATTATCCGCGAAAGAGTTGCAAATATCAACAGGGTCATTAAAAACGCTGTTATTATAAGAAAACTCTGCTGGATATCCGTCAGACCTTTTCTTGGAATTAACCAAGCTCCAAAATTGTTTCGGGTTATTCCTAAGTGAGGTTTCCATTGTGCTTATATAGTCATTGTATAAGCTGCTTGAAAGCAGTTTGAATTCATCGAAAAATGCAATGTAAATATTAAAGTCCTTTGGGCTGAGACTTTTAATATAATTTTTCCATGCTCTATTTCTTTTATTTCGTAGAGTTTTCAGATCCTTAGTGTACCAAGGATGGTTTGATATTGCATTTTTCGATAATTTTGTTGGTATACAACTACTTATACAGTCATTTAGGATACTATAAAAGCATTTTACTGCATCCTCAATATTAGGTGAAATATTAATGTTTTGTAAATTGGAGCACCTTATTCTTTCAGACAGTTGCTGATAATTAGCTCGTCGAAAGTCAAAGATATACGAGCCATCATTGGGGTCACTATTATCATATATATGACAGCTCAAGTCAAAAAATACATCCAAGGGTGGATGATGTCTATCTATGTTAGTTATGCTTGAACAAGATTCTTGAACAACAGTACTAACAGGGTCAGAGGAAAATACCAAATCGAGAGTTCGATTATTGTAGTTTTTAATACAGCTGATTTGCTGTAAGTCAAAAGACGTAATTGAGTCAAGTTTAATAAGCTCCTGCTGAGCGGAATTAAACGATGCTGTGAGATAGGATCCATCCTCCGATGGAACCCAGATCGTTTGTGGCAAGTTGAAGTCGCCGAGCAATAAAATGTTATTTTCCGAGCAGGATAAGTCATGAATGTGTTCTAAGATAAGCGACAGCTCAGAATACAATGATGTATCACTATTAGGAGGAATGTATGAATTAATGATAAAGACAGTTTTGTCTTCAATACAAATTTTAATACAAATAGTTTCTGTGTTCAAAGGGAAAGGAACACTGAGTAAGCTGGAACTGAGGTGAGAACGAACTGCAATAAGCACCCCACCACCCAATCCCGTGCAACTATCCATATAACGATCTTTTCTATAAACTAGGAACTCGGAGTTGAAGAGTTCCGTGTCCAAAATATTGGCGTTTAACCAAGTCTCTGTAAAAACAAAAATGTCATGTGGAAAAGCCTGAGAGTTGGCAAAAATATCGGTAGTTTTACTTCGTAACCCTCTTACATTTTGGTAGTAGAGGGACAATCGAGAGAGTTTTTTGAATTTAGAACCTGCGATGTGCTGGTATGTCTTTTAGATGCTCGATTGGTGAATTCTTTTACGAGAGTATTGGGGGGCCAAATGTCATTTTTGCATAGTGAGTCAAAGATCGAAACAGGGGTAACTATTTTAAAAGATGAAACGAAACTATCCGGCTTACTTATTTTAGTGCACTTTATAGACACTCTATTGGAAATCAAACTTTTCGACAATAGATGATTTACTATATCATCCACAGAAGTTTCGGGCTTAAGCCTAGAAATAAAGACAGATTTGGGTCTAGGGATTGCCTCAATGCCACTCGGGTCAGTTGGATTTGTAGTAATGACATTATTTAATTGGTAATCAACTTCATTCGTAATGACATCGGATTTTGGTGTGGTATTTAGATTTGTAGCCGTTAAATTAATTCGTTTCGCTAGATGAACCGAATTTTTTGATGTTCGTTTTCTTTTACCCAACACAGGGGCCGAGTTCAACTGGATTTTGTCACTTGAAATAACAAAAGTCGTTCCAGTATCAGTTCCAGGTATTGGAGCAACAGAAATATCACATTCAACGTCAGTAGATGTGCTGGCATTGTTAGCAACTAAATTATTTACTTGTGTTTCTGACGTTGCAGAGACTAGCATAAGGTCGGTGTTAGTTGACGCATCTACTGAGTAAATCTGCTCTGAATATGTATTTAAGTTGGTCACTGTGGACTTGAAGCTATTTCTCTAAGCACTTTATTTTGAAAGGTCTGTAAAATATTGGCATTTGTTTTCTTGGTACAACCCCAAAGTTGTGTACCGTAGGTCCACACCGGCTTTAGCACTTGCTTGGATAAAAGCAGTTTGTTCTCTGAGGTGGGAATGTTTCCCGATCAACCAGTACATTTCTCTATATTTGATATCTAGTTCTTTACGTTTCATTTTCACGTGCGAATTCCACTTCAGCCCTGCGTCGAGTGTCATTTTCAGGTATTTGGCTTTATTTGCAAAGGGTATTCGGGTCAGATTTATAAAAATTGGCAAGCCATTAATTTTCCCATAAGTGAAATTCACGTGAACAGATTTAGTTCCATTAAGGGCGATCAGCCAGTCCCTCGTCGATTCATTTACTTTATTTAATGCGTTTTGCAGTTTGGCAGTCATTTCCTCGATTGTTTTACCTACTGCTAGGATAGCGGTGTCTTCGGCAAACGTAGCAATGATAGTGCCATCTTCTTTCGGTATATCACGAGTATATAACAGATAGAGAACTTGAGAAATCATGTCAGACGTGATGGAAAAAGTACTTTCGAGAAAAACGCATTTAAAGAAATACGTTACAACGACCTTTACATAGAGATTTTCTGAGAAGTCATGGTGTATAAGAGACTTTCTGTAGGATAATTCCAGAAACGTTTGGAGGATACATTTTTGAAGGTCTAATCTTTTACGATTTTTTCAAAATTCTAAACAAGAACACCCCCTTAATTAAGAATAAATGTTTAAAATTTGGTACCAAATTCCTTTTTATGGTAGCCTGACACTTTTTTAGCATGGAGTCTACTAATCGTTGGTTCGTTTTAATGGGGTATAGATTCCCAATCTGCTTTCACCGATTGTGACAATTCTTCATTTTTTCGGTGTTTGGAATATCTAAGTGCCCTCTTGATATCACCCCAAAGATTTTCAATGGGGTTAAGATTGTCAGACAGCCCTGGCCAGTCCATAAAGCTAACTTTTTGATGCATAAAATATATTTTCGCGGCTATGGAAATGTGTTTCGGGTTATTATTTTGCTTATACGTTCTTCGGAGTTGCATTTCTTCTTCGGCAAATGTTTCGAAGATATAAATGTAGCCTACGGTGTTCATTATCTCCTTGATCCAGTATATGAGACCTACTCCTACCATGAAATGCATCCTCAAAACATCATGCTTAATGGTCCTTAATATGTAACACGATGAAAATTCTATACCTTGGGTATTCTTACATAGGTATTGCTGCTATCTAATCCAAATAAATTTATCTTGGACTCATTAACAAAACATTTCTCCATTTTTCGCCAGTTAAGATGCTCTTGGGCAATTTGCTTTCACATTTGTCGGTGCTCTATGGTTAGCAATGCGCATTCCACAGACTTTTAGCAGGTAATTTGGTAGCCAGGAGTCTTCTTCTTATGGTCGAGGTACATACATACATATGTATGTAGGTTTGGTCCATTTTTTTTTGTTTTATTTGGGTAGGAGTAGCAAACGGATCCTTTTCAACTATTCTGACAATCTGGCGTTCGGTTGTCTTCATTGTCTTGAGTGGCCTGCCTCGATTTTCATCGGTTTTGGGCCGTTTTAGAGCATTGGTGACCATATTCTCGGAGCAGCCAACCATGTTTCAGCTGAAAATGTACAGGTACATGTACAAATTACCTTACTTCCTCAACTTCTTTAAATTTAAGCCCGCCTTTCCTTGGTACAATGCGTACATTTTTCTTCTTTTTTTCTTTTTTATTTCTAGTAGACCAGAATGAGAATATACATGCATACATATTCAATGCAAAAATAGAAAATAATGCATATTTGTTGTGACGCACCAAAAGTGGCCACTACTGATCAAGTCTTCCTAAATTATATGAAAATACAAATAATGGACAGTTAACAGCTACAATAGTTGTTTATTTTTACATTTTTTTTTGTCTTTTGCAAAAACTGACTTTTGTTACATTAGGCGTGTTTTTTTTCAAACCTATATAGGCTAAACATGTTTCCGCAACATGTTTTCAATTTAAAATACAAAAAAACCTTAGCCTGGATAATTATCCAGTCTTATTTTTGTATGGAAAGCTTTAACGAAATCTATATAGATTTGAAAAAAAAAACGCGCCTAATGAAGTACTCCACACCAATTATTTTGCACACCACTGTAGGTACAATTTGCAGATTTCTTATGTACTCTAAAGGTGCATTTATAATTAAAAGTGCCTTTGTCGCTATTTAATAATAAATGACATAATTAAAATGATAAATGTTCGTCCTCTTGAGAAGAGAAAATTGACTATTCTTCTTCACATGAAAAAGTAAAGAAAACGACTTGCATATAGTGTGCGCGCTCTCCACCAAGGGAACCCAATACGCCAAAGCCAAAAATACTTTTTTTTTTATGTTCTTTACTTCCAATTCCAATTGAAATGTAGCCAGTGACTCCAAACAGCAGTACCAACTTAATTGTGAGATCCAAATAAGAAACCACCAAACCAATACACCAGTAGCAGTATCTACTGCAAAAAAGGGCCAAAGCCGCAGTATAAACATAAATTTCCACACACAAACAAACAGCTCCTAACAAAACTGCAATACATAAGATCAGATAAAGCTTCTTGTATTACTCTCACTGCACTCATCAATACAATACAATACAGAGCTTTTTTTTGCAATTACCAACACCACCACACCATTTCAGCTCCTAGTCCCAAGAGTATAAAAAAGAGAACTTTTTGCATTTAATCGTGTGGATTGTGGAACGTCGACAGTTTTTGCATTTTAAAGCAAAAAAAAAAAAACGAATCTGAGTTTTAATTCACACACAACAAAGGCCGGCTTTATTTGTTGGGAGCTTTTGATTACCCGCTGCATCTACATACATATTTCTTTTATTTGCGTATGTGTATGTGCGACTTCAAACAAGAAAAGTTGCAAAAGTATCTGTGTAAAAAAAAAAACTCCACACACAGAAGCCACACACGAGCACGACACAAACCTCACAATTGCAAAAGATACTTGTCAACTTGCGCGATTTATTTTTTGTCTTCCATTCTATTCTTTCTCTCAACTCTCATTCTTGTTTGCGAATTCTTTTTGTATCTTTTTTCTTGGCCAAGCACACACACGTGGTGGTGTATATTCACAGATACATGCGTTTTTTGGCGATCTCAAGTACCGAAATTTTGCGAAAAAATACATAATCGAGTTTCGCTAGTTGATTTCGCCTTCGTCGTTTGCCGCAGTCTGCTGTGGGTTGTTGTTTTGCGCTTTTTCGTATGCTCTTCTGGTTCGTTTTGGTATGCTTTTTATTGGATACCGTTTGCACAAGTGTGCGTGAGCATTTAGCGTATAACGTGTGTATGTGATACTCGCGAATTCAGTCCTTTCAAGCAAGTTTTTTTTTTGTTTTGTTTTTGTTCGTTTGCTGGTATGCGCGCGGTGTTGGAGATTGTTCGAATAAGTGTTGGTTTTTTGTCTGGCGTTTGTAGGTTTTTTGAAAAAGTTTTTCGCCTTTTTCTCTTGGTGGAAATTTTTATGTGTTCTCCGCCGCAGTGTGTTACTTGTCTGCTGGTGTTGTGTTCAAACGGAGAAGACGAGAACCGGTGACGTAGCGTCCGCCATATTACACCGCGGCACAATCTTTTTCTTTTTTTGGTTTTTTTTTTAGTTTTTCTGTTTTTTTTCCTTAATATTCGCAATCAAAATTTTTTTTTTCGAAAATTTTAAGGTAAAAAGAAATCCCTACTTATAGAAAAAATATATTTTCTTAAGAAACAAAAAGTTATCTATAATTATCCTAGCCAACGAGAAAAGTATCTAGATATAAATAAAATGGAATAAAAAGCTAGTGTTTTGTGAGTGAACGAATATCCCCAAGTAACTCTGAAACGATCATCCTTTTTGTTTTTGAATGTAAAATCCAACCTATTGGATTGATTTTTTTCTCCTTCTCTAGTGATGATATTGTGTTAAAAAAAGAAGTGAATATCGCTTACATTATCGATAAATGTTTGCAGTTTTCGTAGGGTGTGTCTTTGGAAAATACGGTTTCTTACACTCGAAATAAATAACCAAAAAGTGAAGCGAAATTACCTATAAAAAGTGAGTGTTCCACGACAGTAGCACTGTCGTATCTTGTGAGAATTATAAAAAAAGGTGTGCTTACTCGTATAGCTTTTCCGTGTGTGGTGTCTTTTGGTTGCTAGTGGTATGTTGCAAGCCGGTTTTTAAAAAAAAGTTCACTTAAAACTAACCAAAAACTCCAGTTAACTTCAAGAAGATACACGCCAAAGGAAAAGGATTACAAAGTTTTGGTGCTGTGCTGCGCTCCCACAGGCTCTAGTGGTGGTGTGGTGAGAAAATTAAAATTTTTCTTTTTTCTTATTGCTCTTTGGTGAAAAATGCATGCAACTGTGTGCATAATATGGGGGGCGATACATGATTTGTCCACCATTTTGTTTTCCCACTGATTAAAAGAATGACCGGTTGGTGCGCTGTTGTTGCATTGTCTATTTAAAAAAAAAAAAGTGAAATAAAAACCAGCAACAGAAGAAACCCGAAAGAGGAGTTGAAGAAAGAAAAGAAGAATGCAGTTGCTGGCTGTCGCATTCATCGCGCCTTATCGCAACATCGGCAAACCCGCACTGAGTAGAGTATCCTCTGTACTTTCTTTTGTGCGGATTTCAGTTTCAGTGTGTGCTTTTTGATGGTGTGCACTTTGTCGGAATGCACCCCGAAAAATCCAAGAGAGAGAGAGCGATATACATTTGAACTTAAAAAAGTGGCTGCCGTTGCAGCACACACATGTGCACTATAAAATATCTAGCCGAGTTCTCGAGTATACATTGTCAATTAATTCTTTCCAAACCCGCTTAGAAGTGCAGTTTTTCATTCTATTAGATACTTTTATGATTTTTACTCGTATCTAACGAAAATAGGTATTTATGCGTGTAGTAGAATGAATTTTGCACAAAAAAAAAGTTTAACAATGAACTTCCGCCGTCGGTCGTGCATGCTTGCATCCATGCGATACACTTTACGAAAGCCAAACTGTGCATAATGCAGTTTATGAATTGTATTACTGCATGCAGTGTAGTAGTAAGGTGGTGATTTGTTTTTCTGTGATGTTTTTTTTTTATTGTACGTACATGTGTATGTACATATTATGTAGCTTAACTTTGAGTGAAAATAGGATTGAAGTGTTGCTTGAGCTGTCAAAATTGGTGCAAAATAGGTTTACATTGGTATCTTTTTCATGGTTCGAAAATGTCAACTTAATCTAATTCTATTAGTTTTTAACTGTCAGAAATTTGAATGAATTCGAAGGATTTCATAATTTGTTAGAAGTGAAGTCTTCTTTATACCTACTCTTACATATGTATGTGTGTGCCTGGGGTTTGTGAATAACACTCCAAATTGTGTACAATTTGTCAGGAATAATTGTCATTTAATAATTTAACAACCCAGTGATGTGTATCATACAACAGATTTTTTGTATATTAAGAGCAGTAAATTTAGGTGAAGTTTACATATAAGGTACATAAATACATACTTGTTTACATAAATAAGTTACATAGATATATTTAATAATACATATACAGTGGAAATAGGTTATAACAATACCTGTATAGCGATGAACCAGATATAACGATATATTTTCAAAGTCCAGGCAAAACTCCGGTTACAACGACGCCGGATATGTATCAGATTTAGGTAGAACAACTGTTTATTTATAGCAATGGTAAAAATCGTGTTCTTACAAATACAGCTCGTTATTTCCATCCTGTTTCTAAATATGCATCTTCATTATCTATGTTATGTATGACAATAATTTGTTAAATTTCATGTAGCGTCTGCAGTGATAGGTCCATGTACTGAACATATCTACACTCTACATCCTGGCTCTTTTCGATCTTGTGATGAAAAATCAAAATAGTTTTGGAAATGCTGTTCCTCTACCGACCCAATGTACATGGTTATTATGATGTGATGTGTTTTCTAGAAGAACCGTATGTACTTGCATTTTTTTTACAAGCTTTCTTTCACTTTCTGTGAGGGCCGATTTTGGGAATCGATTTTACACCCACTTTCAGATATCTGACCATGCTGAAATTTTGCACACGTGTAGGTCCGGTGACAATGCAATGTAGTATATATTTGATGACATTTAAATCTAATACGGCGGACGCTTTTTCGACTTCAATTTCTGTGAGGGAAAAATCTGGAAATCGATTTTAAACCCACTTCCGGATATCCGAACATGCTGAAATTGTACACGTCCGGTGACTACTCAAAATAGTATTTGCTATGATCTTGTAAATCTAATTTGGCGGATGCCCCAAGATGGTGGATTACTATTATCTTTACGACCTCCTTCATATTGGTATCAAACGAAAGAGTTTGACAAGTAGAATACGATTAGTTAAGTGACGTGATTTTAAATTCAATGTGGTGGACGTCATAAGATGGCGGATTACTTTTTTTGTTCACAACCCCCATGATATGGGTATCAAATAACGAGTTTGACCAGTAGAATCTCAATGCATTCTGAGTACACTTTCTCATATCAAAACCACTCTAGCCAATATATGGTGTGTACGTACCGACGGCTTTGTCACAGAAATCATATAGCCGCTCTACGCTCGACACAAAAGACAAAATCCATAAGTACGCGTAGATTTTGGCGAAGATAGCATTCATAGAACAGACCCGATGGCAAAGCAATTGCCAGCAAAAACTAGCTACGGCACAATAAAAATAATAAAAAATAGATTCATCGACTTTTTATGAACAAATATTATTTTTTCCTGAAATTCATGTTTTATTAAATATTATTTTAGAAATAAATTAAGACAAAAAGATATACGTTATAAAAATTTTGAAATAATATTCAAATATGTACGAAAACGGCGGGTCAAAAAAATAGTAGTGCATTAATTATTTATCTCTAAAAAAAAAATAAGTCAAATTTAGTTTAAAATTTCAACTACAAAAAAAAGTTCGTGTTATTTACCGTAGATTTTATACTTAAGTAGTTGCAAGACCTTTATTTGAGATAACTGCCGCAAAACGTCGTTGCATGGAGTTGGCCAGGTTTTCACACCTTTTTGCCGTTATCGACCTCCATGATTGATGCACAACTGCCCAAAGGTCATTCCTATTAGTTGACTTACAACAAGTAACATCCTTCTAACGTCGCACCAAAGGTTCTTAATCGAGTTCAGATCTGAACACTGTGCGGGCCGTTCCAATACATTGACCCTGTTACCAAAAAACCACTACCTAGCAAGTTTGCTAGTATGCTTTGGGTCATTGTCTTTGTTGGAAGACTCATATC